>CM044431.1:73662206-73713407 GCA_024363595.1 Xenopus borealis | reverse complement strand
CGTTTTGTCGCCAGGCGACGAATCTCCTTGAATCTTCTCGTCTGGATGAGCCCTTATAGTAGCAAAATGGCCAGTCCCCTAAACCTTAATTTTTCTTTCTGCCCTTTTTTGATCTCCCCCGTTTCACTTCTTGTATTTGTATTCCTTTTCTTCTGCTCACCCCAGTTAAATGGCTTATGCTTGGGCCCACAGTAAATTGTCTGGTATCCCATGACTCAGTCCGACCCTGTAAACTGTTTCCTAGACATATGCTGTATTGCAGACTGTCTGCTTGAACCCAAGCCATCCATTTGTCATGTATATCTAGTCCAATATCTGCTATATACTTCTTTCTACTCTCCTCTTGTGACTACGCTTGTTTGAACTTATAGCTTTTTGGTCCCTATTTCACCCTCCTATAATCTATTTCTGTGCCCTCTGCAATGGAATAGTGAAGGCAATGGCAAATCTCCCTTTCTGCTTCCAAAGCAGTGACCTGTTATTTCTTCAGTGGTGATTGATACAACTTAAACTGCAAGCCACATGAGACTATTTTTGGACTGTGTTTAAAATGAATTGTGTATTAGAAAAATAAGCATTGAGGAAATGAGTTTGAGACTCTAATTCAGTAAATGTTATTGTTCATGTGCTCTTGAGAAGGGAATAGCTTGACAACTGTAGCACCTGTCTATGCAGAAACAGCGAGTGGATCTAGCAGAAAGCATGTCTATATTAGACCTTACATTCCTTTGGGGACAGGCCTCTGTTCACACAGGAGAATATATGTATGAATTGGATGTAGTGAGACTGAGACCCACAATTTCTTATAACTGAAGTATCTCATCTGCCATTATCTATATGGGACAAGGTAATTTGGTTTACAGCCAGAAATAGTTGTGACACATTTACTTTATCATTATCCTGTGTTTATATTCTGAACATTTAAAGTGGCCTGTATTAAATACATATTTCGCAATTCAGCAAAGAACTACCCTTCTATCCAGATGTGCCTGCTATTCAAGTAACCGATGTGCTGGAAGAAACCTATGATCCCAAAAAGCACTCTATACATGTTCCACTCGTTTCCCCTGCCACATTTCAGGTTTTAGGTTCCACATTTGGCAGGACCCCGTGGATCTAATTTGTGAAGTCTGCCAAAGAGGGGAAAAAATTCTGACTACTCCTAAATCATTGTTCAGAAGGGAAGAGCATAGAAGTCTATACCAGATATCAAGATTAAATACAGAGAGGATAGTAAACTCCCTTCTCTAAATCTGACATCATCTTAGTGAAAGACTCTGGACTCCAATTCACCTGGATCCATGTCTTCAATTGCCATTTCTTCTGCCTCTCAATTTTTATTGCTGTAATTTTAGTCCTACCAAGTCTGGACTGAGAATCAAAATAGGCCCTGGCATATCAGGAACACAGAGGCCCAAACAGCCCACTAAATACTGACTTTCTATAGCACCTTATAGCAACTCCTCTGGCATTTGCCAGAACCCACAGATTGCCAGTCCAGGCCTGAGTCCTACCCATTTTAGTCTCTAGCACGTCCTCTTCCCATCATCCTTTTGAGCCTTCAGATTTCATTTTATGGGAGGCGCTCACCAGCTAAATTAAGATCATCCTTCGTTCTTACTTGTACCCTTCCTATTCATAATATTAAAGCATTTTGTAGCTTCCAGTTCACTTAATGGGGCAGATTTACCAAAGGGCGAAGTGGCCGTTGCTAACAAAAACTTGCCAGAATTCCCATCCCCAGACACATTGCCAATTTTCTAACTGGCGTAGAGGATAATTTGATAATGAAAGAGGCCGTCGCTAATGTAGTTTCGCTCCCTATCGAATGATTGTTACTCACTAAATTCACTAAAGTGCGAATTTTACAGAACGTTACCTCTTTCACCAGAGTTTCCTTCGCCAGCTTAGACCAGGTGAACCAGATGAAGCTACATCCTCCTCAATCTTATGTCCGTGACATCATATTCTGTATGCCGGAAAGTCAAAAAAGTTCTAAAAAATACTGGCGTCTTTTCATATTTTAAAGAGGGATTGCCTTCAAACGTTCAAACTATTAAAGGAGAAGGAAAGGCTTTTTGCACTTGTTAGGCACCCCCAAGTGATTGTATTGACTTACCTGAAACCCCAGGCCGGTGCTACTATCAGCAAAAAAAACTGCACCGGCCTGGGGTTATTCCAGTGAGCACCATGGAGCGATCCTCTTCCATCTTCCTCTCTCATTGCACGGCTGCACATGCGCTGTAGGTGCTCCTATCAGCAAAAAACTGCACCGGCTTGGGGTTCTACTGCGCATGTGCAGCCGTGCAGAGGACGATGGAACAGGATCGCGCATGGTGCTCAGGGTGTTTCAGGTGAATAAATACAATCACTTGGGCTGCCTAACATTTGGCACCCCCAAGTACACAAAGCCTTTTCTTCTACTTTAAACATTTTGGTTATCATTTTTTTCCCACATTTGTTTTAGAGTGGGCTCATGTCTAGGGTATTAGAGGGTCTCTTTTGTCTTTATTTTGCTTCCTTGGACATTTGTAATAAGTGGCTACTTCAAGCATTTGCACCAACATCTCTAATAAAGATGTCCTGTATGCACCCACCCTATTCAAATTGACCAAGCGTAAGTGTACTAATGAAGTTTCGCTAGGCAGAAACGAATGCTAGCAAAAGTTCACTATGAAATGCTCGCACTGACTAATTAATGCTAGCGAACGTTTGCCAGCGTTCGGCGAAAAGAGGCTACTTCGCATTTTAGTGAATTAGTGTAGTGGTAACGAATTTGCGCCTGGTGACGTAGTTGATGCTGGCGAGAATTCGCCCTTCAGTGAATTTGCCCCCATGCATCTTTATAGATTGCCCCTGCAGTGTGCCTGGACAAGCCCTGCAAAAGGTCCAGTACTGCGTAGGCAACATTTTATGTACAGAAGGACAAAATAAATTGGAGGGTATAAAATGCTAAATTTTACAAGGGGAACAGGTATAGGTATGGCAGGAGAATAATTATAGTTTTTACTGTGCTGTTATGCCAGCATGTATTTACCTGTCTGACCTTCATTCACAGAAAAACCTGTAGAGAGGCTGGCACAAGCCTGGAACCCACGAAACAGTGAAGCCACAGTCAAGTTGTAAAAGGTTAAAAAGCTTACATTTATTTCCAAAATTTAAGAACCATTCGCCTGACGCGTTTCGTGTCCTCAAGACACTTCGTCATTGGCACAATATTAAACCTTGCAATCACACTATTTAAAAGAAAGCCAATGGAAGACAAGTGGGTGGTACTAAAGAACATATTTAAAGGGGAACTTACGAGTTGAAGAAAGTCCTTCATATGTACATCCAAGGCTTACATATTGCATTAAGTAACTTAAATTGGCAATTTTGAACACATTATAGTTATCATGTACAAATACAGTATGTGAACAAAAGGGGAAACAAGGGAAAGAACACTGGCCCTTAAGTAACCTTCATTCACAAACAGGGTTCAAACCATAAGTGACCGGTCATCAGTTAAGGTTTGATTTGTCTATTGTGGGTCGCCACAAAAGACAAACTTGACCTGCAGCTGCTGCACTGCTGTCAGAATAACCCTATGAGTTTCTACTAAAAGTATAATTGTGTCCCACAATGTAACACAGTACTGCAGTACATCATGCCTTTCAAACTTTTGAGATTCTGTGGTAAAGCCCAAGTGGTTTCCTTACACAAATTATATATGGTGTAGCTATTGCTAAATGGCTGTTTAGTGAGGTTTACAGACCTATTTGTAAGGGAATAAATTTCAACCTGAGTGATGACTGTACATGCCTGGTAGCTAATGTTTTTGTTTATTAGTCATTGTTTCTTATTAAGGTCATTCCACCCAATGTAAACTGGCTACTAGTGCATACTGTAATTTCAATCTAATTACTTTTCCAATACAGTGTCTGGTATTGTATTGTCAATGAGGTTGCTATGGGAATGCTAAAAATCTATAGAAATGCTCTCTGATCACCTATCACTCCATAAATAAATAGTGTTCTGTACAAAATACATTGCCTTAGAAAGATCAAGGATTCAGTTGACCTGCTTAAATATATTGCAGTATATGGGCAAACAATGCCTGGTATGCTTAAATTGTGCAATATCTTTTAATGTTGTTAAAGATTTTAATATGTTTAAGTGCAGAAGGTCTTTTTCCTGTTTGTTTGAATAAAATGGCCACGGGCTTATTGTATTCCAACCTTGGCATTTAGAAATGTTAAGCCATGGTGAGCATAGCTTTCCCTTTTGCATATATTATATCCGTTGCAATTATGTGTAGGCTTTCATTACATGCCTGCTTTTAAAACAACCTCATTTATGCCCCCTAGGCATGGCTGTATATGTCTATGCCTTGTTTTGAAAAGCAAGTTTTCATTTAGTCATGTTCCGTTTGCTTCTTTTAAGAAATACTTTCATTGTGTTATCCCATCATTTATATTGCTTTATAAGGTAAGCTTCTTTCAGAAGAGGGTAATATACACCAGCATTAACTCTATTAGCTCTTATTTAATAAGAAAATGTAACCTGTGTTAGGAAACATGACCCCGGTAAGCAAATCTACTGCCATACGTCTGAAAAATAATCCATTTTGTGTGCGCATTACAAATACCATCTGTTAAGGTGACACTAAACCTCTGATATATTTTCAGACCATCTGCAGGGCTTTAAAGAAATTGTTTTTAGAAGTTTCAATACATATAAATGCAGATACATTAAAGTTTCAGGGCAATTTTATACAACGTACTGTGCCAGTAAACTTGTATTTTCTGAATAAATACTTTTAGGGATTATGAAATTATGCTGAGATTGCCCAAAAAGCAGAACTACCTTTTAAAAGCTTCTTTTTGTAATTATTTTTAAACATGTGCAAGACTTTCCTATTACAGTTATGGGACCTTTTATCCAGAATGCTCAGGACCTGGATTTTTTGTTGGACTGAAGTACAAGCAACGGTTTTATTACAGAAAAAAAAACTTTTTTTGTAATTAATTATTTGATTAGAATTGAGTCTATGGGAGATGGCCTTCCTGTAATCCTGAGCTCTCTGGAAAATAGGATGCTGAATAATGGATCCCATGCCTATATCTATAAATAGGAATGCCCCAAATGCAGGACTCATTTCGGGATGCCAGCAAATACCAGCACTTTTTGCAGGATTCAAATTTGGCTAAACAGCCTAGACTAGAGCAATATTTTTACTTCACAGATGGTTAAAATGTAGGTTCAAATTCAGTTTGGTAGTTATCTAAATACAAAAATTATTGGTTTGGAGCTTATTATTATGATTTTATGACTAGCTCGATGTCTGTTTGATGTGAAGGTCCTAATTTAAAGTAAATAATATTCATATTTTTGATCCAGTAGTAAAATGTGAATTTTTATTCAAACTGGGCAACTAAAGTCTGGTGAAAATTCTGTAGTATGAATGAGAGTAAAAAGATCTGACACACTGAAATTATAAGGGGAGATTTCAGGTTCTTACAGTAGTTCTGGTATTATTGATTCTCTGTGGTTTAAAGGAGAACTAAAACTTAAAAATTAGTATGGCTAAACATGCCATATTTTATATAATGACCTTAATAATCGCATCAGCCTAAAATTTCAGCTTGTCAATAGCATCAATGGTCAGGATTTCAAACTCATCACAGGAGGGGGGTCATCATCTTGGAAAGTGTCTGCAGCTGAGCAGCTGTTGAGAAGCTAAACTTTTAGAAGTGGTTGCAAATTATCAAGCAGAAATTAGTTTGTTCTGTAATATAAACTAATGCTACAAGACTGATTATTAAATTCTGCTGCTAGTATATATAGATATTTTATATTTTAAAGGAATTGTTCAGTATAAAAATAAAAACTGGGTAAATAGATAGGCAGTGCAAAATAAAATGTCTTAAATATAGTTAGTTAGCCAAACATGTAATGTATTAAGGCTGGAGTTGCAGGATGTCTAATATAATAGCTAGAATGCAACTTCCTGCTTTTTCAGCTCTCTTGGACTGGTTACCCTGGTGACCAGGCAGTAACCAATCAGTGACTTGAGGGAGGGCCACACAGACCTTAACTGTTGCTTTTGAATCTGAGCTGAATGCTGAGGATCAATTGCAGATTCACTGAACAGGTATGTCCCACATGGCCCCCCTTCAAGTCGCTGACTAACTCAAAGTTAAAGAGCTGAAAAGCAGGAAGTTGGATTCTGGCTATTATATTAGACATCCAGTCACTCCAGCCTTTATAGTTTGCATTTTTCCCTGACTAACTATATTGGAAACATTTTTTATTTTGCACAGCCTATCTATTTACCCAGTTTTTATTCTTACACTGAACTATTCCTTTAAGTCAGTCCCAAGCAGCACAGAGCATGTGAATCAGTGAATCAGAGACATAGATCTTTACTGCTAAAGGGCTGTGGTTGCCTTGGGCTGGTACAGAATCACAAAACATAATGTACAACGTCTGTAGCCTAGTTCTTTAGTTAGGCTTTAGTTCGCCTTTAACATAATTCAACTAGGAATAATTTTTAACATCACTGATCAAGGTGTAAGGTACACATGGGAAAAGGAAGGGCAGTAGAAATGGTACTGACTATTTTATAACCTGTGTTTTAAATTATAAAGTGATTAAACTGACTTCATGGGAAGTAATGCTTTGAAGGAATTCTGATTCTGGATAAAATTATTTCCAAGAAAACACTGAAAATAACAGTTACCAGAAAGGAAGAGTGTGTATCTTAAGAGAACATGAATAATTACCATTCTATATAAATGCTAGATTGAGCTGCTACCATATCATTTCCTTTAACGGAAGTGTTTTCTGTGTGGCAATATAGATATAAAACAAATGTCAAAAATACTACCCTAATAAGACTGTAAACAAACATCAACATTGTACATATAAGGGAATAATGAGGTGATGAGGGAAAAATTAAGTTTGTTTATGGCATATTTCATATTGCTGCAAAGTAGTGGAAAAAGCAGTAGCAGATAGAGAAAAGTGGAAATAATAAGGAAGCTCAGCTAATTCAGAGAATGAGGTACTCTTTACCTGCATAGGTGCTGTATTGTGTCAGTTTACTAATGGAAACCAATCGGCAAACTATTTACAAGACGTTATAAAATGAACGCCAATGTCTGATTAGTTGAGTTGCTGATTTGAAGAAGAAATTGAAGGTAGGTTAAGGCTCAAGAGGCAATTTATGATTGATATATCAAGATCTGTAGCTGCCTCTTGGGTTCCCTATAAATGCTGCCTTCTGTTTGGTTTCTAGTAGAGCTTCTGTCTTCCATTCATTTTGTAGAACCTTCTCCTTTCCTAAAAGGTATACTTATATTTTTCTGACTCTGTTTTCCAAGTTTTCATAGTCTTTCCAACAGAAGTTATAGGAGAAAAAAAACCTGTATAAGCTGTGCCTGAACTATTGCAGTCAACTGTATATACACCAAACCCATGGGCAGGAATCCCATAACCCCCTCCAAAATTCTTATTTTAGGAGGTTTTACCGGATTTTGGAGCAGGTTGTAGACTTTCTATGAACCCAGATTTAGGAACTAAACTAGATACCAGGAAGGTCGGTGTGTGTATATTTACCAGTTCCTGACAACACTTGTGTGGTTTAAAGGGAAACTGTAATGGGAAAACATGTTTTTTTTTGTTTGTTTTTTTAAAGGCATCAGTTAATAATGCAGCTCCAGTAGACTTCTGCACTGAAATCCATTTCTCAAAGGAACAAACAGATTTTTTTATATTTCATTTTTTAAATCTGACATGGGGCTAGACATTTTGTCAATTTCCCAGCTGCCCTGGTCTTAGATCTATCAGGCAGCTGTTATCTTGTGTTAGGGAGCTGTTATCTGGTTACCTTCTCATTGTTCTTTTCTTAGGGCTAGAGCAGACGGGGAGATTCGGGGGCATTTTGTCGCCTGGCGACTTGTAGCGGCGACTTGTAGCCCCCGAACCTCCCCGAATAGACAGGTCCTTAGGCGCACCGGCGTGACTTGAAATCACCTGCGCCTATTCACACGCAGCGGCGCGATTTGTGGAATCGCTCCAAATTGACTCGCGAGTCAATTTGGAGCGATTCCACAAATCGCGCCGCTGCGTGTGAATAGGCGCAGGCGTTTTCAAGTCACGCCGGTGCGCCTAAGGACCTGTCTATTCGGGGAGGTTCGGGGGCTACAAGTCGCCGCTACAAGTCGCCAGGCGACAAAATGCCCCCGAATCTCCCCGTCTGCTCTAGCCCTTAGGCTGCTGGTTGGGGGAAAGGGAGGGGGTGTTATCACTCCAACTTGCAGTACAGCAGTAAAGAGTGATTGAAGTTTATCAGAGCACAAGTCAGATGACTTGGGGCAGCTGGGAAATTGACAATATGTCTAGCCCCATGTCAGATTTCAAAATGAAATATAAAAAAATCTGTTTGCTCTTTTGAGAAATGGATTTCAATGCAGAATTCTGCTGGAACAGCACTATTAACTGATGCATTTTGAAAACATTTTTTTTTTCCCATGACAGGATCCCTTTAACCAATTATTTCATGATCCTTGGTTGATTCCCTTTGGCTATATATTTATTACTTTTTGCAACAGCTCTTAGAAATGTATATCTTCGCTGACATTTAAAGAAGAAAAAAAACTTCAGGAATTCAGTGTTACCATGAGTTTAGAAATGTCATTATCATTAGGAGGCAAGCTCCTATGCTCCGGAAAGTTTATGTATGCTGTACATTCTATTGCCCATATTATCTACTTCCATGATATATTAAGCATATAGTAAACAGACCTCTTTTCAGAGATTCTTTTTTTTTTCCTTATGAGGATTTAGTCAAGAAAACAACTTAAAGCTGGCACAACAATAGGAAAATATGAGGCCCTGAACATTCAATGTCAAGTTCACTTTGTCATTGAGTTTTTGTTTAGCTTGCATGATCAGACAGTTTATTTTAACAGTAATACTGTAAAAGAAAAAAAATGTATAAATATCACTTTATAAACTGCCGGCAGATGTGAATGTTACATTTTACATGATCTCGTCTTTAAATAATTTCTTCATCGCAAGCACAGAATAAAGCTGTTAGATACTTTTACAAGAAAAGGAGCTATAATAAGCAAAGTATTTCACTGGTCATAAATACCATTTTTAATTTTAACTCGTTTGTTGGATCGGAAGCTTCTAACGATAACTACCTGACTCAATGACGGCATATTTATCAGTAAAATATTTTTTAGTGGCTGCTTTTTGAGAAATGTTAGTGATATTTGCCATTGGAAGGGAAGATAAAGAAATAATTTATTAGCAATACATTTTTATACTGCTGTATTTGTCACCAGGCCAAGATTTTGCTAACCAGGTTATAGAATGTGACATAAACTAATGTAAATAAATTTGTATACCTTCTTGGGATGCACCAAATCCTTCTTATACTGAATCCTTCATGAAAGATGTGTGAATACCAAACCAAATCCTAATATTCATATGTCCAGCTGGGCACAGGGTCAGACTGGAAGGCCCAGGGCTACTTCGGCCTATCCTGCTGTACTGGTGACGCATCTCTGCGTGGTGCTCCGTCTGTGCCAAACATTTTTTGCTGTGCCCACGACAAAGGGAGTTGCAACATTAAGAATCAGATCTGGGCCAGTGGCGTCCACAAGAGTCGGGGGCCCACCCGGTTTTTTCATGGTGTCCCGCTGGTCCAGTATAACCCTGACAATAAAGGTTAATAGTTTCTGTCAAAAATAAACAAAAGCTCTTTGTGGTGAACAAATGTAAACAAAAGCTTGGTCAAAAGTGAAAGTTTTGTAATTATCCAACAGCATAAATATATAGATTTATCTATAAATAGGCCTACCTATGCTGTGTAATACGAGCTGTGTTAATGCTGTACTTTTTAACATTAAAATTCTGTGTCTCACAGCCCCACCTTCAGACCAAGTGGAAGCTCCATAATTTCTTCAGCATCATGCATCAATTTGTGCAGTTAATTTGTGCCGAATGAATAGGGCACAAATATCACTCACATGCCAAAACATTGCAATTGTGTCAATTTTGTCAAACAGAATTGTGGTTGGTGCAGCACAGGAGCATTGTCCCTGTGCAGCAACAATGACGATGGAATTCTGGAAAAACAAACATGAATTGGGAGAAAAACATGGCAATTGAAATTGAACTGCAATTGTGCACATACATGTACCTTCGTGGTCTTCTATGAACAAACTGCGATGGTAATACATTTTTTAAAACTATGGCCGTACTTTAGGATGACCCTGATTGTGCATGTACTGCCGATTATGAGATCCGTACATTGCGCCGAGGAGACTGGATGCGGAGGTGTATTGCGCTGAATTCCGCCGGTGGGCAGTTGAAACTGGGTGGAATGACACTGCTCTTCGCAGTCAGGGCTGGCTGATTCTGTCAAAGTGCTTAGTAAATTACCCCCTATCTTCTAACTTGGATGATCTTATGTCACTTGCCATCCAGGTAGATAGGAGACAGAGGGAAAGAAGGGGTGAGAGGGATTCTTATTTGCATTTTGGGTATACCAATAATAAGTCTATCTTTTCTAATGTGGTGTTATGTCCCCTAATACTTCCATGCCTCAACCTCAGGAGGAACCCATGCAATTGGGCATTTCCCATCTAACTCCTGAGGAAAAGGCCCACAGGCATTCCCTTGGTCTTTGCATTTACTGTGGGGAAAAAGGTAATTTTCTGAATTTATGCCCTAAGAGGCCGGGAAACTTCAAAGCCGAAATGGAGAATGGGACCTCCATTTGGGTACAGAAGTTTCCCCTCCCCATTCTGCCTCTAAGATTTTGATTCCGGTTAAGTTAAACTGGCCTACGGGCTCTGTCGAGGTGTCCGCTTTTGTGGATTCTGGGGCGGAAGGGAATTTTTTGGATGCTGCCTTTGCGGCAAAATTTTGTATTCCTCCAACCCCTCTTAACCCTCCTATGAGGATATTCGCGGTCGATAAAAAAAACCCTTAGGGTCAGGTTTTGTGTCTAAAAAGACTATGGTCTTATCTGTGTGTACTAATAATTTGCACTATGAAAATCTAACCTTTTATATTATTGAGGGTGCTTACTCTCCCCTAATCCTGGGTTTACCTTGGTTGCAAGCACACAACCCACATATTGACTGGGTAACTGGGGAGGTTCTTCAATGGGGTTTAAAATACCAGGGGTCTTGCATCCTCTCCGGTGGTAGCAACTACAGCTGTAGACGGTTTATCTGCAATTTTCTCAGATTTTGCAGAAGTCTTTTCTAAAAAAGCCGCTGAGACTTTACCCCCACATAGGCAGTATGACTGTCCACTTGACCTCATCCCTGGGTCTACTCCCCCTCGAGGTAGAACATATACTCTCTCCTTGCCTGAAGCCCAGGCAATGAGGGAGTATATTCAGGAATACTTAGAGAGAGGTTTCATTAGACCCTGGTGGTTTTTGCCCTTGTATCGATTACAGGGGTCTTAATAAGATCACCATAAAGAATAGATACCCCCTTCCTCTGATTTCTGAATTGTTTGTTCAAGTAAAAAATGCCAAAAATTTTACTAAGCTGGTTCCAAGAACGTTAAGATGGATGCACTCTCTAGAGTTTTGAATCTAGTCTGTCTGAATCTAGTGAGTGCATTCCCATCATTCCTAGAGAATTAATTGTGGCTGCTCTGGGACCAGATCTTGCCACGTTACTTTCCTCTGCTCAGTCATCTGTCCCTGTAAAGCAGGGATCCCCAACCTTTTGAACCTGTGAGCAACATTCAGAAGTAAAAGGAGTTGGGGAGCAACACAAGCATGAAAAATGTTCTTGGGGTGCCAAATAAGTACTGTGATTGGCCATTTGGTAGCCCTTATGTGGACTGGTAGTGTACAGGAGGCTCTGTTTGGCAGTACACTTGGTTTTATGCAACTAAAACTTGCCTCCAAGCCTGGAATTCAAAAATAAGCCCCTGCTTTGAGGCCACTGGGCGCAACATCCAAGGGGTTGGAGAGCAACATGTTGCTCACAAGCTACTGGTTGGGGATCACTGCTGTAGAAACTCCCTCCAGGAGATTATTTGTTCCTGAGGATTTCAGGGAACAGGTTTTGGGCGAAGCCCACAATTCTAAAATGACAGGGCACCCTGGCATCGCTAAAACGGTGTCCCTCTTATCCCGTAGCGTTTGGTGGCCTTCCTTTAAGCAAGACGTTAAAAATGTTAATTTTTGCCCGGTCTGTCAAAGGTCTAAATCATCTATGAATTTGTTGCAGGGTTTATTGAGGCCCCAACCTATTCCTGATAAACCCTGGTCCCATCTTTCTATGGATTTCATTGTTGATTTGCCCCCTTCTCAGGGAAAAACTGTGATTTGGGTGGTGGTGGATAGGTTCAGCAAAATGGGCCACTTTATTTCCCTTCCACATCTCCCTTTGGCCAAAACATTGGCAGAGTTATTTATTTCTAACATTTTTAAGTTACATCGATTCCCGGTCAATATTGTATCTGATAGAGGGGTACAGTTTGTTTTAAAATTTTGCTCCTTGGTGGGAATTGAGTTGTCATTTTCTACAGCTTATCATCCTCAAACCAGTGGTCAGACTGAAAGAGTTAATCAGTCCCTTGAACAATTTTTAAGGTGTTATGTGTCTGACAATCAGTCCTCATGGGCAGAACTAAAAATTTTGCTTATAATAATGCAACTCATTCTTCAACTGGTGAATCTCCATTCTTTATTGTTAATGGTTTGCATCCCAAGGAATTTTCTTTTTCTGGTTCATTTTTCCATGTACCCTCTGTTAATTCCTCTGTCAAACAGTTTGCTAAAATTTGGTGTAGGGTGCATGACTCTCTTTCTGCAGCTACAGCCACTCAAACAAAAGCTGCTGATGGAACTCGTAGAGAGCTACCCAATTATCAGGTTGGAGATTCTCTCTAGTTCTCTACCAAAAACATTAAGTTGAAAGTCCCTTCTCTCAAGTTGGGGCCTAGGTGCATTGGTCCATATCCCATTGTTGAAATAATTAACCCTTCATCTGTCTGTCGCAAGCTACCTGACAATTTCAAAATCTCTAACTCTTTTCATGTATCTCTTTTAAAACCAGATTCACAGGTCCATCATCTGTCTGTTCTGCCCCCAGTTTTGGTCGAGGGTCAACCTGAATTTGAGATCCAAGAGCTCCTCGATTCTCGCTTGGTGCGAGGTAAACTCCAGTATTTGGTTAGATGGAAGGGCTATGGCCCCGAGGAAAACTCTTGGGTCTCAGTTAGTGATATTAGGGCTGACCTTCTCAGGAGACAGTTTCCCTTGAAGTTTCCTGAGAAACCTGGGGGTCCAGTGGCCCCCCTAGAGAGTAATAAAATCTCACCCTGGTGGTCCAGTGGTGCGTCGGGGCCATCCGCCACTCCTCTCTCATTGCAGCCCCAATCCCTAGTGTGCATGTGGCGTGCACTTCCGCCTCTTAACGGCACATGCACGCTGGCGTTATGACGTCAGCATGCAGTGGCGCCAAATTGTAATATTTAAAGGGGATTTTACATTGTTTACATTGCCTGTGATAGGTTCTAATACCTGGTGCTCTGAGCTTGTTTCCAGTTTGTTCCTGACCCTGTTATTGATCCTGATTCCGTGTGTTGGACCCTGCCTGGCTTTTGACTATTCTGATCTCTGAAAAATCTGACCTTTGCTTGAAATCAACTTTGAATCTGCTTAACCCTCCTGATTGACGTTCTGGTTTGACCCTTGCCTGTTATTCGACTCCGATTCTGCCTCAACCCATCTGACTGATTACCCGGGTTTGACCCTTTGCCTGCCTGACGATCCTAGCTATCTGCCTGCCTCGATCCAGCCTGTCTGACTACGAATCTGCCTACTACCGTCACCTTTGTGTCATGGTCGGCACCCAATACCAGAACAAATGCCAAGCACCCTGGTCTAGGCTCGTGCTTCACCAGTAGTGTGACCGCCTTTAGCTTCGGGAGGAGCCCTCAGCTACTCAGATGCCACCTGGACTTAAACGAGAGGTGCAGAGCAGGAGTTCTGGCCAGCAATGGGGCACGACTGTAGTAAAAGTCTTAAAGGGCCGAAGGTCACGGTACAGGTGGGATAAGCAGATTCGTGGTCAGACAGGCTGGGTCGAGGCAGGCAGACAGCAAGGAACGTCAGGCAGGCAAGGGTCAAACCAGGTAATCAATCAGAAAAGGATGAGGCGTCCCCGCCGCACCACTAGACCACCAGGGTGAGTAACTCCCACACTTTGGCCTTACTGACTCTAACAAACAGTTGTGCCCCTTTGCCTATCCAGAACTTTTCCCTTGCTCCTCTCGTTAAAGTCCAGGTGGCATCTGGGTAGCTGAGGGCTCCACCTGAAGCCAAAGGCGGTCACACTAGTGGTGAAGCACGAGCCTAGACCAGGGTGCTTGGTACTGGTTCTGGTGTTGGGTGCCGACCGTGACAGATACACTGAAAAGGTGAGCTTGAAGTTCAGTAGGGGCAGAGACTAATCTCTGACACATGGTCAGATTTGGGGAGATTTGTCGCTCGGCGTTAAATCTCTTCTTCTTCGGAGTGACTATTCTCCCTCAACTGCCTTATGGACTGCTAGAAAATAAATCTCTGGCGAGATTACACTCAGAGCTCTTCAAGTTGCCTCATGAGGAAACTTTGGGTGACTCTGGAAAACAAAGTGCTCCAAGTGCCATCCAGCCAGCGATTTACATTCTAGCCTGCGGAAAGGAAGGGGAAGGCAGTTTGGGTAGATTATTTGCCTGAAGAAGAGGAGATTTAACGCCGGGCAACTAATCTCCCCGAATCTCTACTTACCACTTGACAAACGTGCTGAATACTTCTGTACACACAAACAAATTGTGGAGCGCACAACAACTTTTGTGTAAAAATTTTGCATCTATGCTGACGAGTACACAGTTTTTAAAATTGCGCACGCAAATTTAAAGTCTGTGCACAAACATTTTATAGACATAACCAAGAAGGAATTAGAAGCAACATTGGTTTAGACCTTCATGTAATGTAATATTCATGTAATAAATTATTAAACACTATCCAGGGCTTGAGGGGGCAGGCTGATGATGCAAGAAAGGCTGGGCAGGAACATCAATAGGCAGGGTGATGACGTTTTAGGGTGGAACAATGACGTCAATGGGTGATCTGCAAGGTGGATTCTGAGGGACTGGAAAGGTAAGATTTTAGCAGGCATTGGGGCAGATCATTCCAGCAATGTGAAGTATGTTGGTATATAAATACATGTTAATAATAATAATCAGGGGTGGAAAAAGTGGGTGTAAATTTGTATTACAATCCTGGCCTTAGCTGCTATTTCACTGTCTAGGCTGGTGAAATACTGTCCATGTGGCAACCCTACCTTTATGGGTGGCCCTTGCCAATGGCTGGACCTTCAAGTGGGGCATTAACTGAGAGCGTTAGTCTAATTTAATTATCTTGAATATAATAATCTTGAATACATGAAAATTTGCAGTGCCTTAACCAATTAAACTAAGAAGTTATGAGCAGTGATATTATATATGTTCTGTAATTCAGAACAATTATTGTTATTATTGTATGGCTATATTAGTCCCAAGGGGAAGCATCATTTTTGGCAGTGAAATCGTTAAACTTTATTCCTGGTTTTAAAATGCTGCATCAGAGACAGAGCTAGAATGGAACAGACTAATGCACTGGCAGGATGTCAGAACAGAGGATCAAATGCTGTCTGTTGACCATGAAAATCCCTTAGGCCAGAAACTGGATGGAAACTGATATATCTGATTCTGAACATCTCAGCAGATGTTCCACTGCTGTTGCCATGTACCGTATTTTATACTATCAGTGATTTCAATCACATTTCATGTATTTCACTAAACTCCAAGGAAAAACCTTTTCTTGCAAATGTTTACTTCATGTGTGTTAAAAATATGAAAAGGCAAAGTATGACTTCCATAATTTTTGCATTAGAGGTACGTTCCTTGCTGGATTTTTAGGCACATGAGAACTATTTCATCTTGTTAAGATGGCGTACAAATGCTGGGAAGCTGCTGTTGGAAGCCTTAAAAAATGACTAATCTTGTAAAGTTTCTGCATTCACTTAAGCTGGCTATCTGACAAGTCACACAGTTGTGATATTTTGGGAGCCTGCTTGTAATTTTATTTTTGGTGAAAATAGGCACTGGGAAGCAAATTGTCCTTAAAACCCCTCTTGCCTTCAAATATGTCCCCAGCTAGAAAATATACTAGACCATTTTTCTCATACTATGAATTACAAGGCTTATTTTCATGTGCCTTTATTGCACTGAGCTCATGAGGAGAAAGTATTTTTGCTGAAAAAAATTATCATTACATTTTAATATAAAGATTGTGCTTTGATTTGAGTTTGATATTGAACTGCATATTAGTTGAGACTTAATTATCAGTTCAGTGTTACCCTACTCATTTCTTACCCACTAAGGTAGTTTTGTAGTGCTATAATATGTAGAATTACTCTGCTTTTAGTAAAAATATTAGTTGAAAAAAGCAGGGAGAATGTTAAAGGCATGTATGGGCAATTTCACTTACAGTGTATTTATTCGACAGCGAACTACATGGATGGGAGGTACTTTGTTATATCTTTCATGTCACGTTTGACCAAGCAGCACTATGTGTGCGGTCTCCTGAATTTTATAAATGATTGAAAGGTCAAATCTTTTTTACAAACCGTGTAGTAGACAATGAGAGGATGTGTGACCACACAACTTCTCAGTCCAAAAAGGCAAAATCTGACCAGCTGTGGCAAGCAAGGCCTGCTTATGAATTTGTCAAGTCTTCAGAAGAGTGCATAGCTTACTGATGACAACAGGGCCACCGCAACATCACAATCTGGTGTTAACATGGTGTTAACATTCCAAGTGAGGCAATCTGAGTCTATTTAGAACAGTGTTAGTAATGGGAAATATAGAAGATATAAATTTAGCTTTACTTTCCTATTGAGGTCTCTAATATCTTCTTCTTAATATCTTCTTTAATATCTTGTATACCCAGGCTTTGCAGCACTGGTCCTATGTTGAAATCTAGACGGAGCACTATAATTAGTATGTTTTCTGTGTGTCTGTGTGGGTTTCCTCTGGGTACCCTGGTTTCCTCTCACAATGCAAACATACACTGGGATATATTCTTCTTCTGGTGAAAATGTGTTAGCGTGTAAACGTAATAGGAAACTTAGATTGTAAATTCCACTGGGGCATGTAGTGAAAATCTCTATGTGATGGCACTATATAAATAAAGCATAATGATAATAAAAAAAAAACAGTGTGGATGGGAAAGTCTCTGGGCAAGAAAATAAACCAAGCGGTATAGTCACAAACAAAGAGGGTATGTGTGTGTGTAATGCATTGGGTCTGGGAATTCTACTTACAGTATTAATCAGACTAAAAATAGTAGGGAACAAACCAGACAAAATAGCCAGGCACAGTGAGAGGAGAAAAGTTCAACATCTTAGAGAAAGGCGAAAAGGACAACATCTTAGAGAAAGGAGAAAAGGACAACATCTTAGAGAAAGGAGAAAAGGGACAGATGGGTAAAACAGAAGAAGAAGAAAATGGAGGAGGGGAAAATTGGGCAAAGATGAAAAGTAGAAATAAGAATGGAATTTAAAAGATAAAATAAGATGTACTAAGAAAGGAAAACAAGCAGGAAACAATGGTAAATGAGATGAGAAAATAAATAATAGTCTAAAACTATCATCTTGATATTGTGTGTTAAATGCATATTTTTAGGGCATGCCAACAGAGTAAACCCATACCCACTTAGACAGGTCAGCTTTACTCCTGATTTGATAAGTTATGACAGGGGAGAGATGTATCCAAGATCATTCATTCTACAGTAGATTTATTCCTCCCCTAAGGCCCCCATCTTTGAAAATTGCTGAAATTACCTGGAATTGTGTATCTAGGAATATAAAATGCTATAAAAACCCAGGATTATATATATTTAAGCAGTGTAAGCCACACTCTTTGCACAAGTTGTACAGGAACATTGAGAAAGTAGTTTGTGTATATACCAGGGGACAGCTATAAAGAATTTAGTAGCACACACTTGGCAAATAACTTATTGTAACAACCAGATTGTTATTAACACAGCTCATATACAGATATCAAATACAGATTTAAAGAAATCAGGGAACATAATACAGATTTTTAGTTTTAAAAAGCATTCTTCTATCCAACCACATCCAAGAAATTGGAGGTTTTGACTTGTTTGGGGCCCAGACTGGAGCTTAGTGTAGTCAGAATTCAGTTTGGCTAAACTTTATACAAATTTGGTCAATATTCATTCAGGACAAGAATAATGTTGATTTCAGTAGCAGAATAGAAATACAGTTCAACATTTAAGCTTCATATTTTAAGTAACATATTGGTTACAGTGCTTTAAATGTAATTGCCTGCCTTACTTAAACCTGTGTCCATGGGATGTTCTATCAACCAATGAAATTATGTTTTTTATATCGGAAAACATTAACCTTTAATTTTATTGCACATAACTAAGGCCGTTGTGACCTTATGTCTGGAGTATGATGGTTTCCATGAAAAAGTAAAGAAAATGCACAGAAAAGAACTACAATACCAGTTGGATAACCAGATGGAGCTATACACTGGAATATGGGACACCTGGATATTAAATAGACTTATTATTATATTATTATTACTACTAACTGGGCAATGGGCAGAGTCCCCCCTCCTGCCTACTCCTATATCCTTTGTAACATGATGTTTCCTCAGAAACAGAGCCTTTCATGCTGGGCCACATACATATCCATCCTGGGCTACATTCAGCCCCCGGGCCGCAGGTTGGACACGCCTGATCTACCCTATAGAGTGAGACACACATAGTAGCCTGAGGTGTAACTCTTACCTACCCTACACCATGAATAATGTACAAATAGCCTAAATATGGCTTTCACCTACCTTTTACATACATGGAGATCATCACTTGTCATCCCTGGCCATTAGCGCTTTCCTACCACAAACAGGACTTGAAACACCTTAAAAAGAATATACTTTCTAGACAGGGTCATATCTAACAACAGTAAGAGAAGTACCAATTCTCATCTCCCTCACACACTAATCTTATCATCAGAATTCTTTATTCAGATTTCTCAGTCACGTTGGTCCCTATCCTAGTGGTGGCTTCATATCCAAGTACACAACTAACACAACATTATGGTCAGTGTCAGTATCCAAACAATCTGATTTTAACCAGGACACTTCCTCTCACACAAAAAGGCAAACATAGAATATACCAAGTACTAACCAATGAGTACATACATGTAGGGAAATGTTTTCATTTGGTGCTCATTCCACAAGGAGTACATAACCATTTTTTTAGGACTAGAGGACTGCCCATACTATCTAGGCAATGCAATACACAGAAGTTTTTCTTCAGTACAATGAAACTTATGATTAGGAGAAAGGTATGGTGGTGTACCAGCAAACAGAAACTGCTGCAAACCCTGTTTTGCAACTGCAAAACTCTTATATCTTTTAATATTAGTCCCTCTTTATCTAAGCAAAGTGCACATCTGGCTGCCTACAGTACTGGCAAGTTAAATCTTGACTACCTGGAGGATACAGTACAACAAAAGCAGCCGCACTCCGGTTATTGTGAGAAAATCGTGAATTTTTACTTCAAGTGCCAAAGGCAACGTTTCGGGCCCTTATGACCCTTTCTCAAGCCTTACATTAACATTAGTAACGTGTTTAAATATCCTCTCAAGGAGGAGGGGCCACAATCGGTCACCTCCATATTACCCATGATGCACAGTCAAACATTTCAGTGTTTACAATAAAACAGTGCGATCTGTGCCTCATCATTATACAATATACTATAAAAGATTTGTTTGTATCATACTCAATAAAGTGAATTGAAACAATGTTTAAAAATGTATGAAAAAGTGTTACTTAAAAATTGCTTAAAGGGCACCTATGGGCAGAAAAAAATTCCCCAAACCGAAGGTGCGGGCTGATAGAGCCCGCATTCCAGTTTGGGGTTGTAGTAGTTAAAAAAAAAAAATTCCCCCTGCTTGAGCTCCCTCCCGGTGCGAGCTGCCATGACAGTCCATGCGCATGTGACGTCATGAGCATAAGCCGAATGAAAAGCTGCCACAATTTCAGGCAGCTTTTCATTCTGCGCATGTGCATGGACAGTCATGGTGGCTCGCACTGTGAGCTCCCTCCCGGTGCGAGTAAGCCAGCGCATGCAGGGGGCAATTGTTTTTTTTAAAACTACTACAACCCCAAACTGGAATGCAGGCTCTATCAGCCCGCACCTTGGGTTTGGGGAATTTTTTTCTGCCCATAGGTGCCCTTTAAACATTATAGCAATAAACATAGTAGCAATTTACATAGTCCAGTATCTTAATGTTGCCTTATGTTGAATGTCATGGAAAATTATCCCTTGTCTTTTTGGCTCCGATGCTGAATTCAGGGGACAAACACCCCAGAACTACCTTGAATCTGGAGCTTCCATATCCTTAAATTTTACTGTCTGAAAATACAACCAATAGAAAAGGAAGTTATAAATACATTATAAATACAAAAAAACACAGGTACATATTAAAAACAAGTACTTCAGATTTTATTTCCTGAACACTTACTTATATTAGTAACATGGGAGTAAATTCCCTATACAGGCCACCCGGTTATAAGGTGCCCAATGTGTTAATCCAGCGCATCTCTAATTTCTTAAGAATTTGTTGTCTATCACCACCTCACCTAAGTGGTTTTACACTATCGATGACCTGATATCGTAACTGTGAGACCGTATTTTTCTTGTCATGAAAATGTGCAGGTATAGGTAGATGTAACTGTTTACAGTGTATAGTGGATTTGTGCTGTTTATTCCCACCTTTTACCTTCTGTATAGTCTCACCTACATAGGCTAAACCACAGGGACACTTAATCAAATACACCACATATCTTGAATCACAGGTATAGTATTTATCAACTGGAAAATTCTTACCTGTATATCGATGTGTAAAAAAATTCTGTTTTGTTACATTGCGCACATGATAAACAAGGAATGTCCCCTTCTGAGGTGCGCCCAAAAACTGTTGTCTCTGTTTCATTTGTGGACCTATATCAGCCCTTACTAAAAGATCCTTTAGATTTTTATTTAGTTTAAAGTAAAACTATACCCCCAAAATGAATACTTGAGCAACAGATTTTAGTCGAATTAAGTGATATATTAAAGAATCTTACCAAACTGGTATATATAAGTAAATATTGCCCTTTTACATCTCTTGCCTTGAACCACCATTTTGTGATGGTCTGTGTGCTGCCTCAGAGATCACCTGACCAGAAATATTTCAACTCTAACTGTAACAGGAAGAAGTGTGGAAGCAAAAGACACAACTCTGTCTGTTAATTGGCTCGTTTGACCTAACTTTATAGTTTGTTTGGTATGTTTGTATGCACTGTTGGATCCTAGGATACCAGGAGGCTGTCCTTATTTTTTAAAATGGCTATTTTCCATTTATGATTACCCAATGGCACATACTACTAAAAAAAGTATATTATTATGAAAATGGTTTATTTACATGAAGTAGGGCTTTACATATAAGTTGTTTTAGGCAATATCTTTCTATGGAGACCAACATTGTTTGGGGGGTATAGTTTTCCTTTAAAAGCCATTAAGGGGGGAGATGTGAATTCCTTAATCTGTGAGGCCCCTGTCTGTAATATCCACCAGTGTTTTCTTATGATCTTCCTAACACAATCACTAGCTATGGAATACTGGCTAACAAACGCCAAAGTATTTAATTTTTCTTCCATGTCTCTACTTTTAGGAACCCTAAGCTGTGCAGAGGTCACATTCTCAATTGTTGTCAGATTCTCATCCAACTGACTTCATGGATACCCCCACTCTATAAACCTTTCTGACATTTTCAGTCAGACTGTTGTTCATTACAAACAATCCTTTTAACCCTTTTCAACTGTGTCATAGGTAGAGATTTGAGAAAAGACCGTGGATGAAAATGATGTAATAGATTATTTCGATCCGTCTCTTTTTTTATAGAGGTCAATCTATACTCTCGTGCCCCTTTTGTGGATCCAGATTCAAGGTAGTTCGGGGGTGTTTGTCCCCTGAATTCAGCATCGGAGCCAGAAAGACAAGGGATAATGTTCCATGACATTTAACATAAGGCAACAGTAAGATACTGGACTATGTTTACTGCTACTATGTTTATTGCTATAATGATTGTGGCCCCTCCTCCTTGAGATGGTATTTAAACACGTTACTAATGTTAATGTAGGGGCCGGAAACGTTGCCTTTGGCACTTGAAGTACAAATTCACAATTGTCTCACAATAACCAGAGTGCGGCTGCTTTTGTTGCACTGTACTAATTGCCCTGGCAGGGGGTATGCCGTGCACCTAGGGCTGCAGAGAGCTATTTTACGCTTTTGAAACACACATGAATTGAATTGACTACCTGGAAAATAGCAAATTCCTGTTAAATACATTCTTATATACAGGTATTGTACTTCTTTCTGTTTACATAATCACTGTGCAGCTCATGCTATGCTTGTATACATAATGCAAATTAACATTGCCTCCTACAATATAAAACATAATATTGTGTAATTTAATTAAGTTAGTCAATGACCTTGCAGATTACGGTATTTGGCAGGATTATCAAATTTCCTGAAGACAAGAATTGCAGATGATAAAATATAAAATATAAAAATAAAAAAGAAAAACTGTAATATGCTGAAGCATAATGATACATGCTAACATGGTAATTTTATATTTACAGATATTCAAATAGTGTTATTCCATTATCCACTAAAGAAGAGTAAGGGTGGTGGCACACGTGGTGATTCGGGGGGAGCTTAGTCGCCCAGTGACAAATCTCATCTTCTTCTGACGACTAATCTCCCCAAAATGCCTTCTCGCCGGCAAGAATACAAGTCGCCGGTGGGATGGTATATTGAATACTTCGGTTTTCCGAAGTCTCCTCATGAGGCAACTTCGGGAGACTTTGGAAAACGAAGAGCTACGTTTGCCATCCTGCCAACAATTCAAATTCTTGCCAGCAGGAAGACATTTGGGGATATTGGTCATCTTAAAAAGAAGAGTTTTGTCGCTGGGCAATTAATCTCCTTTGAATCTTACTGTTTGCCACCAGCCTACAGTACGGTAAAGTCTCTCCCTGAGACTAGATGGATTTATGAACTGAAGATAATTTTTTTCTAATGAAGCAACAGACAATGTTCAGCATTTCAGCTGCTGCAGCACTAGCAGCACAGTGGAAGTTATAGGTGTTGAACAACTGATAGATATGGAGAAGGTTGCCTTAATATACTGTATTAGTATAAATTAAGAAACACATATATACTAAGGGAGAGATTTATGAAGAGTCCAATTGAAAGTTAGAATTTTTTTAAATGTTTTATGGTCAAAACTGTCAAATTCGACTATGGAGTATTCCAAATTCGATTTTAAGTTTTTTAAAATTTGAATTATATTTTCAAGATTTATGATACTCAGGCCCTTTAAAAATTCTAATTTGACTTTTCGCCACCTAAAACCTGTTTAAGTCAATTGGGAGAGGTGCAGGGATCAATCAGCCTTCCTCACATTCAAGTCAGGAAGGAAAGAACTGGAATCGAGTACTGATGGGCGAATCTGGGGCATTTCGTTTGGCGAATTTTTCGCAAATTTCTCAGGAAATTCGCGAAACTGCGAGAAATTCGTGAAATGCTACCGGTGTCTCATTTTGGATGCAGGCGTCCGTTTTTGGATGGATGCCGGTGTCCAAAACGAGACACCGGCGAGGCGGCCAGGTGAATTTTTCCTGGCGTTTCACCAATTTATAGAATCGAGTTTGATCGATTTCAATTCAAATTCGATTTCCGTTTTTGGGCCATTTAAATTCATCCGAGTTGGAAAAATATAATACATTTCGACTAGTCGAATTTCAGATTTATTAAAAAACTCACATGAATTCGAAATTCGACTCTTGATAAATATACCTCTAAATCTGAAATAAGAATTATGTTTCGTGTTTCCAAATCACAATTTGCTTGATACAGTGCCCTTGCCACAAGCAGTATATGGGGAGAATACAAAGATGACTGAAATTACGTTGATATAAATAATACCGCAAAGCAAGCTTTAAAACAAAATGTGCTTGGGCATTTAAATACATGGCAACGTGGGAATTTGATGTTTACAAGTCTACAAATAGTTATAGTCCATTTTTGTGGAAAAGAGGGTAAAATAAAAAAAATCTCTAAATGGATCTGGGAACTGTAAATGTATCCTTGTATGGTAAGAGTTCCTAGACTACTGGGCTGGCCCAAGAGAGAAACTGGCAACTGGGACAGCAGCCTGAAGGCCAATTAGAAGCAGATCTGGGAAATCTGACCCTTAGATTCTTTACTGGATGGTCCTCATTCTATTGTCCTTACCGTGACCTTTATTATAAACCATACAGTACTAAGAATAATCACATTTGCCTTATAACTGCTTATTGCTTTATTTTGTTTATATACTGTATTTATGGATAGCTTACCTCTTTTGATGAAAATCAGAGCACAGTGTGATGCTAGCACCACTATACTTCACTGTAGGTTTGGTATTTTATGTAGTGTGGGCAATGGCAGATTTGTACCACACATATTGCTTTTAACGTTCAACAAAAATATTTAGTTTGGACTGATCTGTCTCAAAAATCTTTTTTCTAGCATCACAAATTTGCTCACTCATGCTTTTTAGGAAACCACAAAGGTGCTTTCACATGGTTCTATTGAAGTTATGGTTTCTTCTTTGCCACCCATGTATACAGACCAGTATGAGCCAGAACTTCTGATATGGGCCATGCTTGGGGGAGGGGCAAATCCACTAAAGAGTGTAAATTCATCGCAACACTTCTGTTGAGTGCAAAGTTGAGTCCCGGGCTCCGAACGTTGGGGCATAGTCTCTAGCATTACTTTTGGCAGAGCGAGCAAATCAAAGCAAAGCTGGGCTAGTGTTCAATTTTGCCTAGTGCAACTTTGCTAGAGTATTTGCGCTCAGGTTAATTTGCATGTAGAGTAGGGTTGCCACCTGTCCGGTTTTGAACCGGACAGCCCGGTATTTTGAAGGGCTGCCCGGTTCAATGCTTCCTGCCCGGTTTTCCATATAAGGAAAACCGGGCGGGATTAGCTTGATTGACGCCGCGATCGACCAATCGGCGATCGCGGCGTCATAGCTCCGCCCCGTGACGTCACGGGACCGCCCACTGATGTCACGGGACCGCCCACTGACGTCACGGGACCGCCCCATGACGTCACGGGACCACCCCCCTGTCCGGCTTGAGCCACAGGGAAAGGTGGCAACCCTAATGTAGCGGTCAATTTAAAGTGGAATGGAGCAATTTATGTTACATGATGCATCTAATACATTACATTTACACTGATAACTAGACATACCAAGGTAACCTTAAAGGGAAACTGTCATGGGAAAATATGGGGTTTTTTTTAAACGCATCAGTTAATAGTACTGCTCCAGTAGACTTCTGCACTGAAATCCATTTCTCAAAAGAGCAAACAGATTTTTTTATATTCAATTTTGAAATCTGACATGGGGCTAGCCATTTTGCTAGTTTAGCAGCTGCCCCAGTCATGTGACTTGTGCCAGCACTTTAGGAGGGAACTGCTTTCTGGCAGGCTGTTGTTTTTCCTTCTCAATGTAAATGAATAGTACTCAGTGGGACATGGGTTTTACTATTGAGTGCCGTTCTTAGATCTACCAGGCAGCTGTTATCTGGTTACCTTCTCATTGTTCTTTTGTTAGGCTGCTGGGTGGGGGAAAGGGAGGGGGTGATATCACTCCAACTTGCAGTACAGCAGTAAAGAGTGATTGAAGTTTATCAGAGCACAAGTCACATGACTTGGGGCAGCTGGGAAATTGACAATATGTCTAGCCCCATGTCAGATTTTAAAATGAAATATAAAAAAATCTGTTTGCTCTTTTGAGAAATGGATTTCAATGAAGAATTCTTCTGGAACAGCACTATTAACTGATGCATTTTGAAAAAAAATGTTTTTCCCATGACAGGATCCCTTTAATAAAGTCAATAGAGTTGTTTTAATGCCCAACACATAAGCCCGCTGTTAAATAAAGTGCCATAGGGTAGAAAATTTATGGGGGAAACTGGGTGCCTGAAAATTTTTTTATGCCTTTTGACTGAAAAGAGGCCAGAGTTTTTTGGACTTAGAAGATATTACACTCAAAAATTATGATGTAGGTAACTGAAGATTGAGGATGTTCTATGCACTCCAATGCACTTCCCAAGGTCAGAGTTGGAGAAGGCAAAAGAGGTAACAATGAGTAAAATACGCATCTTATTGAATTTGCAGAGTTATGTCCATTCGCTAGAACGATAATTCGTCTGGCGATTAGAGTGCGAAGCAACGCTAGCGTCTATCTCCTTCGCTAGCGAAGAGACACCTGCACTCCTTAGTAAGTGCAGTGTGACTAGGCTAGTAGGATTAAGCAGACAGTCACTCCAGACCAGGACCTCAAAGGTTCTACGTAGCCTGGTGTAGCCCTATCCAATTTAGGAAGAGCTGTGTTTAGAACCTAGCTACATCAGCAGTGGTGCAAAGCTCAGGGGTTGGACAGTGGAGGTGATCCCAAGCATTGCCATTGCAAATCTTACTTGAAGACTCAGCAAGTTATTAGCTACACTGACTGCCAGGTATCATGGAACAGTCAGAAGCACATCTCTTTGACTATCATGTCTGAGAGAAGCTTTCATAGGTAAAACTTAGGAGTAAGAGTTTGTGGTATTTTCCATTGTATTAGAAATAGTGATGGGCGAATCTCACCCGTTTCGCCGCGAAATTCACGAATTGGCGAAAAAATTTGTGAAATGAGTCACGCTTCGTTTCCGTTGCGTCGCATAATTTTCAGCACACGTCGCGTCATTTTCGATGCGTCGCGTCAAAAACGACGCGCAACTCGTTTTTTTTTGGGCTAATTTTTGCTGCTCGCGGGAATTCGCCCCTGGCGAATAAATTCGCCCATCACTCCAAATTACCTTAGCAACCATGCACTTATTTAAATAAGAGACTGGAATATACTGTAGATAGGAGATGCTCTGAATAGAAAGATGAATAATTAAAAGTAGCAATAACAATATTTTTGTAGCCTCACAGAACATTTGTTTCTTTAGCTGGGTCAGTGACCTCTGAAAGCTGGAAAGGCAAATAATAAAAAAAAAAACTATAAAAAAAATACATACTAATGACCACATTAAAAACGGCTTAGAACTGGCCATTCAATAACACACTATTTAAGTTAACTTAAAGGTGAACCCCCCTTTAAAGCTTTTTTGGCGATTCATATGTTTTCTTCAAAGTGTAAATTTAATGAAATATGCTATAGCAGAGAATGTGGCTTAAGTACTGCATTCCTAGCAGACAATTCTGGCAACTATATTTGTTACAGATGTTTCTTGTAACGTCACATAATTAGGCCTTTGGTTAAGACAAGCCTGTAGCGGGTCTTTCCTGTTGGTTGCAGCAAATTGTGGATTTCCTTTAACCCTTTTTGCGTGTATGACAAATGTGACTAGTTACTAGTTAATCTGCTTTGTGTTACAGTGCATCTGGTCCTCCACATTAGCATTGTCATTTTATTTTAACTTCATGAAACATTAATGGCATCTGCTAGTGATCTGCGGCATCTAACGTATAGCAGCATTTCCACGTACCATAATAAATAGCAAAACTACTGTATTTCTAATTGTAGTGTACACTTGTGCTTTTGGGCTATTAGTCATGTTTACAGCTGTTTATGTCAACATTCAACACAGCAACACAGACATCTTCAAAAACACACGTCAATATCATAATTCTGCCTGCTGTAAGCAATTTTCCCATAGTCACAAACAAATGTTACATGTTATTGCTGATAAATATAAGGTTGTTACCGGGGCAGGCTGTAACCACAAGCAACTATTTCAACTTACTGGGTTCTAACTTAATCTAAATGGTTGCAATCGAAAATATCTATTTATAGGTTCTCTGTTCTTAATTACTAATGTAAGTCACATTTTCTTGCATAGCATGGTTATAATTGTAAATAACGACTGTCATTTCTGTTTTTAGTGACACTAAATTCAGTTTTGGTCAGCCAAGGATTATTGCTCTGTGGTTTAAAGTACGTCATTGTAGTCTCTAGTGACACAGCAATAAGCTTTCTCAGGGATGGGAAATTGTAAACATAAGGCTGTCTGCGATATGTTACAGTTCACTATATAAAGACAAGAAATACAAACAGTAACTGACTAAATAAGTCATCTAAGAAAGGCCGGTTTTTATAGGAGCAGTTAATGTACACTAATGTACAATATGGGCTACAATATTGTGTATTTCTTGGATATTCACTTTAAGACAACACTTTGATTTAAATGTATAGTTTTTAACTCCGACTTCGAAATGGCAATCAGACTAGTCCCTGGATCAACTTGTACTTCACTTGCTAAAAAGCCATTCAATCCCTTTTTAAAGCTATCTAATGGATCAGCCTGTACCACTGATTCAGGGAGAGAGTTCCACGTCTTCACAGCTCTCACTGTAAAAAAAAAAAACCCTTCTGAAAACTTAGGTGGAACCTCTTTGCTTCTAATCGGAATTGGTGGCCTTTATCTGTCTATATGTTCCTGGGGGAACTTTTTGACAGTACAGAATCCCCAGCTCTATCGATCTCTTTCCTTCAATCAACTATTTGTTATTGAGTTTTAGACTAAATGTTTGCCTCCTAGTGCAATAGCACTACTGTAGCCTCATCCCCACAACTGCCTTTGCAGCAATGAAATTTCAGCACATTTTACTACTATCTGTATCTTCCCTAGTAGCTACCATTTTACAATTGCAGAATATAAACACTGCTACAGGGACCTACCATTTTGTCATCTTGGCCACTTACTCTGTCTGTTGTTTTTCACATTTTCTTGTTAGTCACTCTTTCAATAGATCTGGCCTAGAAATAAATGTAAATTTCATAACAGTTCCTGCCATTTATAGCTTTCAAACTAGGCCAACGATTCCCAAGCAATAGGCCTGGCTTATTTTCTGTTTTGAATATTTCCTATAGCAGTATGACTAACATGCTCTTATATAAACCAACATCTCATATTTTCATAAATGAATCCCCATGCTATGAACAAAGGAGGGAAGCTGAGCAAATTTGTACCCAGAAATAAGTGCTTGAGCACAACAAGTTTGAAAAGCCTCCTGTGGCAAACCTTTATTTAGGGTAGATATAAATAAAGTATCTAGCATACATTTTCCAGCATTACATTTACGAATTTCATACGTGCAGCAGAATTTTCTCAGATGCATCATTTCTAGTACATGACAAAGTTATGCATTTACTAGCTTGTCTGTAATTTCTCATCTTAGTGACCCCGCAAACCTGTGTCAGACTTGAGGAAATCAATTTAATGACCTTAAAATTGTTGGTTATTAAACAGATTCTTGCAGAAAGGGAAATTGTATTTCCACTTATAAATCATGACACTGAAAACTGAAAAAATATGATTGTGAAGCATTTTGTTTCTGTTTATAGGCATGTTTGTGTATGTGTGGAGAGCAGAATCATGGTTACTGAGCCATAAGCCATGGTAATATATCCCCTTACTAATGTTTGGGATAATAAAAGGAGTTGTACAGTTTTTTGCCAGGTCTAGTAACTTGTTTGCAACAGATTATTAGACATAATACACACTTTGCTGTTGCTGTTCTGCTTTCATCCTAGTTGTTTAGAAATCACTGGGGCAAATCTGAATACAAAGAGAGGATTGGGACGTACTGGGCCAGTCGAAAGTCCTTAACAATTAGAGCAGACAAAGAGTTTTTAAATGTCCAAGAGCTTGAGGACTATGGTGAGGGTAGTGTGTAGTAGGGCAGGGCTTAGTAGAGGTAATGGGGCAATTCGCGGAGCGATCAATAAGAAAAAATGCTCACTTTCATAATGCCACCCTTGTTTAGAATAAACCTCACTCGCACAAACATATACTGGAACGAAAACTGACTGGGGCTCATTTGCACGTGGGCAGTAACCCATAACCCATACCAATCATTCAGTGATTAGGTTTTTTTCAGTAGAACAAGGAAAGTAAAGATCTGATTGGTTGCCATGGGCTATTGCCCAGGTGCAAAATTGTTTATGAATGACCCCAGAGCCTTATTCCTTCTTACTCAAATACATTCTTACTCTGCTATCCAAAGCCATAATCTCTCAAGTGCAGACTGACATGCATACTCATACACTTATGCACACGAACATTCACATCTTCACTAATGCCTTTGCTTAAATCCTTATTGAACATGATTTATCACAATTTGATTAAAAAACACAGCTTTTTACAAATATCACATTCATTCACATACCCTGGCTTAAGAAACCCAAAAAGAAACCCTTCCTTGAATACATTATGTAAGACATAACTACCATTGTATGCTTTTAATATAGTTGTAAAAAGATGATCAAACTCATAGGAGAGCGAGCGTATATAAACTTGTTTTCATATTGTAGCTAAAATCTTCCTCTCACATAATTTAACGACTTTCTGGTCTCCAAACTCTTTCCACTTAGTAATGCATTTATTATGGCCTGAAGCCTAAAACTGTAGTCAACATTCCCCATGTAGTCTTAACAGGGATTTGCAAAGAGACAGAATTGCTTTTGCAGCCTGTGCAACAATACCCCATTTACAGTATATAAAAAATAATGTCCTACTGGCTCTAGGTTTATGGGCTGAGTAATACAGTTTTCGGATCTCTTTGAGTAATACCACTTCTTGACAAACATAGTCTTCCCTTACATTATTGTTGGCAGTATCCTTTTTTCACAAAACACCAAATATTTGCAGAGCTGTACAACAGGGGGGGGAATTTCAACAGTGTCACAGCATTGTTGTGTATGCCATAGGCTGTATATTAAATAGCAAGTTGATGTACAGTATGTGAGCCTTGTTTATTTGAAAAGGATTTTAAGCAAAAAACAACTATTCACTGTTTTCTTCATCAACCAGTGTAGTGGCAGTTACATGTAACTAACCAAAAATAAAAGTGTGTACAAAAAAAGTCTTAAACTTACGCAAATACCAGTGTAATAAAATATATATTTAATTAGAAAGAGACCATGAAGAGTGACCGGTTGCTGAGAGTGTGGTAATAAAGAATATCTTTGATTATTTGACAAAAGGGAATTCATTTTTAATTGATTATATTTAGAAAATGTCTTATTTCAGTTGGATGAAGCTTATATTAAAGGGGAAATTTCACAATGATGAGAAATTAATATAACCTTCATCATACTCATATGACACTTTCTAAACATAACCAATTAATAATTCTGTATCATTTCTGAAATAATCAAGTTTATGTTTACTATCCCTCTCTCAACTTCTGTTTCTCTTTATTCTGTCTTCATTTAGGAGTCAGATATTCACTGACCTTTAGATCCTATATATCTTTTAGGAGGGCAGATGTATTAGAACTAATGCAAACAACCCATTCCAGCTCTAACAAAATGTACTGACTGCTGCAATCCCTGCATGAATGGAAACAAGATTTCTGGTGATTTTAAAAGAGTGAGAGCTCTAAGAAATCTGCTAGGCAAAATAAGCCCCCCAAAGGCTGTATAAGACTTAACTGTCATGCAAAATCAGACTCTCAACTCCTGCATGGAGACAGAATGAAAAGAGACAGATGCTGAGAGGAGTAAAGATTAACTTGATTATTTCAGAAACGGGTCTGAATTTTTAATTGATTATATGTATGAAGTTTCTTGTTTTAGTATGATGAAATTTCTATAAAATTTAAATTTTTCACAATAGTTTTCATTTGAATATTAATTTTTGAAAAAGCTTTATTGCTTTCCCATTCCCATGCTCATCCTGTATGCTTTCTGCCTCTCTCTGCCAATTACTTTACACTGCCCCCTTTTTTCTGCCTCTCCTTTATGGTTTTCCCTTCCATCTACCTCATCCATATTCTGTCCCTTCTCTTGCACTGTGTGGCTGCAGTCCTGCCATTATAAATATTGCCAATTCCTTCCCTGGCATCTTTAATTCTGTGGTTTCCTATTTCCAGACTGCAGATTAAGTTTTTAGTGCACTTCTAAGCTCTTCAGTAATAACCAGAGCCATAATTTAATAGCAGCAAACTTATGTAGCCTTGATTATCTGTTAAAGGAGAAGGAAAGATTAAAAATCAGTAAGCCTTATTAGAAAGGTCCACCTAAATATACAAGTAAACCCTCAAAGTAATGCTGCTCAAAGTCCTCTGTCAAAAGAAACACTGCATGTATTTCCTTCTATTGTGTACACATGGGCTTCTGTATCAGACTTCCTGCCTTCAGCTTAAACCTTCTTGCCCTGGGCGTGAGCATGCTCAGTTTGCTCCTCTTCCCCCACCCCTCCCATCTCTGCTGTAATCTGACCCCAGAGCTATAAGTGAGCAGGGAGAGATTCAGGTAGGAAGTGATCTCACAACAAACTAATACTGCAGCTGCCATCCTAAACAAACAGAGAAAACTTCTAGAGCTTTTTACTCAGGTTAGGTAAAACATTCTACAGAATAAATATAACATTCTATCTGGCACTACTACAGCTAATCTATAATCTAATATAAAATGCTTCCCTAACTTTCCCTCATCTTTAGCAAGGCAGCAATAAAATGCCAATACTAGTTGTTTACTTAAGCGAGTAAAGTGAGTAAAGAATTTAGTTTAAGAAAAATATTAGATAAGAACATACGTATTCTTTATAGCGCCAACCTATTCAACAGGCCTTACATTAGTCGCTACCCCAGTGGACAATAAACTGTGGTCACTTTTATCAGCAGCCTTTTAACCTGTCTGTAAGTTTTTGAAAGGAAAGCCACACATGAAGAACGCACAGACAACTTGCAGACCATTCCTGGAATTGAACCTAAGATGCCAGTTTTACAGTGCACTGGTGCTAACCATTGTACCACGGTGCTGCAAAATTCATACTCATAATGATTAATACTGATTTGCTGAACTATCTAAAGGAGAATTTAACCTGTATCTGATAAAACCCTCCCTCCTCCCCCCAGGCCTACCTGCCCCCCGGGCAAATGCCCCTAACTCGTTACTTACCCCTCCATCCAGGTCTGGTCCAGTGGAATTTTCAGGCACCATCTTCTCTCGGTTGCTCTTCTTCCTTGATTGACTGGCGTTTTCTAGGGGATGCACAGTACAAGGGATGTGCGGACTTCGTGACTTTCGGACACTTGCGCAGTAGCTCCGTACCAGCAGATTCCTCTAACTGCGCATGCTCCCGAAAGTCACAAACTTTCCAAAAAAGAGAGATCGTGTGCATGCGCAGTTGGAGGAATCTGCTGGTACGGAGCTACTGCTCATGCTCCGAAAGTTACAAAGTTTCTGATTTCTTCTTTTGGAAACGTTGTGACTTTCGGCACATGCACAGTAGCTCTGCACTGGCAAATCCCTCGTACTGCGCATGTACAAGAAAACAAGACCTGGTACGGAGCAGGTAACCTGGGACGGAGGGGGCCTGCACGGGGGGAAGGGTTTTTTTTCAGATACAGGTTGAATTCTCCTTTAAGCAGCTGCCATGAATTTAGATTTTCAGAAAGTAAGTTGCAGCAGAAAAAAACAGCCAGTAAGGTTAGTTACTTTGGGATTATTCACATGACAACATATAACAAAGCCTATGTATTGCTTACTGGCCTATTTGGCAACCATAAGGGAAACACCTTAAAGACTTATCCAGATTTGTGTCTGTACACAAACACTCTTCTAAACCATTCACACTGCTCCCAATCTATGAGAATTCCCTTCTCATGACAAAAGGTCACCTTCCACAACAAAAGATCCTAGCTTGGAAGTTACTGACAACCACAAAGCTGGTTTTACTGGTTCCCATTATAATTAATAAATAGTGTTAAAATAAAAGGAGAAAATATTGTGACAACAGTATCCCTTTAAGAAACCTTCTTGTGTCTAACCCAATAATGAATGGAAACGAAATCCAGACTCATACACGGGCAATGATCTAATCTATTATGTCTAAGAGAGCATAACATTCTTAAATACCTCAAAAATGAGAATAAATAAATTAAGGGTCATCCGATTTGGCAAGTTAAATTACATTTCCTCTTTCTGAACCCATTTAAGCTTTTAAGTGGTACTTCTCTTTCACTTTGTAAGCAAAAAACATACTTGCACATACAGAGTCTGTTATTAAATCTGACACAGAGCTTTTCTTCTATATCTGAAGAACCTCTGATCTACACAAGCAAAAGAGAAAACATTCATTTCAGAAACAGGTTTGCCTCTGGATCCTTTGAATATGCTATGATTAAAAGCAAATGTATCATCCCAGTGTGCATCCTGCTCCCCAACCCATTCTGATTTCCCTTCATAAACCATACGTTGAAGATACTGAATAAATAAATATTCACTTGATTCTCTTGTTTAAAAAATGCTTTATTTGCACAGCATTGACATATTATACACTGCTTTGCAAAGATGATCATCTTTCTCAAAAGTTTGTTTTTGCCATGAGGCAAGGTGAGAACAAATATCATCCCTTGAAAAATGTAAGGGATGGTGTTTTATTTCATTTTAACTTTTAGTTCAGAGAGCAGAATTTCAATCCCTGCACTAGAAATGTAGCCCACGACTTACTTCAAGTGGGGTGATTGCATGAATGTAGTGGTGGCATCTGTAATGGCCTTGGTCCCAGCCAGCCCCAGTGAAGCTTACGTTAGCTGGAATTTAGGAGGAAACTAGTGTTTTCAAAGGAACCACTGGAGAACATACAAGTTACATGCAGGCCATGGTTGGAATGAAACCAGCAAATGTAGAAAGCACTACCATGTTACCCCATTCCTTAATAGATGGTGAACTGCTTTATGCACATATACATTTCAATTTCATGTTTGTTTACACACACAAAGAGGTCCTCTGCACTCAACCCATTATAAATATATTAAGGACATTGAAAGATTTTGTACCTTAAGCTACTAAAAATGCCTTACCCTTTAACCAAAACAGGGATTATTTGTCCGTACAGTATATTGCAATATACAGTATTCAAGCTGGCCAACTACGTCAAAGTCATCCCATATCTGGCCAATCCTACACTCAATTTGCATCTGATTCATTAAGAATCATTATACATTTTACAAAGGGACTAAGTTTTACCTGCAACTTACTAGCTGCTTTCAAAGTAAAACTCACAAACTTGGTTGCCCTTTTATCAACCGCCAGTGGGATCACTTGACTATAGCTGGGAAGGGTGGGAGCTACAACAAGGAGCTGGTCATTGCTCCTGTATAAACTAAATCAAACAAGGGAAATTGTGCTTGCCTAATTTTAAGCAGCAGTGCAATGAGTTTGTGACCGCAAAATTCACATAGACAAATACAAGAGGTTCTCTGCATTCAACCCATTATCAATATATAAAGGACATTCAAACATTTTGTGCCTTAAAGGAGAATTGAAGCCCCCCCTTGAAGTGAAGTGCTCATCTTCCCCCCTCCATTCGTCCCCCTCCCTGCCTCTCGTCTGCAAAGTCTTACCCCTGAATCCTTCTCCTTTCCTCCCTAGCGACTGGAAAAGCAGATGAGTGCTCTCCCAACCCCCACTTAATGGTGCCTTTGGAAGAAATCATGCTAAATAATGAAAAACACAGGTATAATATTTCTCCCCCAAAGATAACACTTTTTTCACTTAGGACTGATGCATTGTTGAGTGCCTTGACAGGGCGCGTCAGCTTATTCATACTTTGTGCAAACTCTATAACTAAAAGTGTCTCTATTTTACTAGAGGTTCAGTTGTGCAAAAATAGGTTTCCCAGGAGGGGATTTGTGTGTATATAGGGGCTGATTCAAAAGTCAGTGCATTCTACATGAGAACCCATTCATAATCAGCCCCGCAAGCATCAACTGCTATAACAGGTGTACCCTCATTTTCTGAGGGTTTGATGATTTTGGATGACCCCCTAACTTTTGTAAACAGGAGCCTGGGGCACAATGAGCATGTGCAGTGTCATGACAAGTAAGTATATTGCAGAATTTTCTAGAAAAACATGCAGTTATTGAGTGTGTTATTTCATTATTTTCATTTCTATTCTTTTTGTTTTTTCCAATCTGGAATTATTGTGGTTAGTAGCAGATTTTTAAAGGTTTTTGTTACCATGCCATCTAGTGTTTAAAAATGGAACACCAGAAATGTTCATGTTTTTGATAGAAAGTTTCATCTTAACTCTAAAACTATAATCTGGACATGGTACATTCCCCAATATGAGTATCGGTTGTTCTGTTTACACTGCATTCAAGGTTTAACTTTTTCATATGCATTTTTCCCTTATAATATGAAAACAGTACCTAATTCTATGTAAGATATAATTAATCCATTTTGGGTTTATTTAATGTTTCAAAGATTTTTTTAGTAGACAATTTAAGAATATTTAAATTATGGAAAGACCCCTTATTCAAAAAGCCTCAGTTTGCGAGCATTTTGTATACCAGTACTGTATATAAAAGTTGTTTTTGTCAAAGGTACCTAAGCCTAATAAGAAATTAACAATTAAGAATGTACCGAATTCAGGATTTTTTTTTCACTTTTTCCTTTCCCGACCCTAATTTGCATGTGCAAATTAGGAATCGATGTGGTTCAGTATTTAATCTGTCACAAAGGATTCAGTCGAATCCCAAATATTAGATTTACAGTGCCTTGGAAAAATATTCACCCCCTTGGCATTTTTACCTTATTTTATGTGATGGATCTTCACAAAATAGTCTAACTTGATGAAGTGAAATGAGAAAAACATATATAGAAAAGAATTAAAAAACATAAAAACTGAAAATTGCCATGTGCATATGCATTCACCCCCTTTGACATGAAGCCCCTAAAAAATCTTGGTGAAACAAGTTACCTTCAAAAGTCGCATAATTAGTGAAATGAAGTCCACCTGTGTACAATATAAGTGTCACATGATCTGTTAGTATAAACACACCTTTTGTGAAAGGCCCCAGAAGCTGCAACAGCATTAAGCAAGAGGCATCACACCATGAAGACTAAGTAGCTCTCCAAAAAAGTTAGGGACAAAGTTGTTGAGAAGTACAAGTCAGGGTAGGGTTATAAAAAATATCCAAATCTTTGATGATCCCCAGAGCACCATCAAATCTATCATCTTCAAATGGAAATAACATGGAACCATAACAAACCTGCCAAGAGAGGGCCGCCCCACGCCCATCAAAACTCATAGACCAGGCAAGGAGCGCTTTGATCAGAGAGGCAGCACAGAGGCGAAAGGTAACCCTGAAGGAGTTGCAGAGTTCCACAGCAGAGACTGGAGTATCTGTCCATAGGACCACAATAAGTCATACACTCCATAGAGCTGGAATTTATGGAAGAGTGGTCAGAAAAAAGCTTAAAGTTAAAAATAAGAAGGCACGTTTTGAGTTTGCCAAAAGGCATGTGGGTGACTCCTCAAATGTATGTAGGAAGGTGCTCTGGTCAGATGAGACTAAAATTTAACTTTTCGGCCATTAAGGAAAATGCTATGCCTGGCGCAAACTCAACACATCCCATCACCCAAAGAACACCATCGCCACAGTGAAACATGTTGGTGGCAGCATCATGCTGGGGGGATGTTTTCCAGCAGAAGGGACTGGGAAACTGGTCCGAGTCGAGGGAAAGATGGATGGTGCCAAATACAGGATATTCTGTGTCAGTCTGTCTGAAATTTGATACTGGGATGGAGGTTCACCTTCCAGCAGGACAATGACCCAGTGGCAAGATGTGGGAAGCTCATACAAACTTATCCAAAGTGATTTGCAGCTGTAATTGCCGCAAAGGGTGGCTCTATAAAGTACTCACTTTAGGGGGGTGAACAGCTATGCATGCTGAAGATTTCTGTTCATTTGTCCTATTTGTTGTTTGCTTCACAATAAAAAAAAAAATCTTCAAATTTGTAGGCATGTTCTGTAAATGAAATGGTTCAAACTCTCAAACAATCCATTTTACTTCCAAGCTGTTTGAAGACTTTTGCAAAACACTGTAGTGCATCCATGTTAACAATAATAATACTAATAATAATAAACAGCAACAAAAAAAGTGTTAACAAGCTTTTTAAGTAATGCGGACACTTAAAAACTATTCTCCAAAATATTAATGTACACAAAAGTAGCTCATCCTAATAATTTTTCACTATTTTTCACCTATTTTGAAAGTAATTCAACCTGACTGTTTTTACGAAACTGACTGTCCCTTCTCAACCTGCCTGTTATAGTTTGTAATGCTAACAGACTACTGCTGCCCAAATAAGTCCCCTCATAGAGCAGAATGGTGAATTAAATAGGTAATGTAAAAGCATTAGACAAAAATACTTGTATGGTACAATGCAAAATGGCATGTAAAAAAAAAAGGTTTTAATTTCTGGTGTCTTGAAATATCAAAAAGAACTTGTTTAGGAACAACCCAGGCATAAAGAGTTTTACATTCCAAAATAGAATGTAGACATTTATTGGATGCTGTAGGGGTTCCTATTGCACAGGAGATAAATGCAAGATCACTGAAGAAAATAAAAAAGGGAAAGGAAAAACCATGAAGGAGAAACTGGTCTTTCCTATCCCTGGAGGGAATGTGACAACCTCCCAAGAGAGACTTTAGAGAGCTATTTGAAAGAATAACACAGGAATTAAATAGCTTTTTCTCATCGGCTAATAAAAACAGGCCCATATGTAGTCAATAATCTCTCCTGTGGAAAGAATAACTTCCTAAATACTTATAAAAATATGTATATATAACCAGGAGAATCTCTGGTTTGGCAGGAAAAATAATTATATTTCCTTATTTTGAGCTCAGGTCCGAGTGAATGTTTCAAGAGTTCCCTGGCAACAGAAAAATACAATATTTATTTCTCACTTAGGAAGTGACATACATTACCTAAATATGTAAAAATGTACTCTTTTAATTTCCCCTGCAAGCCTTCACTGTATATATGAAAATGGTATGTAAACATTTTGCTTATTGTGTTAAAAGTACACCTTTTCTAGTTTTTATGTAGCTACTCAAACTGTCATATTGCCACTGGATCTGGTTTAATTTGTTGGTGATTCTGCACAAATCCTATCATTTGTGGAGTAATCCTTGTTAGGTTGGTTTATCATAGTGAGGTTGCCATGCACTTCTATCAATTCTTTTAGATCAAATGCAGGTCCTAAAGTTCTCACCTTCCCAAGTCACCTTGCACTAGTGTATGGTATGATAATACTTATATTCGCTTTAGGATATAGTCAGGTGGGCTCTCTCATCATACATTATGAGGACACAGTATGGGTTCTGCACTTTTGGTGACACAGTGATGTGACACTTCTGGGAAGACTTGGATATCGTGAGATCCCAGGAGTCATCTATATTATGGATTCTGGAAAGTTCTTTGACCATGGGACACAATGTGGTCTTTGGAAGTTGTATTGTATTGAGCTATATTCATGTTGGGAACACACAGTTCTTTCTGTGTGTGACCATAATGAATTTGATAACTGATAATGGAATATGAGCCAAGTCCCTATGTCTGGTAGCATTTGTGTAGTAGGATAGATAAAATAAATATGTGTGTGTTTCGGTCTACCCGATGAAATGTTCAGGTGTTTAAAGGACAAGGAAAGTCTAAAATAGAACAAGGCTAGAAATGCTGTATTTTGTATACTAAACATAAACATGAACTTACTGCACCACAAGCCTAATCAAACAAATGATTTATGCTTTCAAAGTTGGCCACATGGGGCTATCATCTTGTAACTTTGTTAAACATCTTTGCAAGACTAAGACACTTTCTCAGTGTGGCCTGGGTTGCTTAGGGGTTGTCATAAATGATCAAAACAGGGAAACTAGCAAATCTGCTTGAGTTCTCCATGGCTGGGAAGTAAGACAGGGCTCCCCCTGCTGTTCAAAAGTATGATTGTTTCCCTGAGGGACCATCTGGCAATCCCTATACACAGAAGTAAACGAAGGGAGAAATTCACTGCATACAGTCAGGTTTATTATAAAAATGTTAAACATTTTTTAATTAAAGTTTATTGGAGATAGGTTTCTTTTTCATTAAAGAAAGTAAAAATGAGATTTTATCTTTTTACCTTTCCTTGTCCTTTAAGCAGTGGGTCAGCAAATGAGATAAACTTTTTTTCCTGTAATTTATTTAGAATGCTTAAAATGTTGATGTGGTGAACTGTGTACTGGGTCTGGTTATTTTGGGTATGTTTGGACTGGCCCATTTTAATTCCATTTCCATTTGGCCCAACAACACATAGGGGCAGATTTACTAATGGGTCAAATTAGAGGGTAAAAAAACCCTCAACTTCAACTTCATTGAATTTAAAGGGAAAGTAAAATAATTTGAATTCTAAGGATTTTACCGCAATTAGAATGATCGAATAGATTTTTATTTGATCGATTCGATCGAATTTTTCAAATTCGGTGGTCGAAGTCACCTAATTTGCGAAAATTCGACCAATCGAAATGTTTCAATTCGATCAAAATTGGAATCCTTCACAGGAATTTGATAAATCTGCCCCATAAACTTGTTCATTCTTTATGGAGTATTCTGCAATATAGTAACATGGAGTTTTTTGTAAGGGAGCATCCCCTTGCTTTGAAACTTACCATTGACACTAACAGTGTCTTCATAAAGAATTTTCTTTTAACCCTTTATCTGTCTTTTTCCCAGGGGAAAAGCAGAACCTTGAAACATCTACAGTTCTAGCATACTTCCAGGTCATTTTCTTAGATTGTATGATGGCACTTAGGAGGTTAAATGCACACATAGCCACAACAAATGCATTGCTATAAAGTATAAAATAAAATATTCTCTGACATATCACAGGATTTTATAGTTTATAGAAGGACTGGAGCAGAGCTGACACATGTATACATTTTCTTTTTAGTTTAGTTTATTAGCAAAGAGTATTTTTTCTCTCCACCTGATCTTTTCAGGGAAGGTGCTAATTTCTGCATGCATATCTTGTTTCACTTATTAAGACCTGTGACCATTTGACATTTCTGAGGATAAAGATATTTCACAGCTTAACATTTATAATTATTTAGAGTTAAGTAGAGGTGCCAATTTTCCAGATGTTTTTCTTTTGATTTTTTTTTAACTTGTACTTAAGAAAGTACAAAGCAACTGCAAGACAAAAAAACTGTTATGGTTACAATATTTTGTAGGTTTTGGTTTCAGAGGGTTTGGATGATTGGTCTCTTTGCTTTGTCTCTTCAGATTTACAATCCTGATTCCTCCCCACTTCACACTCTTCCCCATACCTTTCCTTATGTGCTTGCAATTTCATTTTGTCATCTCCTTCCATCCATTTCTTCTCATCATTTTGAAGAACAAGCTGGTAATTCAAACCGTTTACTTTGCAAGAGCTATGTGAGTGTCAAGGGTTCCACCACAGGTTGCATCTCCTCTTCTGCTTCAGTATCAATGCTAAAGACAGGCGTATAACTACAGAGGAAGCAGAACCTGTAGCTGCAGGGGGGGGGGGGGGGGGGTCCAGGAGGTATAGGAGCACCACAAGGCTCTAATACATATGCAATTTAAATATATGTTGGTAAAACAGGTCAATCTGTAGACATTTTGGGGCCATTGAATAGAGAGCAACAGGTATCCTTCAATCAGAACACCAACAAGAGAACTGCAACAACCATTATAATTCTGCTTGCAAATGTATATATATATATATATAGTGTTGGTGTCTTCATAAGTGTATTTATTAGTGTTACAAAATATACTTGTCACAATATATTTCACTTTAATGCAGACAACAGGCACTTCAAATTCTTCAAAAGTGTAAATGGTTGCAGTTTCAAAATGACCACTTCAATGCAGAAGAATAAGTTTCAAGGCAATCAAAAGAAAAATGTATTCAAAAACTCCCCTAAATTCTTCATTTTTGTAATCACCAATAGAATAATTATGTATCATTTCAGAAAACGAATTTCCTACTCCGCTCTGCCTTTTAAAATGTTTCTTGTTCCTCAGCTAGGGTTCTTGTTGCCATAAACAATGTTGTTTATCTGAACTTTCACTTATTCAGTACTTGAAAGTATAAGTATAAAAGGATCTCTTTATTAATAGAAGAACCAAGAGGGGGAATATTTAAGCAGTAGTGACGTCTTGCTGGGAAACAACACATTTGGGACTAGGACTTTAAATTTCCCAGTTTGTAATGACGATCCTTTAATCCCAGGAGAGATGGTAACCTATCCTACAAATGCTAAAAATAGCCAGCAATGATTTTGATATATTGTATGTACTTCAATGATTTATATGAGCTAAATGAAAAGCTGGCTATGCATTATATCTGCAGTTCTCTCCTACTGCTTCTTCTTTTATGTCCTGAGCTATTATTGTATGTACTCTTACTGTGACCTATTTTCTATAGCTGTTTTTTTTAGGTTTGGTATAAGTATGGACTAACTGGTGCAATCTACTGGTAGCACTTAAATGTAATCATGATAAGCCGAGCTGAAAGATATCTAATGTGTTTTTCTTACTATACTGTAGGCTCTGATGCCCAATTTTACTATAAAATATAGCAATGAACACCTGTAAATTATACAGTGAATTAAGTCCCCCCTTATAATTAATTATAAGTTACCAAGGAGTTTCATGACCATATAAAAACAAGGCCAAAGGCAGAGTGTTTTTATACAGGTCGTGACACTCTGAGGTAACTTCTAATATCTTCATATTTTGCAACTGGGGGTACTTTATTTATTATAATACACAAATTTTAGTGAGTCATGACAAAAATGACATCACTAGTCATCGTTTATAACTGATGACATCAGTACTCACCATTTATAAGAATATAATTTACAAGATGACTTTTGTGTATTATAGCCATATAAATTGTGCTTAGCGGTATCATTAGTTATAAACAAGAGCTTAGTGATTTCACATCATTTATCAGAACTTGATAACAAATGAACACTTAAAACATATTCATCTCTGTTATTCAGATGAAATTGTCATTATTTTTTGGACTAGTGGCTGTTAGATATGTTGTGCAAAATGATCCATTTCTAGTGTCAGAACTAGACATCCCATAGTTATACTATATGAGGTCATAATTCCATTTGATCCTCCAAGGAACTACTATGTCAGCTTCTACTATGTCAGCTGATCTATAGTTTCTCATATAAGGTAACATTTATCAGGATCTAAGAACATCTTGAATATTGTTATTCCTGTCTGATAGATGGACCTACACGTTCCCACCATATTAGTTCCAGCATAGCCAAGAACCAGATGAATACCTAGGCATCCTATCACATTAGGTTTGTACTTCCAACTGTATGGGGGGCATTTAGGAAAACTCTAGTCCTGGGCGTTGAACACTTTTCGCTAGCGATACTTCTTCAGTGCAAACATTTCATATTGAAGATTCACTAGTGTTCGTTTATGCCTAGCGATAAGTCGCTGGTGATCTTATGCTTAGGCACACCCCTCAGTTCCACCTCCATCCGCCCCCTTTTTTCCCGCCGAAACTGCCTGCCTATTGTCCCAACTAGAAGGGGGCGGGAGTGGAGGGGAGTGCAGCCCTGCACATACTACCAGGGGGAGGAGGGCCCAGCCTAACTTCATTCAGCCCCACAAAGGGCCTCATTCCTCCATTAAAGTTGTATGGAGGTCTTGGTTACAGATGCTGGTGCAAATGCTTGAAGTGGCCACTTTTTATTACAAATGTACAAGGAACCTTAATAAAGACAAAAGAGATCCTCTAATGTCCCACACACAAGCCCACCATAAATCAAATGTTCTATGCCCCTAAAATGTCTGTGGGAAAAATTTAACCCAAAAAAGTTAGTTTTTTTAGGACTTTTGCAGACATCCCACTTAAAAAAGGACACCAGTATTTTTACAATTTTAATGCATTTCCAACAGACAGGATATGATGCAAGTGACATAAGATTCAGATTCAAGAGCTAGCTTCATTTTATTTTCATTTCTGAGGTGGCTGTGTCAACTCTGGCGAAAGAGGTAACGTTCAGTAAAATTTGGACTTTACTGAATTTGCAGCGTAACGACCGTTTGCCAGAATGAAAAGTTGCCTGTAGATAGAATGCAAACGAACGCTAGCGACAGTCTCTTTCAATAGCGAATTGTCATCTACGCCTATTAATGAATTTGAGATGTCCCTGCAGATGGGATTTCTAGCAAAAAGTCGCTAGCATTAGCCATATCACCCTTTAGTGAATCTGCCCCATTGAGTACAATGGGGCAGTACCGTGGAAGTCAGAAAAGGACAGTGGTCCAAGCAGGTGGCCAGGGGAGTTCCTGCCTAAGGTGGCAGCAACCCCACATTAGTGATGTGATGTGCCCCTTCACACCTCAACATGTGCAGAATCTATAACTCTTAGGCTGGGGGGTGGCATTGGAAAGTCCACCTCAGGGTAACAAATTGCTCTTGCAGGTGGCTAAGAATTATGCAGAACAGAGGCACAAATCAGAGTAGTCAAGCAAGCAAGACAAAAAACAGAGAAAGACAGAGGTTGTCTACCAGGTAGACTGAACAGACATTGTTGAAAGTATTGTGAAACAAATAGGGACAGGTCTACGAGGACATATGAGGAATTTGGTCTTGGTTGGCAGTGGCCAAAGGGGAGATTTGTCGCCTACCAACAAACCCAAAGTATTGTGAAGACACCTGTAGAGGCAAATAGACAGCTGTATGAGAATGTAATGAGGCATAAAAATAAGCAAATATGCTGCACAAGAAGAAAGATGGGGCAGATCAAATGTGGAATACCGATTAGGCCTTACTATTACATCTTTAAAGGGATCCTGTCATGGGAAAAAATTTTTTTTTAATAATGCATCCGTTAATAGTGCTGTTCCAGAAGAATTCTGCATTGAAATCCATTTCTCAAAAGAACAGATTTTTTTATATTTCATTTTGAAATCTGACATGGGGCTAGACATATTGTCAATTTGCCAGCTGCCCCTGGTCATGTGACTTGTGCTCTGATAAACTTTAATCACTCTTTACTGCTGAACTGCAAGTTGGAGTGATATCACCCCCTCCCTTTCCCCCACCCAGCAGCCTAATAAAAGAACAATGGGAAGGTAACCAGATAACAGCTCCCAAACATAAGATAACAGCTGACTGGTAGATCTAAGAACAACACTGAATAGTAAAACCCATGTCCCACTGCGTACTATTCAGTTACATTGAGAAGGAAAAACAACAGCCTGCCAGAAAGCAGTTCCCTCCTGAAGTGCTGGCACAAGTCACATGACTGGGGCAGCTGGGAAATTGACAAAATGGCTATCCCCATGTCAGATTTCAAAACTGAATATAAAAAAATCTGTTTGCTCTTTTGAGAAATGGATTTCAATGCAGAAGTTTACTGGAGCAGCACTATTAACCGATGCATTTAAAAAAAACATGTTTTCCCATGACAGTTTCCCTTTAATGGAATTTTTAAAAGATCAAACAAATTGCCCTGTTGATAAATTTGCCCCTAATAGCTTAATCCTTTCAGTTTGACAAGTTATACACTTTGGGGCAGATTTATCAAGGGTGGAATTAGGGATGCGCCGAATCCAAGATTTGGTTCGGGATTCGGCCAGGATTCAGCCTTTTCCAGCAGGATTCGGTTGAATCCTTGTACCTGGCTGAACCGAATCTGAATTCTAATTTACATATGCAAATTATGGGTGGGAAGGGAAATCACACAACTTTTTGTCACAAAACAAGGAAGTAAAAAAATGTTTTTCCACTTTTTACATTCCTGTCACTAACTTGCATATGCAAATTAGGATTTGGCTCAGTATTCGGCCAAATCTTTCATGAAGGATTCAGGGATTCAGCCCAATTCCAAATTTGGTGGATTCGGTGCATCCCTAGGTGGAATAGTAAAATTTTATTTCAATATACACACATTTGAATTTTCATTCCCCTTTTGAAATATAAATTTGAATGTGAGATTTATCTCACCTCGACTATGGAAGTAGTCCTAATTCAAATATTTGCCACCTAAAACCTGAAAAGCTCATTTACAAGTTTAGAGATGTTAATAGCCTTCCTGACACTGAAGGTTTTTTTTTTTAGGAGAAAAACTCGATTTGTATGAAACAAATACAATCCGAATTTTCGGGTCAGAACCATTTATTCGAATATTAGACATTCAAATGTTTTCTTAAATAACCTCACAGTCAGATTGTGAGTATATTTGAATTAAAAATAATTCACATGAATAATTGACCTTTGATAAATGGGCCTTCCATTGTATTAGGTTCCAGATGATTTTTGACCGTTTATGAACTCTCTCTCTTTAGGGGTGTTTCCAGGGAGTGACATTATTGGGGTTATTTAATAAAATCCAAATTTATCTCGTAATCAAAAAAAAACATTGACCAAACCCACATACTGATTTTGCCTTATTTATTAATAAAATAACTCAAATAAATTGGATTAGTGGAAAAAACTCAATAAAACCAAGCTAAAAACCGAATTGTATGATCTTTTCAGACTTTTTCCTAAATTGTTTTCACTCTTAAACCCCAAATTTATTGGATTATCAGGCTAACCCCAGAGCAAACCAAATTAGATAGGGACATCTCCCATAGACTTATACATGACCCCTATGTGTCTGAGCTGGTGGATTTTTGGATTCAGGCTTTTTGCAATATTGGGGTATAATAAATCTTGAAACATTTTTATTTTTTTCCCACAAAAAATTTTAGTATTTGCCCCAAAATGCCAGACCAGATAAATTTGAGGTTTAGTAAATAACCCCCTAAATCTTATCTACAGTATATTGTCTTATTCAGACAACTTTATTTTTCTGAAACTGAATTTGTGTATCTTTGTAATTCAACTTCTATAAAAATATCTAATACCCCATATATAAATATGTCACACAAATACTAGGTGTGAAAATGCAACTGATCTAGTCTAGTCTGGTCTAGTCTCTCTCCTGTGCAACAAATACCAAATATTTATCACTATAGGTAGATTCCTGACTTGTGTAGATAAAAAAAAACAACAGCAGTTCAGAGCTGCATTTTGAAAGTGAAGTTCCGCTAGAATATTTTAGATTGTACCAGTACTTCTATAAATAACTGTAATATTTCTATAAATAAAAGCTTGTACAGTATTTTACAGCATCTTTACTTCTTCATGTAACTAGAGACAAAGGCAAAACATGGGCAATATAAATGCCAGGGTTCTGCTACTTTGATGCACAATATGGATAGGATTATTAAACAAAGGGGTAATATAACAGAGCCCCCCGCCCCAACAGAAAGCTGACCCCAGAAAACAATACAATTTTTGAAAGAACACATTTTACCTCCTGTGTGTTCTGCATTTAGTACTAAAATAAAACCTGCTAAACATGAAGGAAATGGGTCTTCTTAACAGGCTGATGCCCGGTATATTTATTTAAGATTACCAAAGTATATGTTGTGTAGAGACTCAAACAAAGAGACCCAAAATACTGTAGGTTCATCGCTGATACTAGGCTACTGCAAAACAAACATTATGTCTGTATTTGCCCTAACAATAAGATGACCATAAATACTGTACATATATTATTTTAAAAAGTACAGATAAAAAAAGAATTCAATATAACGAAATGTGTTTCTACATTAATAAGCAGTTTGCTAAATTAGTGGTTTGTTCTGTAATATGTTTGTGTGAGGAGGCTGGAAGAAGATCCAGAAGGCCAGCAAAAACAGGAGGAGGGCCACTGTGTGGCTGAAGACAGCAGAGTAGGAAGGGCTGGGGAATCTCTGCTGTTTGACTTTGTCTGGGTTCTTTGTTGAGAATACACCTAGGACCCCTAATTACCTCCCACTCACTGCAAAGGGGCTACAGGAAAGAAGCACATCATCATCTTTAAAGGTAATTTATCTGCCTCTACACCTAAAAGTGCTGCTGATCATCATTGTACAATCTGTGGCACTTAGGCCACTATATCCACTTAAATGGTTAAGTCATGAACTGACATTAGCATAAAAATTGCTTCCTCATTTGACTTTGACTGCCATACGTTTTTCTCTTTGCAGTTGTTAAAATCTTTGTTCCTCCAGATGTATGCCTTCAGCTGCAACCAGTGTTAAAAAGGACTCGGCTGTTTCCACTATAAATAGCTTCTTTTTTATGTCTCTATGTGACATGTCGTCACTGATGCAGAAATAGCATAAACATAATAAACAAATACAGATTAACAAAGAAAATGTTCTGATTCCATTACAGAGATGTGACCTATTACCTGGATCATCAGAAACTGCTAGAAATGCTCGGAAACAAGTAGAGATGCACTGAATCCGCTATTTGGAATTTGGCTGAATCCTCAAATCCTTCATGAAAATGCGGCCAAATACCAAACCAAATCCTAATTTGTGGGAAAGGTAATCTGGGCTCTCCTGGCCACAGATAGTTAAATTGTCCAGCTAGTGATATGAGCATGGGTTACACTTAGGGTTGCCACCTGGCCGTTTTTTTACCGGCCTGACTGGTATTTTTGATGGCTGATCCCAATGTTATTAATAGGAAAAACAGCTAAATATATAAGAAGACCGGTATTTTTTTAAAGAAAATGTGGCAACCCTAGTTACACTGCGACTTACATAACAGGGTCAGGGCCTTCGCCAGGTGGAAGCTTCCGTTTAGGAGGAAGTGGAACTAAACCACACAGCCTACGGTACATAAAAGATACTAGGAATTTGGACGCCATGAGATTCTTTGGTGCAAACAAAACAGTAGATTTATTATATCAGAGATGTCCCCAGGTTAACTCACATGAGAGATGAGGTAATATCACATGATATTCACAGGGGAGAAATCACATAATACAGCTGGATGGTTGTGACCCCCATGAGTCTCAGTAGTCAAGTGTACATCAATTTACAATAGACAGATATACCTTTGTGGGGATCGGGATCACCAGTGGAGTAGTTAGGGAGATGAAGCTAAGCCTAACACCCTATCCACTGAGTCCCTGCACTAAAGGCATACAAGGAAGCCTTTGGGAAGCTACTTCCTGCTATCAATCCTCGATGGAGCTGCAACTGCCCTTGCTATATAAATACTCTCTATCTCACTCTCCTAGAGAGTCTATTACAAAACTACCCTAGGCTAGCTATTCCTCATTCACAGGGTTTCCTGGTCCCTGACTTAGTCTCCAAAGGTACAGGTCCCTTTGAGGCAAAGGCTTTACTGGGGCCTTGGTGATCCCAGGCTCAATGGAAACACCTAGCTACCAGGAGCCAAAGAGGAAGAGGCCACTCCTTCCCACACACTATGGCAGTGTGGCAGGAAGTGGTCAATACACCTCTTGGCCAATAACTAGTGGTGTAAATACTGAAATGGAAACATGGGCTTTTGCCTAGTAACTAAGGATTAAAGAAAGGTAGGTATTTAACTCTATAGGGGCATAGCCAACCTATAATTCCCTACACATTTTTTACTTCCTTGTTTTGTGATGAAAAGTCACATGATTTCCCTTCACACCCCAATATACATATGCAAATTTGGATCTCGTTCGGTCAGGCATAAGGATTCGGCGAATCCAAATCCTGCTAAGAAAGAACGAGCCCCAAACCGAATCCTGGATTCGGTGAATCCCTAGAAACTAGTACTTTTTTTTGTATTCTTTCTCCATAAAAAGTGCATTTTCTTCATAATATAAGACAATAGCTTGTACAGGTACTTGATAATTAGTTTAGAAGGCATATATCAATGCAAAATGTAAAACAATCTTATTTTGTGGTGGGGTTCAGTGGTGTTTAAATGTCTGTAGCTGGTGCTCCACATTATGGAGCACCAGCTACATTAGCATGTGTTTTATATTTGTGCTGAAAAAGTATGTTTTTATTTATGTGTATCCATGTGCAGTGACACACAAACACACACAGTAATGGTTATACTATCCAGTATACTATGTCAGGCGTGTCACTTGTTCTCTGGCCTAATTTCCACGGAAACAACACAGATGATTATAGCTTCACAGAGAGAAGGTCAATAGGCTATTAGGAAACTTAAAATGAACTGTGATTTTATGCTTTATGTAGCAGCTCATCGATGAACTCTAATCGAATCTCTAAAAATAGGCTATTAACCAAATACTTGTATTCCTGATGATATTTTAAATCTATTACTGGTTCTATTCTAATGCAGATATATTGAATTATAGTATTATTCATTCTATTCTACTGCAGATATATGCAACTATTACCAATATTCAGTCTGTTCTCATACAGAATTATAGAACTATTACCATACTATTACCATTATATATGTTCTAATACATAATTTTAATAATACATAATTATAGAACCATTACTATTATACAGTCTATTCTAATGTAGATATTTAAAAGAACCATTGCATAGATGGATGGAAAGATTTCACACTGGTGAAAGAAAGCAAAGCAAACTACATATACATTCACTACTTTCACATTGCAAAATGAATCAGGTTTCCTTTATTCTCTACCTGTGTGCTTATAGATACAGAACATTATTTTTTATTTTTGAACAGGTTGGGATTTGTCTCATACCTATAAATGGGAACTTGCTTCATGCTGGCACACATTCGTTCTCCTTTAATACAAACAAGAGTTCCTAAAATTGCAGAGAACTGCCTTCTAAAAAGAGAAACAGATTTTTTTCTCAGACATTTTATCATGTGACAGTTCAAACACTGACAACGTTGGCATTTATCCCCCCCCCAAAAAATGCATGCAAACACATTAAATATTTGATTATTTTGGAGAGCAAAAGCAGATACTTTGCTTGAAATGTCGAGATGTCAACAAGGAAAAGTGAACTTGAAATTGTAAGGCTGGCAAAGAATGGCTGAGAGCCAAGTAGATTGTGTTGGAATGCAGTCTATTCAAACTGTCTTTAGGTGGGATGACTGCTTACAAATGCAGGACATGCCAATGTCATACATTGTAAATGTGCCCATTCTATGCCACCCATATAATAGTGACACCAAGCTTGAAAATGGAGACTTCCCTATACACTGGAGACCCTGTAGTCCTGAAGATGGCTCAAGTGATGAAACGTTGAATAAAAAAAAATTGTCTGTTATTGTGGTCTTTTTAGACCAGCACACAGGCATGGGAATGAATGTCAAACGAGTGTACCATAGAGGAT
>CM044431.1:73534085-73658561 GCA_024363595.1 Xenopus borealis | reverse complement strand
AGATTCAGCCCTGGTGCCAACAGAAGTAATGTAATTATATAAAAAGAAAGGCTGTTGCACCTTTCTTTTTATATATATATATATATATATACTGTATATGTTAAAAATAATGACACTCACTGGGCTTTCTCAACGTGTTGATCCTTTACTTGGATCTTTGTGTCAGGAGAATACCAAACAAACATCTGTTTTTTCCCAATTCATGGTAAACCTTAAGAGAAGGTAACACTGGGACTGACAGGAGTTATACTGTATACAGTGGTTTGGACTATGACCATGCAATTATGGTTTTGTTTTATAGGTCTACAACCACTCCCACTGCTAGGGGAGAAGTCTGTGTTTATTGCCCTAGTCTGATGTCTATCTAATGGTAGCTCGCACACCCCTACTGCAAGGATTTCATGAGAAGGTACCTTGATACCCGCTCCACAGGCCACCCAATGACCTCTATGTTCGGGTCCTTTACCTGATGGTGCCTGGGTTGGCCTGTATAAGGGTAACAACATCCAGGGGCCCGGTTATAACCAGAAGGATATTTTATCACACTTCATTTTCACAGTGTGTTTTGGACACTAGGATGTCATAATTGTGGGTGGGGTCTCTCTTTGGCTATATATGGGGTAGTTATTTCACTCATAAAGGTTCCTGCGTGGGACTGAAACATTGGTTAACTTTTTATCCTGACTGCCTTTTTTGTATAAACCCTGTGAGTGCCATCACTATATATTTTATATATATATAGTATTTTATATATATACTGCCAATATATATACATATATATATATATAAGGAAGCCTGTCCAAGGCGACGCGTCAGAGGTGACGATCAGTAGATACCAGATACATATGCAAAGGAGAAGGAAAGATATATATATATATATATATATATATATATATTGGCAGTGCAGAATTTTTACATCAACTGACTGAACTCAAAATGGGGGGGGGGTATAGTTTTTCTTTAATCCAAAGCTTCTTGATTGACTTGTTTTGCCCTCATAGTCTGTAAACATTTACTTATGGCTTTATTGTTTTGTAACTATAAATAAAATTCTCATTCTAACTGGAAACATTAACAAAAAAACCATACGTTTTCCTATGATTTAAAAGATCTTATAGAGTACCATGCAGTGTAATTTCAGTGTTACCATACTATGGGGAATATTTAAAAAGGTGTGTAAATTAGTGCTGTTAAAACACACTTCATCTCTTTAACACCATGTCATGCTGTGTATTTATAAAGCTCTGTGATGACTGAGCAGCTATTTGTAAATTTCTGGTTTAAAAGAGGTGTTAACTTTAAAAAAAGCTATATAAAATAAGTATAACAGTTCTTCAACTTTTTGTTTTTTCAACAAACATTTTTCTTCCTTCCCTCAAAGGGTTACTCAGGCTTGGGGTGATGGCAAATAATGATTTTGTAAATCAAAATATTTATAAATGATGACACATTTACTAAAATCCGAATATGTCTCGATAAAATCGAGCGAAAACGCAAATAGTATGATTTTTTCAAACATTTTTTACAGAATTGCTTGATTTTTTTAAAATTTTTTGCCTGAAAACCCTGAATTTATTGGATTATCAGGCTAAACCCAGCACAAACCACAATATCTCCAAATTGGGATAAGGACATCTCCCATTGACTTATACATGACATTGACAGGTCTGAGAAGGTGGATCGGGGTATAATAAATCTCAAAAAATTCGTTTTTATCCACCAAAAATTTGAGTTTTTGCCCGAAAAAGCCCGACCAGATAAATTTAAGTTTGGTAAATTACCCCCTTAATGTTTTAATTTATTCTGTCTGCAGATTTCATTAATAGTGATGAATAGTATAAGATCAGAAGTGAGAAGGAAACAGTTTGAAAACACATTAATTTTAAACCAAATGTTTATGTAATTTGGTGCAAAATAGTTTACACACTTAGAATAGTGTTGCCACTCAGCCAAGTATACAAGTGTAACCAGTACACCCAGAATGGTTTTGCAAATTTACTAGCAACAAACATGCTGGTAAATTCCTACTTAATTTTTCCTTCTCTGTCCTAACTGCCCAGAATCCACCTTACGAATTACCACAAACTTTATCACTCTGCCCCTCCTCCATCATTGTAACCTTGTGCATCACTGATACCTTTAAAGGGGAATTCAAACCTAAACCTCCCCCCCACCCCATAGGCCCCTCCCCCCGCCTATCTCCCCCCTCCAGGCTATTGCCCCTAACTTGTATATTACTCCAAAGCGCAAGTCCCTTCATGCAGGGTCACAGGCGCCATCTTCCTCCACAATGTCCACTTCCTTCTTCCTTCGGCGCTTGGCGGCACATGCGCAGTAGGACGCATTTGCTGGTTTGTACTACTGCGCATGCGCCACAAGTTCACGAAGTTCTATCAGCGATTTTTTTACTAACTGGTTACCAATAATCTTGTTCTTTAAAGAAACATTTTTTTCTCATTTAAGAAATCAGTTATTTTGGGGTTTACAAAATAAAATGTATACATTTGTGTACATTTACCCATATAGTTCTAAAAATATTAAACGTGTGGATTTGTTTAAAGGAAAAAAGAAAATGTAGAATTATGTATTAATGGGTGAATTAACAATGAAATGGCGTAGAATGATCTAATGAGGCACATACCCTGATTGAGAAAGTGCAGCTCCTCAAGAAAATTAGCAAGTCAAGTGCAGAATCTGTTTTCTTAAAGGCTTAGTTACCAAAACAGAACATCATGATCAAGCAGATCAAGCTGAGAGTGTGTTAATCTTAACACAGCAAATTCAGAAGATGAGTTGTTTGGCTTGTTAAAATAATCTGGAACAAGACAGAGCAGGTCAATACAGCTGCAAAGTAAAGTAGAAAACAATTAATTTGGTCTCTCTCTAGGACCAGGCTGGATTCTGTAGCAGCTGTTATTGTTATATAGCTTTTAGATGACATTCATGTTTCTACTATGAGTATAAAGATGAATTTGTACTGTCTGTAGGTCAGAGAATCAGATGTTTTTACATAATTCTCCCAGGTTTTACACAAAAAACTGTCTGTCTTCTGTTAATGTTATTATCAGTGAAGTTAAGAGATTTAAAATACTAACCAGATGCATATTTTGTCATGGTTCTGTATGTAAAAAGTAAATTTAGTCTCAAAAGTTCCAAAGGAACAGGATGTTGCTGATCGAACCTCAAAAAGAATTGAGAGGAGAGAAACAAGAAAAAATATATAGTGCAGCGTTCTTCAATATAATTGCACCCAACGTGAACACATTCTTACAGTATCAGTGTATTATTGTTCAAATATATGAACGTGACTTTGTGCAAATTAAGTGTTAAAACCATTCACTCAAAAAACACCATCATGTTATAGTACTTATGTATTACAGCAACGTGAGAAGTGGAAAGGTTATCCCAGTATTAAGGATGTACCCACATAAGTTAGATCATCGGCTGTTGTTAGTTGAATATACTCACAGAAGTTCAGCATATATATATTGCAAAACCAAATCAGTAAACTGTTACACAAATCCTTCCTTCTGGATAAAGAATGAGAATAGCATGTGCAGACTGTACAATAAAATCGCTTTAATAGTTGAAATGCGCGCGCATCTCTTTTCCTAAGACGTACGGGAGTTTTGTGCAGTGTTAACCGCTTTTTGCCGCATTCTCTCAGTGACTCACAGAAGCGCTCTGTACAGCACATTCGGCGTTCTTCCTTCTCCTTTGCGTATGTATCCGGTATCTACTGGTCACCTCTGACACGTTTCGCCTTGGACAGGCTTCCTTATATATATATATATATGTGTAGCTTCCAACCGTGCACCCTGAAACTATATTTGGACACGCTATAGCAGCGGCGGCTTTGGAGTGCAGACACTCATCGAACACACTCTCTCTATATATATATATATATATATATATATATATATATATAAAACTCCAACAATCATGTGTAACAAATAAAACTTTATTTTTTATTTTTAAGTCCTGTGAGTGCGGACCTTTTTTGCTGTTGTTATATATATATATATATATATATATATATATATATATGTGTGTGTGTGTGTGTGTGTAAAAATGCTGAAGCACACCAGGATTTCAAAAAAAGAGCTTCTTTATTGGATCCAATAAATAAGCTCTTTTTTTGAAATCCTGGTGTGCTTCAGCATTTTTACATAGATATATTTAATTTCTGAATAGCACCCAGGTAATTGATTTTTAAAGGAACAGTTCAGGGTAAAAATAAAAACTGGGTAAATAGATAGACTGTGCAAAATAAAAAATGTTTCTAATATAGTTAGTTAGCCAAAAATGTAATGTATAAAAACTGGAGTGAGTGGAACACAACATCCTGCTTTCCAGCTCTCTAAATCTGAGTAAGTCAGCGACTTGAGGGGGGGCCACATGGGACATAACTGTTCAGTGAGTTTGCAATTGAGCCTCAGCATTCAGCTCAGATTCAAAAGCAACAGTTATGACCCATGTGGCCCTCCCTCAAGTCATTGATTGGTTACTGCCTGGTAACCAGGGTAACCAGTCAGTGTAAACAAAAGAGAGCTGAAAAGCAAGAAGTAGTGTTCTGTTCTATTAGGTTAGACTTACAGTCACTCCAGCTGTTATACATTACATTTTTGCCTAACTAACCTTATTGAAAACATGTTTTATTTTGCACAGCCTATTTACCCAGTTTTTACTTTTATACTGAACAATTCCTTTAAGTGTGTGCCTAAGCCTTTATACACACTTGACTTACAATATGTGTAAGCAACAGAGTCAATATTTCAACACTTGTAATCTGTAATCAAGTGCGGTTTTTTAAAACAAAAGTCCTGTAAATTAAATGTATTTTCTCCATTCTACAATTTGCAAACGGTTCTCATGTTTTAGGTGAATATACAGCCCCAATTCAGCCTGTATATATAAAAAAAAAAAAAAAGAAATATTAAAACCCACATGAAATTATATCATTCTGTCCAATCAAATGTGCTCATAGAAATGCAGGGCTACTTGCAGAAATGCTTGCAATTAACTGCATCATAAAATTTTTCTTATATTATATGTTTTTGAAGACAGTATTGCAGTTCTTCAGTGTCTCGGGAGAATCACGCAAAATAAGAAAAACAACAGGTGTGTCAGAATTCACTCAACCTTGCAAAATTTATTTTTTTCTCTTAATGAACAGGCTGTGCTCCCATTCTTAATAGGATGGCATAATTGGAACAACATGCCAAATGAGAGGAGAGACATGTCTTTGCTTACGAGAAACTCACTAATAGGCCTTGTTTATGAGAGTGGAGTTTAATAAGGAACACATCATTCAAGATATTTTAAAAAGTTATTGTAATATGTCATCTGCATAGTGTTGATCTGTGAGGCAAGCGTGGTCTTTCCATGAGATACCTACTATATATTTGGGCCACTTTGTACAGCACAAAATACATGCACATGAAAATCAAGAAAAACACAGACTTCACCTTAGTATTGACATTAAAGAAACATGGTATCTTATATGGTATATTGTAGGCACGTAAATGTATTCTCAAGTTACATAAGGATTCTGGTACAGTTGCCTCCGTTTCCCTGTTACTGACTTTAAACGGATAATGACTATACCTTTTCATGTGAAATACATTTTGTGTAATGGTGTGCTATGTATGGTGCATCATATGGTGTAAAAAATATAGACTGCAACATTTGTATGGCATACAGTTTTACCAGAATATAATGAAAGCAAAGTACAACAGAATGAATTCTATGTCTTTTTTATTAGCTTAAATTTTATGCTAGAGGTTGCTAGGAAATAGGCACTTCATATAATGATATGAAGTTGTATAAAGTTGAATATAACACAATGATTTCACCTTCCTTTGCTGTAACACATCTATTCATTGAGCAGATTGTTCATCTATCTTTAACCAGACTGTCTGTTCAATTTCATAATATTTCTAAAGTAAATTAAAAAAATATTTGTTGTTGCTTGGGCCAGAGGTTCCTATACTATGGGTTTGCCCCATATGTGTTGATAATTATAATAATATAATTTTCTTTTGGTTTGTTGAATTCTGGTTATGTTTCAGTATAATGTAATAGGTTAAATGCACATTGATATGAAAGAATAAATGTTCTTTTATAAGATTTGAACAACATTTTACAGTATTTCGGTCAATTAAATGGTTATCAAACCACCATGTTCACTGGCCTGTCAAAAACACTGAAATTAATTAGATGTTTCCTCAATAGGCTGACTAATTGAAAAGTCTTCCTACAAGCTGCAGAACATGTTAGAATCCACTGTACATAGCTTGTTTTTATGGGTCATTCATCACAGCTGCGTTGGATTTTACTAGCAGCCTAAAGATTTCTTTTCTGCATCTGCATGTTTTGAACCTTCAAATAGGGGCTGTTAATTGGAGATGAAGGGAACAAGGGTCGAGTTCCTAGCTGACAAGACCACCAAGTGAAAAGAACATCAAAATGGTAAGTTGCTGAGGACAGCCGATATAGTAAAAGTCAATATCAAAAATAAAAAGCTTGCTGATGATTGCTTTAGAAAGTATAATCATGGTGTAGGTACATAAATATATTATTAAGCACATAGGTTGTTATAGTGATAATATATGACTGTATTTTATCTTCAGTGAAAATGTAACAAAGTATAACTACATTAGTTTAACAAATTCATGCTTTATTTAGTAGAATGAAATTGTTTTGTTATCAACGGAAATTAAACAGACATAACCTTTTTCGTTACTCTAGTTGAATTACAAAATTAAAACAGAAATTGAATAGTTCTGTGTGTATCATTTTCATAAGTTTTGATGTGTGATTGCAGAGTGTCAATGTATTAATAGTCATGAGGGCTAAAAATATGCCAATGCAATTGCCTACAGCAACTAATCAGCCATAAGTGTTGACTAGTCTTCAACTAGTTGAAATTAAAGATCTGATTGGTTGCTGTGAGTGCAACTGCACTGGAACAATTTAGCACTTATCCTAGAAAATAAGCCCAATTGTGTTTTTAGAATTCCTTATATTGTAACAGAGTTCTTCATATTACTGTGTAATGATTAGTATTTGTTAGTGGTATATTTGCTCATGTGATGAACCTTCTATATACTTATTTTCCTATTGTTTTTTAAAAAACACAGTATAAAGGACATTACATATTTCTCAATATTTCCATAAGTATTTGAATTCACATTTGAAATTTTTCAGTTTTAGCACAGTTGTAAATTTGTTTGAGTAAATATAACTAAAAGCAAAGACCATTTTCTACATGATAACATTAACAGGAATATGATATATATTTTTTTATGGTTGCAGTGTTGGATATTAACCTAAGCTTTCTAGCATGTACAGAATTATGGTAAGGGTCCCTGCTTATGGTAACACCTGTTGTTTTTTAAAAACACTAACGTACAAAAATACAAACAGGGGGCCTAGTCATAAAGTTTATATTTTTTTCTGGTTGAGTTTTTTTAGGGGGAAAACTCACATTTTTTAGAAACAAAAACTAAATTTTTTAGAGATTTATAATACCCCGAAGCTGCTAAAATCCGAAAAGACTCCACCTAAAACCTGTCAATGGCAGATGTCCCTTTTACAATTTGAAGATGTTTCTTGACATCATGATCTGTGCGAGTTTTCATACGATACTATGAAAAAGTTCAGGTTTTCCAGCAGCAAATCAAAAAAGTTGTAAGATTCGAGCATCAAATTAGAAAAGTCATTCAATTTGTATTGTCAAACGGTTTTGTTGAGATTGTTCCAGAACCAACTTTTTCGAGCTGATTTTTTTAAATAAATCATTAAATAGAATTACACTTTTGGCTAACTAACTATATTTAAACAATTGTTTATTTACCCAGTTTTGATTTTTATACTGAACTGGAGTTTCCTCGTGTCTCATATTTGGGACATATTCATTCTGGCAGGATATGGCCCAGTGGTTGTTAAAACCATTCAACAACCCACTTGGTTATACATTTCATTTTTTATTCATAATTTCTCCACTCAAAGCCTTCCATTCCATTCACTCCACCTGGATGCTTAAGAAACTCTTGACAAACTGAAGCTGAGGTCTTTTATTTTTTTTGGACCAAAGCTTGAACCTTATAGATACAGGAAAGCTTATGAATAATAAGAATACAATAACAAATAGGAGCTATACACACTACACCAAAGGGTACTTATTTATTGATAGTCATTAATAGAAATGGGTAAAGCTTTTGAAGCATAACCTTCTAATTGTCTATTGTCACACTCTGTGGCTACTAATAAACTGTTTAAGCACCCATCAATATAACAAGTGTGTGCAGCTCCTGTTTGATGTTTATGGTTGTTGCCCTGCAAAGCATCCAGGGAGCATATAAAGCAATAAAACTGTCCTACAAAGATGTGTGCAGGAACCATTATATTTTTCATACAACTGTAAATATCTCATTCATTCATTTTTGAGTTGGAAATGTAGGGGCTGGCGGGGTGGTTTCTGTAAAAAGTGGTTTGGTTTTTTTTAACAAAATTCCATCCCTTTGCTTTAATTTCCCTACTGTTGCCACAGCTGCATCTCTGGATGTGGATGAAGGACGGATGTTGCTGAACAACAGAATAGTTGTGGCACTCTGACATCCCAAGGTCCCCCTCTTACTGAGGGGAGATGCTATAGATAGATTTTCAGTGCTTAAAAGAGGAATGATGCAGTTTGGTAGAACCCAGATAGAGACTGTGCTTTTATCTTATGTATGTGGCTAAATATTTTGCCGTTGTCATTTACAGCTGCATGGTGCAAACAGCCTTCTGGTATGCTAACATTCCATTTTTCATTCCCCAGTTCTGATTTAGAAAAAGAGAACTGATCCAGGGTTGAGAAGTATTGGCACCTTGAAAGCAAGCCCTGTATGTTTTTATTAAACAAATACTTGTCATGATAGTATCTAAACTTTGGACACCAAAATGCTTCCTCCCAAAATACAACATACAGCTTAAATTGCACTCATATTTTTATATTTGGTACCACAGAGAGGGAGAGGGCTTTTCAGCTCAAGTACTGCCACTCCTAGCAACAGTGTGCCTTGGTAAGTTCAGAGCCCCTGCACTTCTTGAGGAATAACAAGGAAATATAAAAATAACTTAAGTGTGTCAGAGCATCAAATGCCTTGTTTAATATATCTGTTTTTTTATCTATAAGTTTAGTTATAAATTTACAGCATGGTGTGTCCGTTTGTTTTAAATTACCTCCTTGTTCAAATTACATATCTTTATTGCTTATCACTGGAATAAGTTAACCAGGCCTTCATAAAATGTTATAGCTTCAATTATTTAGCTGTACAGGGAATATCAATTTTTTTTTCAACTTCTGCACTAAAAGAGCCAGCAGAGCATTGTATATAGGTCAACTGGAAATTATTGACATAGAAAGTCATTCTGAATTGGAAAAGAAGAATCCGATTTAGAGGTTTGTCAAATATATATAGTATATGGGTTCTTTTATATAACAATATTAACAAGATGTCAAGGGTTTTGATGTAAACAGGAGAATTTGAATTAATACTATGCAACATGTCTTCATAATGTTTAAAGGAGAGCTAAACCCTAAAATTGAATGTGGCTGAAAATTACATATTTTATATACTGAACTTTTTGCACCAGCCTAAAGTTTCAGCTTGTTGTGTTGGTGATTTGCAGGCTAAAGTTTCAGCTTGTCAATAGCAGCAATGATCCAGGACTTCAAACTTGTCACATGGGGTCACCATCTTGGAAAGTGTATGTGACACTCACATGCTCAGTGGAATATTGGGAAGATATTGGGAAGCTAAGCTTAGGGGGTCATTGCAAATCATCAAGCATAAGATGAGTTTTGTCTGTAATATAAGCTGATGCTACAAGGCTGATTAAATTCTGATGCTAGTTGCACTGGTTTCTGTGCTGCCATGTAGTAATTATCTGTATTAATTACTAATTAGCCTGTGACATTTCTATTCTATGTGTACTGTATATTGTGAGTCAGTCCCTAAGCTCAGTAAGTGACAGCAGCTCAGAGAATGTGCAGTGAATCAACAGTAAGGAAGATGGGGAGCTACTAGTGTATATTTGGAGGCACAGATCTTCCCTGATAAAGGGTTGTGGTTGCATTGGGCTGGTATAGAAGCAAAAACATAGGGGAAGATTCACTAAGATCTGAAAATTCACCAGCGTAGGCTTCACTAGCGTTCGCCGCACTTCGCCAGGGGGATTTTCGCCAGCGCTACGCAAATCCACTAAAGTGTGAATTTACAGGTCAGCGAACGGTAGCGTAGTTGCGCTAGTGTTACTTCGTTAGGCAGAGCACTGTTACTCTAGCGAAGCCTAATTTGCATACGGCGGGAACTTTAACTTATAATAGAAGTATATGTTACAGCCACTACATTCTACTACACAAGCCCAGGAAACCTTTAATAAATTATATAAAGTTGTCCTATTGCCCTACATGTGCCCCCTGTATAGCAGAGTTGCCATATGTTAGGAAATGTAGGGGGGAAGGAGGGTAACCCCCAAAAAAAATTATCGATCTTTTTCAGACTATCCCCCTCCTATGCTAAAATACGCCAGCGTTTTTTTGGGACTTAGAAAAAATGTAACATTTTTTTTCAACCTCCTATCTATTGTATTGAACTTTGCCTGGTCTGACCAGGCGAACTAAAGTCTAGCGTAAGTGCTAACGTTGAGGAAAATGTTCATCTTAGTGAATTTGCGAAGTTACGATCCTTCGTCAGTGTGCAACTTCGCCTGGCGTAAGGGTGCGAAGTTGCGCAAGTCTATCTACTTCGTTAGCAAAAAATCGCCAGAGCGGCTTCGCGCTTTAGTGAATCTGCCCCATAATGTACAACATATCAACTTTCAGCTGAACTGAAGAAATGTTTTCAATGATTACTCAGCAAGTCCAGTTGTTTTAGAATTACTTATATTACATACCATGACTTGGGTGAATGATAATCTTCATAGTCATACCACATTTCTACTTATTTACTTAGACCTTAGTTCTCCTTTAAGTGAATAACCACACAAAGTATATAATATTATTTTGACCTATTGACTATGAATAGAAAGTCACCTTGAGAGGTATGAAGGTTCCCTTTCTAAAATATATATTCTCTTCTCCCCATTTTAGTACAATATTGTTTAACATTTATGGACCTGTCCAGTGTAGCACTTTACAAGGTTGGGATTATTTATGTAATTATGTAATTCAATGTCTAAAATATAATACATAGATATATGAAACATTAAAAAAAAGATCCCATCAACATCAGTTTCACTAGATTTAGATCAGTTATAAAGAGTTGTCTTTATAACTGATCTAAATCTAGTGTAAACAATGCTGATCAGTTATAAAGAGTTGTCTTATTTTTATGGGCAATGGCTTCTCAAGGAATTATTTATGTAAACAACACATCATGGGCAGTGCACATTGACAGTAATGGGATTCTGGACAGTATATTGTATACCTGTGGTTTAATATTGAGATGTTGGCAGCTTATTCTACAATTTATATTGTTTACATTAGTGTTTTGTGGCATCTAGAGTGCTCTCCTAGTACAATATATATATTTTACAAATAAATGAGGTAGGGTGTTTCCCATAACATATGCTACATGCTTAATTTCCTATGTATATTGTGACATACATATTTCCCCTGAACACATTGAGGGAAATTAGCTATGGTAGGCAGGTAAGCGTAGAATCATGAGCATAAAGACAGGGACACAGCATCTTCAGGCAAAAACACAAGTTTATTTAGGCAAACTCTTCCCAACATAAAGTCACGGGAACAAAGTTCATTAGCGTTTCAGCAGCACACATTCAAGACTTTTCCCCACTCTGGGATTCTCACCATACACAATGGCTTCCCCCCTCTGGAATATTCTGGGCTTCTCACTAAGCCCTACTGACTCTCCCCTCCTGAGATATCCGCTCACCAGCCTCTGGCAAGTCTCACCTTCTGGCTTTCCTCAATAACTTTACACTCAATCTGTCACTGCTCCTGGCAGGGCAGGCAGCGCCCCAGCTCATCTGGGGGTTCCTAATAAAGATAGGTAGCCTTCCTGATCTGTGCCCTGCTCTGAGAGACCTTCCTACCACTCTCACTACAATTAAATATCTCTCCACATGACAGCCTCCTATATATGAACTGGACCACTGGAATCGATTGTCTGGCTTGCCTATTTCTTCCAGAATAAAGTTCTTTACACAGAGAAATCATTCTCTGTTTAGTAACACCTGTATCTTACATCTCCGGTTGCAGACAAATTAAAGGCAAAACACACCTTTTTTACACTCTACCGCATGCCCCCCCCCCATCAGCCCATAGGGGTGAGCACCATAAGTCATCCTACTCCTTTCTTTGGTTAGGGCTAGGTACAGTAGCTTATTTTTACCACGAAAACCAGTGTCAGTTACACAACCCTTTAAAATGCTTGCCTGTGCACCTGACATTACCAACATTCTTGAGTCAGTTGTATTACATGCAGTCTGACGGACACTCAGACACACACTCGGGGGCAGATTTATCAAGGGTCGAATTTGAGGGTTCAAAACCCCTCGAATTCGACCATCGAATTTTGGCCGAATTGCAACCCTTCGAATTCGAATATCGAATTCGAAGGATTTTAGTGCAATTAGCGCAATTTAGCGCAATTAATCAAATGATCGAATATAAAAAATCTACACGATGCTAACGATTCGATCGAATTTTTTTTTTTATTCAATCTAAAATGCAGAAATAACCCTATGGTTTCCTCTGGCGAACTAGGCAATCAAATTTTTTTTAAAGGACAATGGTCGAATGGGCGAATAGATTTTTATTCGAACCGACTGAATTTTTTTTAATTCAATAGTCGAAGTACCCAAAAAGTTATTCGAAATTTTAATTCGAATCTTTTTGAAAATTCTCCGCTCCTGGGACTGCTCTCGCGGGATGTCGGCAACTCCCTGACGAAGTGCCAGGAGAGCAAAGGGCACGAAACGCGTAGTACTTTCACCATCTCACTGTCATGCTGTTGGTGTGTATAATAAAGCCGCAATAATTTTAACACAACTGTGCCTTTTCCGTGACTCCTCAGTGCAGCCCATACTTGGCATAATGTTTATTGGGACTTAACCCATTCTCTGGCAGTCACTCTTTTGTCCTCAAGACTTCTTCCACAGCAACACTGTATTCAGTTGCTTATTTACCAGAAAAACAAATTTTTTGTTTTATAGGCCAATTTTGCCTTTACATAACACTCAGGCTGACTTTACTTCTTTTCAACAGAAGGCACACATTTTGTTAGGGATCGAATATTTTCTATTCGATCAAAAATTGTGAAACCCAATTCGGTAGCTTTGATCTGGCGAACTAGGTGGTCGAATAAAAATTTAAAGGGCAAGTACTTCGACAGCCGAATAGTCGAATATCCGAATTAAATTATGTTCAAATTATTCGAATCATTCGATTTGATCGAATTTTCAATTCTTAATGTGGATTTAGTAAATCTGCCCCTTGGACTGGAGAACACATGCTGTGGAACCTTTACAGGTTGCAGGGCCATTTCTGCTGTGACTCCATCTCAGCAACCAGCACTTTTTAATTGGCCTTCTCACCTCAGGCTGTTTTACCTTTGGACAGGATGGGACACACTCACCAACTCTGTGGCATCTCCTGCATGGATCCTCCATCTGGCTATCCCACTTCATCTTTTGCACTTTACTTTGTTGTACAAAGCTCTCTGTGGCAGACAGATAAAAAAAATCTCCCTCTCTGAAGACTTTGTAGGAGCCTCCTATGCTCCTGGCAACTCACCCCACTCAGTTACAAGCTCAGTGTTACGAAAACTCACCCTGGTGGTCTAGTGGTGCGGTGGGGACACCCGCCAAGCCTCTCCTCTCCTGGTCTTTCCCTTAGTGCGCGCACCGCGCACATTCTTTGTATTTATAGGCGCTGGCATCTTCACGTCAGTGTGCAATGGCTGTACAGCTTCTGGTATTCCTGATTCCTGTGTTTGACCCTGCTTGGCCTTTTGACTTTTCTGATTATCTGTATCCTGACCCGAGCCTGTTGTTTGACTACCGATTTTGCCTCATCCTATCGATTGATTACCTGGTTTTGACCCTTTGCCTGCCTGACGTTCCTTTGCTGCCTGCCTACCTCGACCCAGCCTGTCTGACCACACTACTGGTGAAGCACGAGCCGAGACCAGGGTGCTTGGCACTTGTTCTGGTATTTGGGTGCCGACCGTGACACTCAGTTGCTGGCCTTTCCCTTGCCCACTTTTGCAGCTGTTACTGAAACTTTACATTGAACTTCTGCTGCAATTTTGTGATGCTCAGTTTTCACCTGTGGTGCTTTCATCACTCTCTTCTCCACTGGAATCTTTACCACACTTGGCATATAGACTCTCTCACTAAAAGACGATTTGGCTAACGCAGGGACCTCACCAATTGACTAACAGGCACAGATATCAATTTAGTAGCGAAAGAGACAGTTGCTAGCATTCATTCATACTCTATGCCCAGGCAACCTTTCACTCTGGCGAAAGGTCATTACTCCGCAAATTCAGTATAGTGCGGTTTATGCTGAACGTTATGTCATTTGCCAGAGTTGGCTTTGCCACCTCAGACCAGGAAAAGTGCTAAAAAGAAGCTAGATCTACCTCAATCTTCTGTCACTTGCATAATATCCTGTCTTCTGAAAATGCATTAAAGTTCCAAAAACACTGGCGACTTTTCCTTTTTTTGAAGCGGGATTGCCTACAAAAGTCCTAACTTACACTTTTTTTTGGTAACCGGTTTTCTACAGACATTTTATAACAGATGGAACATTCATTTTACAGTGAGCTCATGTGTTGGGCATTATATTAACTCTCTTGTCTTTATTAAGGTTCCCTGGACATTTGTGATAAAAAGTGGTAACTTCAAGCATTTGCACCAACATTTATAATAAAGACGTCCATACAACTTTAAATTACCCGCCCTATGCAAATTGACCTAAGTGCAAGATCACTAGCGAATTTTCGCTAGGCACAAACAAACGCTGGCCCATCTTCTCTAAGACATGCTTGCACTGCCAAAGTAACGTTAGTGAAAAATTTGCCGTTATTGAATTTACCCACTAGTCTTTGTGTAACTTCCTCCACCAGTCGCCATATCTTTGCTCCTATTGCTCTAACATAGCTCTCTAGATTCACTAATGGACAAAGTGGTTAATGATGGCAACGATTCGCCAGCGTTACCACCCGCAGGGACTTTGCCATTTTACTCACGGGTGCAGGCGTCACTTTGCTAGCGAAAGATATTGATGCTAGTGGTCTTTCGCACTCTATCACCAGGTGACTTTTTGCTCTGGCAAATGGACGTTACTCCGCAAATTCACTAAAATGCGGATTTTACTGAACAGTACCTCTATTGCCAGACTTGCCTTTGCCAGCTCAGACCAGGCAAAGTGCAATGGAGTGCATAGAACTTCCTCAATCATCTGTTACTTACATCATATTCTGTGAGTGGAAAAAACATCAAAGTTCAAAAAACACTGGTGTCTTTTCATTTTTTCCAGAGTGATAGGCTGCAAAAGTCCTAAAAATTATTTTTTGGGTAAACGGTTTCCCCCATGCATTTTCTAACATATAGAACTATACAGTGGGCTCATGTGTAGGGCATTATAACAACTCTACTGACTTTATTAAGGTTCCCTCTGAATTGGCACTCATTTGACATCTGAAGGTTATTATTTGCTTTACATTTTTATAAGTAAGCGGATGGGGGCATTTCTACAGCCATTAATGCAATAGGAGAAGTTTCTTTTCCTGTGTTTACGCCTATTCAGCTGTTTTGTAGCTCACTTTCTGTAGAGACAATTGGTAGCAGTTTATTACTGTCTACTCATAACAGAGACCTCATAAATCATCAAAATTATACCAGGAACATACCTTTGAGAAGAGGAAGTTAAGAAAATGATCCACATGTTCTCTATCGCAAGCATGAACCATCTAGGTCACACTGAGCATGGGTGTATAAAGGTTGCTGTCATCTGTAGGTATTCTGCAGCATGTAGACACATTTTATAATATTAAGTCATTGTGTGAGAGCATTCATAATGCAGGCTTCCAAAAACAAAATTTTATAAAGAGGCCCATAGGTGCCCTTTACCAGTTCTTCTATTTCTGCATCATTTGAAATCCTGGCAGGGAAGGAGGGACTAAAACTCTGATGTTACAAATTGTAACAACTTCCCCACAGCTTACAGACAGCATGCAGGAACTACACAACCCACAATGCATTGCACTGTGATGTTTTGTTCCTTATTGAAATGACATGTGCAGGGAATTGTGGGGTCTGCAGGATGCAGGCTGAGGACAGATGACTGCTGATACATACGGAACACATTTTAGGACATCTTCCCTCGGTTATTTGGGAAGGGAAATTCCCTGAGGGAAGAGGCTTGAGGGCGGAAGGTGGAAGAGGGAGGGCTCACGTCTCAAGAGGGAGGGCTAAGGACGCAAGAGGGAGGGCTGACGTCTCATGAGGGAGCGCTGACTTCTCATGAAGGAAGGCTGAGGGCTCAAGAGGGAAGGCTGAGGGCTCATGAGGGAGTACCGAAGACCGAAACCTGACTGCAGCTTTGGAGAATGGGTGAGTTAAAAAGCACCCAACGCTGCATTCCATAGCCGTAGGAGGGCGCATGCAGGACATTGTTTTGATGCAACGATGTCCTAAAATGCGTTCCGTAGATACAAAGTAGCAGTAGTCAGCCAGCTCACCAAAGTAGTCAGAAATATCAGCAGCAGAGCAGGGGGCTAAGCTTAAGGTAGAGTCCTGCAGCAGGTCCGGTACCTGCAAAAACCTGTGGTACCCTGCAGGTTATGGGTATAAGTTCTGGGTGCGGTTATAGACGCAGGTCAGTGGTTCTGTCGGTTTGCCGGTAGTGGGTCGGCCCGCTATTTTTACAAATTTTTCTGATCGCTCCTACTTCCGATGATGTCACTTCCAGTTACAATGACAGCACTTCCTGATTCTTGATAGTCAGCAGGTCCGGGTTGCAGACAAGGTACTTGCGGGTCCAGGAGGGTAAGAATGCGGGTCCGGGTTGCGGATTGCAGGTACGGGTCGGGTACCAGTTACAAAAAATGGACTCTAGCTTAAGGAACTGTTCCAAACCATTAAAAACCATGAAAAGTCTGCATATTTCTTAATTGATGTATACTGCAAAGTTGCTTGACATAATGTTTACTTTTCAAAAAAACATATTTGTTTGGCGTTCCCCTTTAATAATCTATCAGGAATTGCCAGAGCACACTGGACCAACCACTGCTGTAAAGGGGTGGTTCAACTTGTGAGTTAACTTTTAGTATGATGTAGAGAGTGATATTTTGAGACAATTTAAGTTGGTTTAAATTTTTTTATTATCTATTTTATTTAGTTATTTAGCTTTTTATTCAACAGCTCTCTAGATTGCTATTTAAACAATCTGGTTGCTAGGGTCCACATTAGCCTAACAACCATGCACTGATTTGAATAAGAGACTGGAAAAAAAAGGGAGGACCTGAACAGAAAGATGAGTAATAAAAAGTAGCAATATGAGTACATCTGTAGTTTTACAGAGCATCTGTTTTTAAGATGGTATTAGTGACCAGAAAGAGTCAGAAGAGGTAAACGTAAACATTTTCCTTTATAAAGTTCTGCTGCGCGTACTCCTCACTGTTAGTTTAGAAATATTTTAAGGACATTTTCAGGGCAATTGAAGTATGCCGGGGAGATGCAGGGAGGGGTACTAGCTAGCTTAGTAGGTACAGTCCTTTGAGTCATTTTAAATTAAACCATTTCTAAATCATTATCTTTATTTTTTCTTTAACATACCAGGTTATTTACAACTGCATTTGCAGCCACACAAAAGCAGACACAATCATTGCAAATGCCAATCATTATAGGGTTTATTTACTAGTGCAAATGTAGTGTTTTAAGTGCAATTTTGGGTGCAAGTCGCTATATTTTTTTTACCCAGAATGCAGTTCCCCACATAAATTGTGGGTTTTGGCTGATGCAGTTACAGCCACATTTTTATGAGAATTGTGTCGATTTTCATTTGGGATAGCAAAATTTCCACCGCCTGGCATTGATTCTAATGATAACATTGATTCTTCTGGTACTGCTTTCAGTGGGGACCCTGGAGCTACAGCTACCTCGATCGAATTCGATTGTACTTCGAATTATTCACGTGAATTTTATCGGCCATTCGAATATGCAAATTTCGCCCCTTCGATCATTGAATACGCAAAATTCAAGCATATCGAATAGATTGAATAACCGATAATTCGACCATTCGATGATCAAAGTACTTTAAAATTTTATTCGTTTGCCTACTTGGTCAGATTGAACCTACCGAACCTACCAGAGAAGCCTATAGGAATCCCCCCATAGGCTTTTTTTCCTATCACCTGCTCGAATACCATTCGTACGATCGATCGAACCCCTCGATCGTTTGAATCGTTCGAATTTTTCGAATATCGAAGAAAAAATATCCTAAAACTATTAGATAAGCATTCCATAGTCGAATTATTGAATTTCGGCCGAATTTGAGGGCTAAAAGCCCTTGAATTCGTGAATAATGATACATTTGTCCCCTAAGCAACATTCCTTTTACCCTTCTGATGTTAGGTAACAGTGAGCATAAGATTCCTTTAATATACAGTGACCCTATAATGCTAAGAATCTCATTTTATTATTATTATATTTTTTATGATTAACTATCTGCAATAGTGTATGTAAAGTATTATCAGTGATTATTATCGCAATTTCCTCTGTTGATGTGATAGTATAAATACATTTTGGAACATTCCCAGTGGAGTAACTATAAATTAGATGCCCAAAGCAATATCTTTTTCTCCCCCTCCCCAAACTTTGTGATTATGGCAATTCATATAAACATATATTGAATCAGTCAGTGTCCCAGTAGCCCCATATATCTCTAGGGTGCCCTGGCTAACACTGGGTCTGTTTCTTCTTTAGTTTCCCTCCTGACCTGCCATAGAGAAGGAGAACTCTCCCCTAGTGATGCAACAGAAGAAATCTATTAACTGGAACAGCCCTCTTCACCTGCACTTGTACTGATGAATGTCCTGCCCTGTTTCCAATCAATGACTTTATGCTAAGTATTTCCAAAGGGCAACAAACAGTTAAAATAAAATGGCTTTATTAAAGCTTTTTACCACATGTACTACTCCAAGTGATAAACACATTTCATTTTTTCCACGATCCTTTAACTTCAGCAGTACATTGCACGGTCTGCACCATGACAGAACACACAGGATGGGTTGATCATATTTAATACTCTGGCACAAGTCCTGTTACACCACAACAAAAAGCATCACATCACTCTATAAGGAAATGCACAAAACAAAACTATTAGGATGGAAAAAAATATGTGTGCAATTTGTATGTGCTTGCGGGAACAACAAATTGCTACTGTGTACTCCAGGAATAAGCACTGAAAACATTAAATAGGGTCACAAGGAGATACTTTAAAGTCTGTACCTTTCCCCATAGTTTACTCTGGGAAGCACTTCTAGAAATTAACTTTTTACAGATATGAGATGTTAAGATGTTTTGACTGACAACTACTGAAAATTCAACCATCCTGGCCGTATGAAACCCAGTGTTGGGGCACATTTACAGTATCCTATATAGCCAGTAGTTGGCAGCAGCAAAGTCATTTGGGCAATGCAAAATAGCACAAGCCTCTCTAGGGAGAGTGAGCTCTCTGCTCACTGCCCATTCATAGGAAGAAGTGGAATATAAACAAAAAGTCAAAGCAGCCAAATCAAAAGGCTTAATCGCCTTTCTTTTTTTTTAGATATAGTTGCTTGTAGTAAGTTTTGTTTTCTGTGTATCCTCCCACCTCCTCCTCCTCAGCAGGGACCAGCCTCGCACCATGGAGGGCAGCTGCAGCCTGCAAAGCCACTAGCAGGAGGGCATAGAGTCCTGGCTGGATGATCACTGGGACTTCACACACTCCTAGTTTGTTAGGAAAGCCATGAGGTAAGTGCAGGGCTCACAGAGACTTCATTCGGTGCACATTTTCCATCCTAAATAAATTGGTCACCATCTGCTGTCTTCAGTTGTAAAGTCATTTGACAATATGGGAAACACTGAGATTATATGTGGTTGACAATGGCAAAAAATGCCCCTGTTTGTCGCCACTTTCAAATGTAATTTCAGTCAAAAATTTGTAAATCAGCCCCATAAACTTATATAAAGTGGCATAAGGAATAATGTACACCAAAATACAAGGGTTTTAAAAGTTCGTAACATTATATAGATTCCAGACCTAGTGTTTATTTAGAATGCAGAACTTTAAAGTCACTTGTAATAACCATATCATTACATAAATGACATAAGTGTTTCTAGTGTAGAGGTATGATAATGGGGAGGGAGCATCAAAGTCTGAAAATGTGAAAATCAGATGCAGTTCTGCCTGACTGCCACCCTGAGAAGCAAGGTGAGCCACACTGCTAGTGCAGTGAGCACTCCTAAATTTACTAGAAGTTACTTTTTGCAGCCCCTGGTCACCTGCGGGGTGCTGCCACTTGAAGCAAGTTCCTCAACTTGCCATGTGCAGAAGCTCCCTCAGCAGGTCAGGTACCTGCAGAAATGTGGGTATTGGGCAGGGTGCAGATAGGAAGTTTCCTTTTCTTAATGTAATGCTGTAATAAATATGAGATATACAGTAAGCATGATCATAAAACACACATCAGACTGACCAAGCAAGGGAACCGGGGAAAGAACAGTTCATGGGGAAGGGAACATAAGAAGAACGTACGTGTATATATGGGAAAGGCAGCTCTCAAGTGTGTAGGCTTCCCACATTTTCTGAAGGCATCTGGTCTGGAGATTGCCCTTGTACCACCCCAGCAGCAGATAAAAGTGAGAAGCGCTCTCCCATCTCTGTACAACTCCAAGTGAGCTGTCAACAGCAAATTCTTATCCAGGAGCAGGATGGAGCAGGGCACACATATCAAGGGCTGCTTCCTTTCCATGCACTGGAGATCAATGCCCCCCCTTGGCTTCTGTAATGTGAACTATGTGGAAAGGGGCATGGGAAGGAAAATATCATGGCTTAGGGTTCTCCTGTCATCCATACTAGAGTGGTTTTAGGAGCTGTAGTTTTAGTTTGTGGGTGCCAAAGCTTAGCTAATGTACATAAAACCCAGATGACAAATGACAGGCATCTATCCCTCAGCTCAGGACACCTTGGACAGTCACTCCCATGTTGCTGCAGTCTACCATGCAATACTAGAGTTAGTGTCTTTATTGACCCAGAAATCTTGAGACATTCCTATAAGTTAGTGCCCCACAGCAAAATCTTTTCCCCCACTCCCCAAACTTTGGGAATAAAACAGTTTATATAAACATATATTGAAACTATGTATCAGTCAATGTCCCCGTAGCCCCATAAATTTCCAGGGTTCCCAGCTGAAACTGTTTCCTCACTGGCATGCCACAGACAAGGAGAACTCTCCCCTAGTCCTGCAACAGAGGACTAGGAAAGACCTTGAATATGCACATGTCGTAAAGAAAATGTCCTGAACCTGCATCCTACACTGCCACAGCTCTTTTCTTGTGCTGATGTATGTCCTGCCTTGTTTCCAGTCACTTACTTTCTGTAACAATCAGTTAAAATAAAATGCCTTTATTAAAGCATCTGGACACGTGTTACTCCAAATAATAGAAACAGCAGATACTGTATGTTGAGACTTTTCAAATAATAACGGGGATAGTAAAAATAAAACACATCAGTCCAGACCATCCTGGAAGTTTGAAACCCAGTGTTGGGGCACATTTACATTATTCTATATAGCCAGTAGTTGGCAGCAGCAAAGCCATTGTGGCACCTCAAGCTCACCTGAAAGCACTGTGTAGCAAGCAGCAGCAATAGTAATGGTGAGGGCAGAGGAGCAGGGGGAGGAGGGAGACTTGTGTTAGTGCAACACTCATGTGCTTCTAGGCACAGCTGCATCATTCTAAATACAGCCTGCTGCTGCCTGTCACCCAGTGGGCAATGGAAATAGCACAAGCCTCTCTGGGGAGAGTGAACCCTCTGCTCACTGCCCATTCGTAGGAAGAACTAGAATGTAAACAAAAAGTCAGAGCAGCCAAAGGAAAAGGCTAAATCCTCCTTCTTTCTCTTTGGAGATAGTTGCTTGTAGTGAGTGGTGTGTCTTGTTTGCTGTGTATCCTCCTCCTCCCACCTCCTCCTCCTCAGCAGGGACCAGCCTCGCACCATGGAGGGCAGCTGCAGCCTGCAAAGCCACGAGCAGGAGGGCATAGAGTCCTGGCTGGATGATCACTGGGACTTCACACACTCCTACTTTGTTAGGAAAGCCACGAGGTAAGTGCAGGGCTCACAGAGACTGCATTGCATGCACTTGGATATAGGACACTTACTGAGCCGGCACTTTGTACTGCACACAGGGTCAGGCATCGGCATCTTTTGTCAGGGACAGAGTGTGCCCGTCTTGGGGTGGTATATATACTTTGTAGGGGAAACCAATGACATTGTATAGCAGGACAACTGATTCTTTCTCTTAACTTGGGAGCATAAATTATATCACAAGCAGGTCTATATGTCATGCTCTTACCTATGTGTATTTTATCTTCCCTTATCTGTCTCTCTGTCAGTTCATGTGTCTGTCATCTATGCCTGCTTCCCTCTGTTCAATCTCATTTATCTGTCTATGTATATTGCTTTATTACTGTAAACCATATGTATTCTCATATATATACAGTATACAGTATAGTGTGTTCCATTAAGTCTTCTATTTGCATGGGATATCTATCTAAAATGAATGTATCTATCTCTATCATTTATGTACTTTTGATCTGTATTACTTTGGCTTTGATGTACAAAGGTCTGGCACCCACAAACTGATACTACAGCTAGCACCCTTTCTTTTATGGATGACAGGCGAGCCCTAAGCCATGATGTATTTCTTCCCATGCTATATTCCCATGCTCCCCCTGCCACATAGTTGACATTGCAGAAGCCATGGGGGGCCACTGATCTCCAGTGTATGGAAATGAAGCAGCCTGTGTGCCCCATGCAAGTCTGCCCCAGGATAAGAACTTGCTGCTGACACTTGAGTTGGAGTTGTACAGAGAGGGGAATGGGAATGCTCCTCTCACTTCCGTCTGCTGCTGCTGCTGTTGCTGGGGTGGATCCGAAGGGCAATCACCAGACAGATGCATTTAGGAAGTTGTGGGAAGCCTCCTCACTTGAGAGCTGCCTTTCCCATATATACATACACATTCTTCTTATGTTCCCCTCCCCATGCACTGTTCTTTCCCCAGTTGCCTTGCCTGGCCTGTGTTGGAATGAGAATGTGGCAGGGGAAACTTTACCGTGAAACTTCGGTAGGGGCTGCTGCTTTTCCTCTGGCTGCTTCCTCGGAGCTGGGGGAGACCTCCGAACCCCAAGCTGAGAGATGGACTGCTACCCACTCACCTACGGGTGGCAATGCGCACGCGCGCTGCACTCTACAGTAAGTACCCAGCAATTGTGAGTAACCTCAGTGCTAGGAGACTGAGAGCTACAGTCTTGTGTAGCACTGCTGCTTCTTAAGCTATAGTTTATCATGCCTGTCATACTTGCGCTGATGATATTCACATTGCTTTTCTCATTGTTCCTGGGCATGTATAGGCTCATTCCTTCTTGTGTGCACCTTTCTTGATGAGCATTTTCTGCATCTTTCTTCCAGCACATGCATTACTATTGGATATTAATCTGAGCTGGTTTGTGAGCACACCTGACTATATACTTTTCAGAAGTGGGTGCACTTTGCCCCCACTTATCAGCAGAGTATTCATTTAGGGACTATGTTTTCATCACCCACATATTTTTTGTGATGCAAATATCTCTATTTTGCTTCTAGCTGATACACTTTCAGTTACATCCAGCTGTTGATATACAGCTCCCACTGTTATCTCAAACAGCCTTTTAGGGAATTTTGGGAGTTCTAGTTCAGCTTTAGATGGAAGGCCACCATGGGCTTAACTACAGAGGAAGCAGACCCTGTGGCTGCAGGGGGGCCCCTGCTTAATAAGTAATTGTAATATATATTGGTAAAACAGGACAACCTTTGGAGAGCTTGGGGCCCCTCAAATTATTTTGCTGTGGGGCCCGGTAACATCTAGTTATGCTATTGAAGGCCACCATTTGGGCATTGTCAGTGTGGTATTGTGTAGACGCACAAAACCACAGTGACATTTTGGAGCAAAGCTTCATGCTCACAAGGAGGGTTAATGTAGGAGGAGCAGTAGGGGCTGATCTGTGTTTTATGATCATGCTTATATCTCGTATTTATTACAGCATTATATTAAGAATTGGACCTTAAAGCGTGCGTTCTACGTGCGTGCATGTGCTTAACAGCTTAATGTGCCTGGTTTTTTTTTTGTGCTTTGCAATTACCAAAATAGATGTTTAGCAGTAGTTTGTTATGATCGCAAGCTTCTAGCAAGTTATCTGACTGAGGATTGTTCTCTCCTAATAAGGAGAGGAATGGAGGAGAGCTCTGCAGTGTTACTGTGGAACAAACAAGAGAGAACTCTACATTCAAGGCATGTTCAAAGATAAATGGTCAGTTTGGGAAGAGAAGTACAATGCACTATAAACTGGAAATAAGTCACTCACTGACACCCTTAAACACTTTTCCTTGCCACCTACCTCAGTGTATTTGATATCCATAAACATTTTCCTTTTAACGTGATATGTGGAAGAGATGCAAATCTTATCTGCTCATTGTGTTTTCCATAGTTAAACATTAGTTTTATGTGCTGGTGACGTACAAAGCTTTAAAGTCAGGCTAACACTGTTTTCATGGGACTATTTATTCAAATTTGAAAAGAAAACATTTACAGTTGGGCACAGTATCTGAAACCATTGCCGTTTTAGGCCAGATAACCAGTTTATACTAACACTTAGTACTTATTTGTGATGTCTACAGAATGCATTCAGGCATGACTTTTCACACTTTTTAAAAATGGTGTCCATAAACACACACACAAACAGCATTACACACACCACATTTTGCTGTCTATTATTTGTTTGCTAGAAGTATATCGTGAAAAGCGTATGCCTACATTTTTAAGGAAATAACATTATTTAAATGGAACATTAAACCCCAAAAATAAATGAAAAATTTTTCAGTGGTTTTAAAATGATATGTACATGTTACTGCTAATCTACTACTGAAAGCAGCATCTGTCTTCCCTGGTGGTTCTGACTTTGAAACTATGTAGCAGAAGTCAGCTGACTAACAGAACTGTCATGTCTGGAGGACAGCTGACTTGTTTCAAGAGCCACAATCAGGAGGGCAGAAAGAGATACAGTACTAGTTTAGCGCGTAAAGCGCTACGAAATAACTTGGCGCTATAGAAATACATGTTAATAATAATAATGTTTGAAATCACTAACAATTTTGAATGTATGCATTTTGCAAAATTGCTTGATTTTTTTTTTTTTTAATTAGGCAATATTTCATCCTGGGGGTTATATGCCCTTTTACAGCAGACACATATGTTTTTATGTCATGACCTATAATACATCTAAGGCCATTTAATTGATTTTTGATAATGCAAAGCATTCTGTCTAAAACTGGGTGACCTATGAATGAATGCAGGCAGGGTGATGGAGTGACATACCCGGTTTTTCCAGCAGTGTTCTCATTGCAGAGTATGCCCTTTGCAGCAGGGACATCATAGTTTGTGAGAGATCAATGCAGTGCTTGCCCCAAGGCAGTGATTGTGTTTGGTAATGGTTTCTAAATTGTGTCACAAAAGCTCCTGTTCGCTTGCACATCTGCAACCAGAAAACATGCAGGGATCGCTTTGCACCTTGGTGTTCTGTGCTTGCTGCCAGATCATTTGGTCAGAGGAGACCAGTGAGACCAGATCAGATTAATTATTGACTAAAATTAGTGAGCAGGCGTCTAGGCCACCTGCTTCCTTTAAACCATCTGTGTCAAGCTCTCCTTTCTACTTGACAACATATGGAAAAATCCTTTTCCTTTAGAAAAGTTAATGGCAAAGTTGGCTTTTGTGTCCCCAATCATACTGTGAAGGTCTTGGCAGTAGTTGTATTATTTAAAGTGTTGTGATGAATTAGCATCATATATAAATACATGTTATTATTATTATTATTATTATTAATAATAATAATAATAATAATATGTCTATGCAAAATTAGCATCTGCCCTTGATAGTTTATATATATTTATAATACAGTAGAACCCCCATTTTACGTTTTTCAGGGGACCAGAAAAAAATGGTGTAAAATGAGGGAAAACTTAAAATCAGGGAAATGTATTATGCATAATATATAGGTGGGACCACAAAACAACAATGTAAAATGAGGGAAAACTTAAAATCAGGGGATGTAAAATGGGGGTTCTACTGTACATGCCTATGTTTATGTTGCTTTTAGGAAGATTCTGAATTATGAGAAGTACACAAATAAGATAAAAACCCCATTAACTAATTTATCACAGGGATTTTGAAAATTAACAAAGCCATTTGGTTGACATGGTTTGATGTCACATTCATTGTCATACTGGGGGAATATGTTACTTTCTTGGGGTTATTTAGTGAAGTCCGAATGGAAAAAAACTAAAAAAAAAAAATCATGTTTTTTTCAGTAGAAAGTACAAATTTTTAGGGGAAAATAATCTTTATTATTTATTATACCTGGAGGCAGATAAAGATCTGAATCCTAAAAAAACACCATCTCCAAGCTGTGGGGGTCTTGTAGAAGTCAATGGCAAAGGTCACATTTCAAATTTGAAGTAATCATAATTAGTGCTGAGTTTCGGCCAAAGATCTGAAAAATTTGGGGGTTCCTGGCGATTTCACAAAAAATTTTAATGGTTCGGGCATAAAAGCCGAAAGATCCAGAATTAGAATTTTTCACGTTTTTACCCAAATCACGTTTTTATCGCGTTTTTTTCACTGATAAATAAAATTGTGGATTCTAGTTTGGTCAGACTTTTTTTTTACTTAAAAAATCGGATTTTGATAAATAACCTCTTAATGTTAACTTTTAGTATGATGTTGAGAGTGATATTCTGAGACAATTTGTAATTGGTTTTCATTTTTTATTTGTGGCTTTTGAGTAATTTAGCTTTGTATTCAGCAGCTCTCCAGTTTGCAATTTCAGCAATCTAGTTGCTAGGGTCCCAATTACCCAAGTGCCCATGTACTGATATGAATAAGAGACTGGAATATGAATCGGATAGGCCCTGAATAGAAAGACAAGTAATAAAAAGTAGAAATAACAATACATTTGCAGCCTTACAGAGCATTTGTTTTTTAGATGGTGTCAGTGACCCTCTATTTGAAAGCAGGAAAGAGTCTGAGGAAGAAGGCAAATAATTAAAAAATAAATCATGAAGGCCAACAGAAAAGTTGTTTAGAACTGGTCATTCTATAAGGTATTAAAAGTAAACTTAAAGGTGAACCACCCTTTAATGAAAAATGAAAGCTAAATGCCTATTCCTAGTGAGGAAATATAAATATCTTTTAAAAAAAAAAAAAATCTAATATGCTTTTAGAGCTCAACCAATCCCACTTTGCAATGCACTATATGGGCCAATATCAAGCTGTCACCAGAGAGCTATCACTATTAAGATCAATAAGAATGAATTGCTAAGTGCTAAATTAGTATGAATGGGATACTTGCACCAGATGGAGAATGGTGGTACAACTGCATCTTCCTCTGTCTGAAATGGGTATCGTTGTCATGCTGCTTCAGAACCCAATCAGTTTGTGTGGGTAGTGACCCTTCAACTGAGATGGCATATAACTGGTTACACTAACACTGCCATGCACACACGTTAAAGGAACAGTAACATCACGAAATTAGAGTGTTTTACAGTAATATAAATATAATGCAGTGTTGCCCTGACTGGTAAAACAGCTGTGTGTGCTTTAGGAACACTACTATTGTTTATATCAGTGATCCCCAAGCAGTAGCTTGTGAGCAACATGTTGCTCTCCAACCCCTTGGTTGTTTCTCTCAGTGGCCTCAAAGCAGGAGCTAATTTTTTATTCCAGGTTTAGAGGCACATTTTAGTTGTATAAAAACCATGTGCACTGTCAAACAGAGCCTCAATGTAGGGTGCCAATCCACATAGGGGCTACCACATGGCCAATCACAGCACTTATTTGGTACCCCAAGAACATTTTTCATGCTTGTGTTGCTCCCCAACTGCATTTAATTCTAAATGTTGCTCACGGATTCAAAAGGTTGGGGGATCCTGGTTTACATAAATAAGCTGCTGTGTAGTAATGGGGGCAGCCATTCAAAGGAGAAAAGATTCAAGCAGATAGGCTTTGTAGAACATAATGGTGTTCTCTGTTATTCACTATTTAACCTGTGCCATATAACCTTTTTTAAATTTCCACCATTGCTACACAGCAGCTTGTTTATATGAACTATAGTAGTACATGATATTGTCATTACTTTCATTAGTAACGCTTTCATTTTTGTGTTACTGTTCCTACTATCATACATATAAATATAAAAATTTTACTAAATCAGTGCTTGCTAATAATAAAAAAAAAACTTAGATTGAATTTAAGCTTATACTTTCCCTCTATGGGGCAGATTCACTAAGATCTGAAAATTCGCCATGACGCACTTCGCCAGGCGAATTTTCGCCAGCGCTACGCAAATCCACTAAAGTGCGAATTTACACTCAGGTCGGCAAATGGTAGCGTAGTTGCGCCAGTTTTACTCCGCTAGGCAGATCGCTGTTACGCTAGCGAACCTAATTTGCATACGGCGGGAACTTTAACTTATAATAGAAGTATATGTTACAGCCACTACATTCCACTACACAAGCCCAGGAAACCTTTAATAAATTATATAATGTTGTCCTATTGCCCTACATGTGCCCCCTGTAAAGTTGAGTTGCCATATGTTAGGAAATGTAGGGGGGAAGAAGGGTAACCCCCCCAAAAATATTATCGATCTTTTTCAGACTATCACCCTCCTATTCTAAAATACGCCAGCATTTTTTGGGACTTAAAAAAAATGTTAAAATTTTTTTCAACCTCCTATCTATTGTATTGAACCTCGCCTGGTCTGACCAGGCGAAGTAACGTCTAGCGTAAGTGCTAACGTTGAGGAAAATGTTCATCTTAGTGAATTTGCGAAGTTACATCCTTCGTCAGTGCGCAACTTCACCTGGCGTAAGGGTGCGAAGTTTCGCAAGTCTATCTACTTCGCTGGCGAAAATTCGCCAGAGCCGGTGTTAGTGAATTTGCGAAGTTGCAAAATGACGTCACACTGGCGAATTAGTGCTAGCGTTAGACGCTTCGCGCTTTAGTGAATCTGCCCCTATCAGTAAATACTGACTAACGTAGTTAGCGTTGTATTCATGGTGCAACTGCAAAGTGAGACTGGGGCGTCTGGGACTGACACCGCCACCCGTGGGCCCCGAGCCGCAAACCCCTCTCCATCCCAGGTCTCCTGTCCCAGCTGCAACCCCTCTCCACCCCTGGGCCTTTTTTTGTACTTTGTGCAGTGCATTCTGTAAGGTAAATGGACCCTAGTACCTTGTATTTAATACTAACTGATTTACCATAAATCCATGTTGACGGTTAAACAATCCTGTTAAGTTTTCTAATGTTTAAAGGCTTTCTCATAGCTTTAATCCTTGTTACAGATAATCCATTATCTGGAAAACCCCAGACCCCACACATTTGGAATGACAGATCCCATACATTTAGTACATGAACATCCTTTGAACAACTCAAGGTCCGTGATGCTGCATATTTTGAGGATACAAGAACCCAGTGCTCTCACATTCATTTAGAGAACAACTTTGTAAGAATAATGTTTTAGTACTTAAACTCTAATGTCTGAGTAATAAGTCATGTCTCCTCTAATGTAAACATCTTGAGACTCTGGATCTAAAAAATGGAAAAGTACAGGTATAATCTTATAAATTTCAGCTCTGATTCCAAAGTAGGGAACTGAGTGCTATAACCAAATATATCTTATACAGAGAAATTATGTACAAGGACCTGTTAAATAAGACCTTGAATTAAATTGTTGTTTCTCCCATTTTAATTGGGAGCTGTATTATGTTTATGAAGTATTACTTTTTATGTAGTATTTGCTGTCATATTTTAGATGAAGTCATCTCAGCCTTTTAAGTTTACTTGCAGGTTTTTAATTTCTCACCCTTCACTTTTTTTGTAAACTTTGTATTGCAAACCTAAAGTGCTTTCTTGGCACATAAGAGTAGTCATGTTTAGCAAAGCACCTACAGTATATTATGCACAAACGTATACTTGTACCATAAAAAATATGTGTGGTTGAGTTTAAGGTTTCCACCAGTGACTGCACTAACAATAACTCATGAATGTATTTGTTTGTATTACACATGGGTTTTTTTCTTTTTCATGGTATTTATATTATTTTTCATCCTTTTCTGGTAATTTCCAGACAATAATTTAGACTGCTACGTATATGGTTAAAAGGACCAGTTACAGATCGAATGTGAGACAAGTTACAGATCGAATGTGAGACCATCATCCTACTGCTGTTCTTGTTTCTGTTTCTTTTCTTACTATTTGGGACCTAGTCGTTAGGGTATGTAGCCCTGGAAACCAGATAGATGTTTGAATTCCAAACAAAAGAGCTACAGAACTTTGTGGCCATTATGCAATTTCATTAAAATTGCTTACAATGAATGTAGAGGATATTGTTAGATCTGGGAGTAATAGGGATCATAGCTGCTTTTTATGTCCTTTCAGATTCTTGTCATGGAGGCAGTCAGGACATAGGCCCCATATACATGCAGATGAACCATAGAAACCTGTATGTAAAATATTGTTTAAAATGTTATTCCAAATATTTATACATTGTAAAGGGTCTGTCTGTTTTGGGGACCTAGGGCCTGATGTCCTAACCAGAAAATGTTATTTAAATACTCCAAATATTTATACATTTAAAAGGGTCTGTCTGGTTTTGGGACACAGGGATTAATGGCCTAACAATGTCATTTTCCAGATTATGATTAATCTAATTTATAGGATTTGGTATTCATCTGAATTTAAAATGTATGGCTTGGCACAACCTTTCTGAAAATGTCTTGGACAGATCCTATTAGTTGCTTCATATGAAATGTAATGTTTTTAGTAGAAGCAATAAAGGAGCAAGCACAAGAGTTTATAACGCTTTACTTATATGGATTGGAAGGTAGCTCAAACAGGTAAGAAGAAAATATAAAGTGAATAAAGAACCTCGTATTGTAAAATATAAGGATATTATAGTCACCAAGGTGTTCCATGACCATATATCCATGACCATGCTTTTATACAGGTCATGGAACTCCAAGGTTACTTCTAATATCCTCATATTTTCCAACAAGGGGTACTTTATTTATTATAACACACAAGTTTTAGTGAATCATGTGAGATGGCATCATTACTCACCATTTATAGCTGATTACATCACTACTTAATGTTTATATAGTGAATAAAGTACCCCCTCTTGTAAAATATAAGGATATTATAAGTTACCGAGGAGTTTCATGACCATATAAAAACACGAGGCCGAAGGCCTTTACGGCTTTTGTGTATTATATAGTGGATAATGCACCCCCTACTGTAATTTATAAGTCACAGAAGAGTTATGGGACCATATAAAAGCAAAAGGCCGCAGGCCGAGTGCTTTTATACAGGTCACATAACTCTGAGGTGACTTCTGATATCTTTATAAATTTCAGTAGGGGGTGCATTATGCATTATAATCTACAGTGAAATGTCGGGAGGGGTCGGCGTCCATTATGGTCGCCGGCATCCAATTTGGGTGTGCCAGTGTCAAAACCGGACGCGATGCGTCAAATTTGGCAGTGCCGCATCAAATTCAGCGGCGGGGGACCCCCTGTTATAAGCAGTGTGTTTTGACGTCAGAACTTGCCGTTTATAACGATATAATTTACAAGATATTCATGGCTTTTGTGTATTATGTACATAATATGAGACAAACCAGCCATGTATGTCTAATTGTAATTTTGCATGATGTTTATATTAGGTATAGGAAGTAAGACTGTTGTGGCCCTGAAACCTAAGCTACATTTGAGTTCATGAAAAGTTCACAAATTAATAATTAAACACAAGTAGTGCCTGCTCCTTTTCATAAATAATTATGTCACACCAATTAGACCTTTGACTGAAATTATCTCTCACAACTAGTGTTGCTTATCTTACTGTAGCTACTAAAGCAAAATAAAGTTCGGTCTTGCATAAAAAAGGGCACAAACTCAAGGGATGAAAACATAATTATACCTCTTTATAGACCCCTAGTAAGGCCTCATCTGGAGTATGCAGTGCAGTTTTGGACTCCAGTCCTTAGGAGGGATGTAAATGAGCTGGAGAGAGTGCAGAGACCTGCAACTAAACTGGTTAGTGGGATGGAAGACTTAAATTATGAGGGGAGACTGTCCAGGTTGGGGTTGTTTTCTCTGGAAAAAAGGCGCTTGCGAGGGGACATGATTACACTTTACAAATATATTCGAGGACATTATAGACAAATATCAGGGGACCTTTTTACCCATAAAGAGGATCACCACACCAGAGGCCACCCCTTCAGACTAGAAGAAAAGGACTTTCATTTGAAGCAGCGTAGGTGGTTCTTCACAGTCAGGACGGTGAGGTTGTGGAATGCACTGCCGGGTGATGTTGTGATGGCTCATTCTGTTGATGCTTTTAAGAGGGGTTTGGATGATTTTTTGGACAGACATAATATCAAAGGCTATTTTGATACTAAACTCTACAGTTAGTATAGCTATGGGCAAATATGGTTTGTGTTTGAAAGAGTGGAGATGTTTGTGTGTGTGTATGTATGCTGGGTTTTTAATTTGGAGGGGTTGAACTTGATTGACTCGGTCTTTTTTTAACCCAATTTAACTATGTAACTATGTATCTCTATATCATTAAAAGGCATAGAAGTTTTTTTAGATATTGGAGTGTATGTGGTTGAAAAAGGTTTTTTAAAATGCAGCCTTTAATACAGTTTTTAATACAATCAACAAAAAACTGATGTATGTAAGGTTTGTATTTATATATCACAACTTATGCATGCAGCAGTATACTGCAGAACAATAAATCAAAGGTAAATCCCTCAGCCTGTAGGTAAGGTTCCACCTGGCCACTAAGTCACCAGACAGGTCCAGAGCTATTACTTGTCAGTAAACTTGTAATACCTTATAATTCCCAACTTGACTAATATCCATGTGTCCCATATCAGTCTCATCCAGTGTATAACTCCATCTGTTATCCAACTGGCAGTCCTTTTCTGTAGTCCTTACTTACTGTAGTCCTTTTCTGTGCATTTTCTTTACTTTTACAAATCAAAAGTGTTTGTGTATTTCATGTGTGGCCACAGACAATTTTTTTCACCAATGTGGCCCACGGACGCCAAAAGGTTGGACGCCCCTGGTTTATATACCCTTAACTGAATATTATAAATAAACCCATTTTATACATATATATTTCTTTTCTTTTCAATTAAGCAGCCACATCTAAACAGAGTAGAGTGGCTTGATCATTTCCGATTTGGCATATGCAATTAGTCTGCAATGAGGAAGGAACCTTTTTAATTGAGTTCTTTTGTGAATGAATGAGTACAGATTATGATAAAAGATGCAGATGATAGCAACCCGTATATTGGTAACTAGAAACAAAAGTCTTCCCATGGCAACTTGATACACTTGAAACCTGAATTGTATATGCAGTTTCCATTTAGAACGTCTTTAAGAAACAGTGTTGAGATGTAGATGAGGTCATATATAACTTTTTTTTATCAGTTACATTGTTTGAAAACTCGTGGTCTATGAAGCTCTACGCTGATAAATTGCAGCCATGTTCTCGCGCAGACTTTGAAATTTTGGGGGGAAAATAATTCTGCTTAATGGCAAATGGGGTGCTTTATTTTAGGTCCCCCAAAATATCCAGAGGTTGTCCTATTTTACCAATATATATACTGAAATTGCACATTTAGTAGGGCCTCATGGGGCCCCCTATAACTCCTGCCCCCCTGCAGGGTCTGCTTCCTTTGTAGTTATGCCCCTGCACCCTTCCCTTAACCTCTACTTCATTCAGACACACTTGTTAAGGAGCAATAGCAATGCTGCCTTGTACCCAACAATGCTACACTCTGCACCTCACGCCAGATCTTTTACCCAGAGTGAGTTTAAAAGCACAGCCAAACCCTGGACAGAATGGTTATTTGAATGAGCATTAAGACAAACCCCTTTTTTTCCCTCTTAGTGCTCCTACACGGTGTCCAGGCTTTAAGTTTGTATTATATGTGTAAGGGGTTAGTGAACAATTGTTTGATATGCTTTCCTAAATGATCCTCAAATTCTGCAGAAATATGTGAAGGTTATGTCTTTGTTACCAGCTGAAATCAAATAGCATGATTGAATACACACTAAACTGCTGAATGATGTTTGGTCATAATTTGGTTTGCTAACTTTTAAGCTAAATAACATTGACAGATTGATGAATTCACTTGAATAATAGCCTTTAGAAGTCTAACTTTGAAAAAGGGACTTTATCCAAACTGTTTCAGTGCAATGTTGCTAAATAATTTGAATTCTGGATTATATATAAAGGTTTTTTTTATTGTTAAAGTAAACATAGCCTCAGATATTATTCCATATTCCATGTGATTAAAGGCTCTGCAAATATGCAATGACTCATTTAGGTGTAAAGTGCAAAAGTGATATTCAGTGACCTAAGAGACTACAAGCCAGATGTCAAATAAAGGGGTATACTGTGTAAAAAACAAGTATCTACCATTGCATTATATTACTCTAAAAATAGAATAAATATACTTAAAAAGTTGTACTTTTTGCTATAAGTTATGCTATATCTCCCTTTAATGGTGAGAATACAGTATACACATGGCTTGCTGTAAATATAGAAACCCATAGAAACCAATTATCACTAGCATCCACTTTTAAGCAAACATCTTATTAGCTGGTGTGGGTAAGAAGAATAGCAGAAACTGAACTTGAATTCTAAGTTATATCATAGAAAAATTTGATCCAAATGCCACATTCAGATCATATTTGCAGTTTATTTTAGCTGTGAATAGGGATGGCCGCAAATTCACAGCGAATTCCCGAGATTCACGAAACGCCAAAAAAAAAACTACGCGGTATGCACAGAAAACGGCGCAACATGTCAAATACGCTGCAATGCGAGTCAAAAACGATACGTGCGTCGATTCACAAATTTTTTGCCCCATCGCTAGCTGTGAATACAAACAGAAATTTTTTTTAAATGTTGTGTTCCCTTTGTTCACAGTTGGTAGTGTCACTCATCATGCAGTATAAATTATTCTGCAATAATCCTCTACATTTTAAGTTTTTGTAGGCAAGGTTCTGAATCGTTGGGGGTGGCACAAGGCATGTGGTTGAATATCTGATATATAACTGCAGTCTTAGCATTTCTACTGAAAGTGAGGAGTACAAAGCACAGCTTTAAAAATGCAGTTTGTCAGTGTAGCACAAAAAAAATCTTAAAGCCTAAAAAGTAGCAGTGTGTAAGGGATTATTAAAGTTATTGGGGCGTTATGATTTTATTATTAACATGTATTTCTATAGCGCCAACATTCTCTGTAACTGTGACTGGCCCCCTATAAAGTGTACAGAACAGTGGGAGCCCAGCCTGAAGTTAGTGCTAGATTTGAGAAGAATTCATGTACCCTTTCCTAGATTCTCCTAGAAGTTCAGTTAAAGGTTGTTTAAATTTGGACTGAACGCATATTTGCTGTTATAGATGTTCAGAAATGAAGGCTAATTTGTGTGTAATAGTGATGTTTCCATGTATCTTTAGAGTTGTGAACGAATACCCACTTCAGTTTAAAATAGTTTTCATATGTCTAATTATTTACTATTTGCTGGTAAAAGGTTATTTGGTTTTCATGTTCTTGATTATTTCGCTTATTAGGGAATTATCTGTAACTCTGCATATAGCAGACATTTGCCATGCAAACCAGTGCATTTCACCTCTTCTCCGTGTTCATGAAATCAACAGTTCTTTATACAGTCTATAATGTTCTATTCCTAGTTATGTAATCATTTAAATGTGAACCCATGAACACCTGAACAGAATATATGTGCTCTCCTTTCTTAAGGAGGTAATTCACCTTTAAGCTAATGTTACCTTTTCAACAACCCTTCAGTTGTGTTACACACCATGTGTGGCACTTACCTGATGACACGGGACAAACCGAGCCACTCTGCCGTGATATTGAGAGAGACTGGGTACCTGTTACTTACTAACGCAGTGCCTCCACCTAGTGGGATACGAGAATACATCTACCGGTGGCCCCAATATGACACAATTATGATGCAAACACAAATAAATGGCCAACTAATACAGGCAGCACTCCTAACCAGGTGGCAATAGGGCCTCACTAAGCAGGCGCTAATTATCTGCCTAACTAAAGGAATTAAAAGTCCTTTAATGTATTCCTGACAACACAGTCTCTGAATCGTCAATCGCTCCTTTAGGGTACTGTTCCTTTAAACAGGATACTCACTCCAAAAGTCTGTGATGATTAAAACAAATCCTTTAGACGAGTCCAGCACTTGCAGCCCTGCAGTGCGACTACCAGCCCCGTTGGGTATTCAGATGGAAATTCCCTGGTGATGCTGGCTTTTCTTACCTAGCTTTCTTTCACAATTTCTGTCACTCAAGGCACAGTTTATGGCATCCCTATACCAGTCTGATCCAAATGTCTGCTTTTGGTGGGTCCTTCCAGCTCTCTGGGCCCGCCAGCAATTCCTCTTTCTGTCGCTCTGTCCACCGCATGGTTCTCGCTGCCTCGCTTTGCTACTTCCTCTTCCTGACAGCCACTCACTAGCTGCTGTGTATTTTCCTGTAGCTCTGAGATCACTGTACAGCTGGTTGCTAGGTAACAGTGTACAGCACACATATACACGGGCTCTGTGCATGCTCCCTTACAGGGATAAGTGCAAGGATTTTGCACTACATTAACTTTTAGTATGTTATAGAATGGCCAGTTCTAATCAACTTTTCAATTGGATTTTGTAATTTTTTTTTTTCAAATCATTTTTTAATTATTTGCCTTCTTCTTCTGACTCTTTCCAGCTTTCAAATGGGGGACACAGACCCCATCTAAAACTGCTCTCTAATTGCTCTCTTATTGTTACTGCTATTTGTAATTTTTCTCTTTAGGCCAGCTCACATTCATATTCCATTGAAATCAATGCATGGTTGCTAGGGTAATTTGGACTGCAAACTGGAGAGCTGCTGAATAAAAAGATAAATAACTCAAAAACTACAAATGATAAAAAATTTATACCAATTGTAAATTGTCTCAGAACATCACTCTCTACTCATAGGTGAACAACCCCTTAAAAGTCCATTAAGGGGATATTTAATTTATACTTTATACATTTTTAAATCAATAAATTGGGAGATAAATTGGGATTAAACCAAAATATGCTATATGCTATATAATCCTTACATATATTAGTACAATGAAAGGCCGTTACAGGGTACAAAAAAGTGGTAAAAGCTGTTAAAGCACCAAAAAAACAGCCTATAATATGTATAAGCAATCTTAACAGGAAGAAGATAAAATGGCTTATAAGGGTAGACTGAGTGAGACTAAACATGCAATAAAATATGCTAAAGTACAAACAGCAGAAGAATGAATAGTGCAGACTGTAAAAAATGTGTCAAAACAATCTTTAGGTAAATAAGAGAAAGGGAAAAATGAAAGGACTAATAGCAAGGCTAAAAGCAGGGGGTATGAAATATATTAATGGAGACTAAGACATAGCAGACTATCTAAATATTTATTTCTGCTTTCGTTTTTACATATAAAGATGCCGTACAGTTACCACAATTGAAGGGTTAGTTGAAGTTAACTTTTAAAGAATGGCCAATTCTAAGCTACTTTTCAACTGGTTTTCAATTTTTATTTTTTATAGTTTCTGAATACAGATGCAGTCACTTTGGGTTGTAAGTTTAATGTGTCGTGACTTAACTCATCTATCTCATTTATCCCACTTAGCACAGAATATTGTGTCACAGCATCCCATCCAATTAAAGAGTTCACCATTGAAAACAATGGAGCTTTTGTATGCTAATGAAAAGAATAAATGCATTAAATGAGTTAAGATAACTTTAGATAACACAGTTTCTTCAATTAGCCCTGAGTCATGACGCATTTAACGTACAAATCCAAGTGACTCTATCTGTAATTTGTTTTCTTCTTCTGAACCTTTCCAGCTTTTAAAAGGGGGTCACCAACAGTCAAAAAACAATTGCCCAGTGAGGTTCCAATTTTATTGTTATTGTTACTTTTCATTGCTTATCTTTCTATTCAGGTCCTCTCTTGTTTATATTCCAGTCTTTCTTTCAAACCACTGTCTGGGTGCTAGGATCATTTGGACCCTAACAACCACATAGCTGTTGAAATTCCACACTGGATAGCTGCTACCCCTAATTGATTTTTTAGTGTCAGTATCACTTTAAGCGGCAAGTCACAGTTTCCCCAAGAGACCTGCTTATCTTAAATAGTAACAACATGTATTCTTTGCTTATCTTAAATTGTTACAAATGTATCCATTAGTGCACCTGCCGCATATTCTGGGCTCTCTGACAAACGCAAATTAAGTTTTAGAAACTTTGTATCTTTTTCTGGCTGTTCAGTGCAGGAGATCAAGGAGAAGGTTGCGGCATTTCAGTAACAATCCCGGATTGCAGGTTGAGTTTCTCAACTAAAAAATACCCCCAGCTCAGTGCTAGATATTTGCTGCTAAATCCTCATAGCTGATACCTTCACCTGTGGAGGACAGCACATGTGCAGATTGCAGGTAAAAAGGGCAGACTGATGTCCGGTGTGTAGGGCAGCACCAGACTTAAATATAGCCCTAAGTATTACCAGATACTCATTTCTAATGCTAGTGCTGGGGTGGGCTCTGTATACACGTATAATGCCATAGGGAAAAACCAAAATTCCTTTTAGAAGCACTTGTAATCTATCTGCATGGATAGATTACACTATACTGCTATTAAAGAATAGCCAACTAATTCACACACAAAAGGGAGATAGGATACAACCTAGATCCACTCACTATCCCAGTGTTTTATCTTCCCCAAAAGAACATGAGTTGCAATAGAATAAAATTCAGCAAAGAAGAATGTTTATGTCTGATTACAACCCCTTTTCTGGTGGGTCTGGGACATTTGTTCATTTATGAAATTGCTCCTGATGTTCCCTTATTGTGGATAAATGTATTGCTGTGTACAGATATTTTTCCATGTGTAAGTAACTTTCTGTAGCTCTGTTTTATTTGTAACCGCAGGAACTGTATTCTAAAAATAAGCTCACAAACAGCATATTATCTTAGCTTTAGCAATGATCATTTATTTCCTGTCTCAGACAAATGGAGCTTTTTTTATTTTTTTTTACATTGCTATGTAGACAGGAGAAAAAAAGATCAACAGACCCTAACCAGCTGTTATAAAAATGTCCCCACTTCTACAAATAACTGAAAGCTGATTTTGCAAGATAGAGCTTGGAGATTTGGGTTATTATTTCATAGTTTTCTGCATTCAGTGTTTTTAAATGAATGAATCTTGCTTTACTGCTACAATGAGAATTTGGAAATTGGAGATAAATAGTTTGGAAGTGCCTTGTTTAAAGAAAAGCTACTGAATGTCAGCATTGAGTGATTTAACATTTAGTTTGTGGTTTGTGCCAAAAAGGCACCCCCAAAATGTATACTGAAATTGCACATCTGTCACATCCACCCAGCAATTGCTGCATCTGCTTCATCTACTGTTACTCCCCTAGAGTTAATCAATTCCATTGTAAGTTTTCTGCCAAACAAGGGGGTTAGCAGCTGCTACTTATATTATGTTAGATATAGGTTTCATTGTTTCCTGTGGGGCATGTATTGGACTCTGATCATCTCTCCTACAGGGAGCAATGAAATAGATTCTAGCCAGCTACATTGTATCAGTTTATAATGTCCCATGTGTAAAATTATTTTAAAGAGACATTTATACTGAGCAGTTATTGATCGAAATGATAAGAATTTGGTCATGACATTTCTTGCAAAAATATCTGAGTCAGGGCCAGTCATAAAAAAAAAAATATATTGTGTAAAAAACAGATTTTTCTGTGGAGATAGATGTTTTTCATGTAATGCTGTTAGAATTTGTATTTAGTAGCACATGTACCTCAACTCATTATAGTAAGAATGTGCCAAATCCATAATTTTTACAGTTGGACAAGTATTGCATCCTACACCAAGGATTTGATTGAATAACATTTGTATCAATTGCTAACCCTAATTTGCATATTCACAAACAGTTGTGTAAATGGTGAACAAAAAATGATGCATTCTTTGGCCAAAGCGTAAATGTTGCACTGCTTTAAGGGTTCAGATTTGTCTAAATGCACAATTAGAATCCAGATCAGACTACATTATGCACCTCTCTATCACGAGTCTATGCTGTAATACATTGTACAGATGTTTCTTGTCTGAGGAACAGAAGAAGGTGGGTCATGCTGGTGAAACAGGGTTTACCCTGTAGTGGGGGGGGGGGTTGTTATAGTTTACCTTCCCACCATCCAAAACTACACAGCAGCTCTATGGAGCACATTGCACTGGATGCTGATTTCTAATTTTCACCTCTCTATTTCACAAAAGTGTGCAAAAAAATGCAAGTGTTGGTCACTTATGTGTCTCTCTGCCTGCGCTTCATGAGTATATCACTGAAAAATACATGGTGATATAATAAGTTACACCCAATTATAAATACACCCATTCATACATAAGTGGCACTTACTGGCACCTACCTTCATCAAGGAAGCTTAGAGCCCTGTACTTACAAGCTTGCAAAGGCAGGTGTTTGATTGCATATGTGAAAGCTTCACGTAGGCCTCTCTACTAGCTGTTATTAGACATACGTAGTATATAATCCTGGGATTTTGTGGGCAAGTACTAGAACCAGTCCATAGATTGGAAGTGGAATGTGACATCTGCTCCCTCATTCATGACAAGCCACACTTTTAGTAATGTAGTTTCTACCTTCCACTTACTGTGTCATGGACAGAAACAAAAGGCATAACATTTTTACACATTTTAGACATCTGATAGAAGCAATGTAAAATAACGGCACATATCTGGGGTTCTCATGTTGTAAAAATTCACACACCATGTGATATTTTAGTTTACACTGCATTTTTTATACAATTTCTTTTCAGCAAATTTAGTTTGCAGAGCATAATATATATGCCCATGAGAACCACAACATCTCTGCCTACCTGCAGTTCTATCACTTACACTACAAGAGAGACTAGCCTGTATTCATAAGCATATACAAGCGTACGTGGAAGAAATGTTCTTTGCACGCAAATGTTACTGTCTACTTAACAGAAAATTCCCGCTCAGCCATATTTATACTCAAGAGTAAACAGTCCTCTGTGTTTTGTAACACATTTAAATTGCTTGCCAAGACAAATCTATTTTCCATTGCATAAGCTTCATTGAAAAAAATATTATTTTTTATTCTCTGGGTTTGTCGTATCCATCTAAAATGTGGCATTAATTCAATAATAATATTATAATGGTATTTTGCTTAGCACTCATGGCTCAAGTTCTATTATGGTTTTTCTGCAGGGGTTCTAACAAAATATGTGGTTTATAAAATATGGAAGCATATCGGCACTGAGAATAAAAACGCTTGTATTTTTCTACACACAACAAATTAGACCTGTAGAAACAAGGAGCTCAAATCCCTATGGTAGCTGGACAGAACCAGTATGTTAAACAGTTAACCAGTTCTGGGTGTGAGTATACAGGTATGGAATAAGTTATCCATAAACCCGTTATCCAGAAAATTCAGAATTATGGAAAGGCCTTCTCCCATAGACTTCTTTTTAATCAAATAATTCACATTTATAAATGTTATTCCCTTTTTTCTCTGTAATAGTAAAACAATACCTTGTATTTGATCCTGAGATATATTCAATCCTTATTGGAGGCAAAACAATCCTATTGGGTTTATTTTTGTGTTTATTTTTAAATAATTTTTTAGTAGGCAAGGTATGGAGACTTAAATTATGGAAAGAACCTTCATCTGGAAAACCCCAGGTCCCCCGCATTCTGGATAATGGGTATATAACTAGCCCATTAATGAAATCATTTCTATGTTGAATATTGTTAAGATAACTATCTTATAAATAAACATGGGTACAAAGGTGGTTTGATTCTCCTCATAAACAAAGTATGATTACTTTCAACAGTTGTTTACTTTTAATTCCAAACGTCAGTGCTCTAATTTTTACCAGTGCAGGTAGTTCTATAGAAAAGATTATTTTTAAAAATACAATCACTAAATGAAGCTTATCTGAGAACCTTTTCCCTTAATCAGTTAATATTTTTTCCATGCTGTTTTTTGCCCTTTCCAAACTGTATCAAGAACATGTCAGACAATACTGGAAAATGAAATGCTTTATAGATGCAATTAAATGCATTCCTAATAACTGTTGCCTCTGGTAACTAATAATCCCACTTTGTGTGACAGTCCACTGGATAAACAATATCTGTCTTGGCTTTTCCTTTGCAGTTGAAAAATGTCAGCAGAAGTTAATGTATCCTGTATATAATTTCATCCCTTCCTTCTTTGCTAGTTCTATCTGTATGTGAATAAATGAATACACTGCCCTGCGTGACATACCTTCAAAAGACATTATAAGGACTGTCTGAACAAAATCGTTTGAGAAGTGTTATGTCATACCTGTCTAAAAATGAAAAAAGAATTTTGAGATCTTAGTCTTTGAATAATCTGGCATCATCAATGGGGTTAAAAGAAAGGTTATGCTTACATGCTGGGAAAAATGCTATTTGAGCTTCTTAATAGGTTAACAGAATTACTTGTTCAGATGGTCAGCTTAAATATTTAATGCAATCTCAGTATTTGTCACTTTTCAGTATTCATTTGCCATCAGTCATTGCTTCCTACGCTAAAATATTTATCAGCTTTTTTTCCCCTTTCGTTTCAGAGAAATGGTCAACGCATGGTTTGCTGAACGAGTTCATACAATACCGGTTAGTAAAGAGCAAGGAAAAAATAATTCTGAGTCTAACCCTCAGGTGTGCTATTCAGAAAATACGACTCAGGGAACTCCAGCGAGGAAGATCTCAGCCTCAGAGTTCGATAGGCCCCTAAGGCCAATTGTTGTCAAAGATTCTGTCGGCACACTGACGTTTCTTTCTGATTCTGAAAAGAAGGAACAGATGCCTCTTCAACCGCCCAGTCTGTCCAGAGCAGGAGATCAGTGCTCAAGGCTTTTGGAACTGGTGAAAGATATTTCGAGTCACCTTGACGTCACAGCACTTTGTCACAAAATTTTTTTGCACATCCATGAGCTAATAGCAGCAGATCGTTATTCACTTTTTTTAGTTTGCGAGGACAGTTCCAATAAGAAGTTTCTGGTCAGTAGACTGTTTGATGTTGCTGAAGGTACAACAGTGGAACAGGCTTCAAACAATTGTATCCGTTTGGAATGGAATAAAGGGATTGTTGGTCACGTGGCAGAGTTTGGTCAACCATTGAATATAAAGGATGCTTACCAGGTAAATATCAGAAAGAATTGTCAATGTATAATATGCTTTCTGAATTAGTTGTTATTAGTGATAAGTGAATATGTCCTGTTTCACCAATAATTTGCCAAACAGTCAAAAATTTGCAAAATGCAATGGGTGTTTTTTGTGGTGAAACCGCTGAAAATATTCACTCATCGCTAGTTGTAATGTTCATTAATAGTGGCTAAATGTACTTATCTAATAACATTCTCAATAAAATGTGTGTGATAATACAGGTATGGAACCTGTTATCCAGAATGCTCAGGGCCTGAGGTTTTCTGTATAATGGATCTTTCTATAATTTGGATCTTCATAACTACTAGAAGTATGCTAGAACATAATTTAATTAAAATAAACCCAATAGGCTGGATTTGCTTCCAGTAAGCATTAATTAGTTATTAGGAACATGTACAAGGTACTGTTTTACAGAGAAAAAAGAAATCATTGTTAAGAATTTGGATTATCTGGATAAAATGGAGTCTATGGGAGGCATCCTTCCTGTAATTCGGAGCTTTATGGATAATGGGTTTATGGATGACACATCCCATACCTGTAATACGGAAAGATCAACAAACTATATTTTTCTGGGTGGCCAGTTTTGTTAATAAGTGCTTTGTTCTAAAATTTGGGGTCATATTTATCAAAATCCAAATTTATCTGAGTTTTTATAAAAAAAAAGTCTGACCAAACTAGATTCCACAACTGGACCTTATTTAAAAAAAAAAAAATATCAAGTGAAAATTTTTGATTTTTATGTGCTATTTTCCAGAAAAGACACAATTTTTTGGACTTTTCGGGCTAATTCCAGCGCAGAAATTTCTAAATAGTATAGGGACCTCTCCCATTGATTTATATGCAACCTCAGCACGTCTGAGATGCTGGATTTTCAGATTCTGTTTTTTTCCATCCTAGGGATATAATAAATCGCAAAAAAAATTGAGGGTTTTTTCACTGAAGATTCAGATTTTGTAAAAACTAAATTTTTTGGGTTTTTTTAAATTCAGACTTTAATAAATAATCTCCTTGTAGTAGATCTTATGAAGTACCACATTTGCATGGGCCTCAACTAGACACTGATGTATAACCATGTTATGATAGCCCTATATGCATCAATCCTAATGATGGCTAGATAATTTATAGCAGGATTGTTCTGCTATTTTATTATATTTGTTTTGGGTATATACATTTTTTGCATGAATTTTTCCTAAATGAAGGTATGCTTTTTATTTTTTTGAAGTGTCAGAATTAGAAAATTAGCCAATTCTAATTGAATCTGATTTACAAAATAACAACACCAAGGGGCACCAAGTAGTATGGTGTGACTTAAGCTTTCATGTTTTATAGCATGAAATACATTTTGTCATGAAAAATTCATTCTGTCAAAATAAAATGGTTCTCACCAATAACAATTATTGCTACATTGTATGATACCTAAAGAAATACAGGTATGGAACCTATTATCCAGAATGCTTGGGACCTAGGGCTTTCTGTATAAGGGATCTTTCCATAATTTAAATATCTATTAATTATGTTTACTAAAAAATAATGTCTCCAAAAGGATTGTTGCAAATGTTGAAAAAAAAAAGTTGCAAAAAAAATTTCTGGAAAAGCATGAAAACAACTGAAAGGTATTTGAAATGTGATTACATCACACCATTGCAGTAGTTTATTCAGATTGCCTTAATAAGGGGATAACCCTGATGTAGTGGGAAAGACTGAGAATATTACATGGACACTATCGCCTCTAAAAGATGCTGCAGCCGCAGCCAAAAGCAAAACCCAAAACATTCTCCTTCTCTTATCCTGCCACTTCTCTGCCACTTCTCTCTTCTCCTGTCTCTCTTTTCCTGTCAGGAATGGCAACATGAATTATGGGTAATGAGATATTTCCTGTCCCTCCCATTGAGAATTTTCTTGCGAAAAAATAAGTTAACGCCACTATATATATGGCGGAAAATTGTTGCGAATATTCTCGCGTTAATTTTGTCTTTAAAGCATTTCGCTGTTTAGTAAACCAAGCGTTAATGTGTACGTAGCGTTATTTTTAGCGAATGCGATAACTGGCGAACAAATATTCTTGCGCAAGAAAATTCGCAACTTTATAGTTAACGCATCTTGATAAACTTGCGAAAACATATTCTGCGTTAAATTTGTCTATATTTTGTGTGCAAATTTTTAACGCACTTTAGTAAACGGACCCCTATGATACAGATGCTTCATAATTGATAAGAGCAACATGGTTTTGTTTGGAATATAAAATATTTTTTCAAAAGAACTTGTCTTCAGCTTGTAGTCAGTAGAATATCTTCATTCAAATATCCATTCAAATTATTTTCCCAGATGGAATGTTCTGTCTCCAAAGGCCTAGAGCTGCAATTGGGCATCTTTTGTACCCAGTTATGCCTGCCTGCTTATGGGTTGGTGGCAGCAGATCTATGGATTGAGTGCAGTGTGAAAAATGCAATTTTTGGATGCAAATCGCCATGATTTTTCCTCACAATATAGTGCTTTTTCTCAGATTTCCAGCATAATTGTAGACATGTGGGGAGCTGTCCCTGAAGTGTATAGTGAGATAGTATTAGGAGTCAGATCACCTTTATTGTATGCATTATACATGTATTATAAATATTTGTTTTTCAACACCGAACTGTAAGGAAGTACAGCTTTCAAAGCAATACATATTTCATTTTTTTTATTTGAAACACAGTAAAAATATTGCATACAATTATTACATTGCTTTAGGCTTTTTTGCCTGGATGATATTTGTAGTATAATTAAGCCATTTATTCCAGCATTTCTATCTGCATATTTCAAGCAATGTTGCTTTATCCTGCTATGAAGAAAAAAAAAAAAAGATTGAAAAAGAAGAATAGAAAGAGTAAGAGAAGTAATGAAAGTAGTGTGAAAAATAGGTAGGGGGGTCCCTCCTTATCAATATTGTGCATTGCGCCAGACACTAGGTGTCGCCCAGCATAATTTTTCAAGCTTATCTTATTATAAAACGAGTTTTTTATTAGCCACATAATTGTTCCATGGAGACTATATCTCAGTAAACCTGTCCATTGTGCCCTGAGCCCAAGCTGTTCCATTCTGTAGATGGCTTATATCTTATGTAACGTTCTTTGCCAGGTTATGTCAGGAGCCAACCAACTTATTGCTAAACTCCACTATGCTGCAGAAAGAATATGTTTGGCTAGTTGCCTAGCCTGTTTGCGTATATCCTTGATTGGATAATTGTGTAGTGTTTCCCATGGGTTCAATGGGAAGGTTACAGAGAAGATCTCTTGCAGTAGTGAATGTACTTTTGTCCAATGTTGTTGCGCTATTGGGCATTCCCACCAAACATGCACTAAAGTGCCAATGTCGTTACATATTTAATATTTAATACCAGGCCAGACCTTCCCAGAAAGTTCAAAAATCTAGATTCTAAAAACCCCAGAATTTCACTGTGGACCTCCACTGGTCATCATCATAAGCAGCAGCATCACCAGCACCAGCTAGTTAATTTCTATAACAAAAAGTGGTTTTAAAATAATTTAATAAACAAGTGTTACAGAATGAAAATGGGAATAGAGGCCCTACAAAAAAAGCATACAAAGTATATGAGTCTACGAATAGAAAAAGACTAAAGTTTGCCAATGACCTAGGCAAAGATAATGCATTCTGGAACAATGTGCACTTGACAGACAAGCCAGAGTTATTTGGCTACTGTGCTAACCATATTTGGCAATAACCCAAGTCATAATTTCATAGGAAAAACAGATAGCAGCTGGAAAGCTGCTGGAGATCACCATCATAGAATCCACCATGGACAGTTGTTTCTGAGACTCAGAAACAGCCAAACACCCTTCAAGTTTTGAATTTGCCTAAACAAATTCTAGCTAACTTGTAGTTAGTCCAGAGCAATGGAAAAACTCCATCTAAAGCTTTCTCTAAATTTTGCTTCAGAAGCAAAAATTACTCTTAAGGTCATGTTTACTATCCCCAGATGAACATTGTACTTTTTATTAGTATTAGTAGCTTTGTATTTCCTTCTTTGCCAAAAAGGCATCCAACCTTTTTTTTGAAAATGTCTAAAGCTGGCCATAGACGCAAAGATACGATCGTACGAATCATCATACGATTGGACATCCCCATCTCCCGACCTACCACTAACCTTCAGATTAAATAAAGTAGTAAAAGCCCAGATCAGCCGATGTTCTGCCCCTGACGGGCATCGTACAAAAGTTGTGTCCGACAAAACCTAGTGACAGTCTCCCAGTCTCGTACAATCGGCAATACATGCAGAGATATTATCTGCAGCCAAACGACCGATCGCTATGTCACGGCAAATGTCGGGATACCACACACAATCCGAAAATTGCAAGAATCCAGGATTTGTGCGATTGGATCATAGCATCTATGGCCATCTTAATGCATCTACCAGTTAGGACAGAATTACACAAACTTCTTTTCTTCTAATCTCAAGGGACACTCAAGACTACCAAATAGAGCTAATTGGAAATAAGGCACCAATTACATCTAAATTAACAGTTTATCTATAAACCTTCAACATAATTTACATCTTAAAAAATAGCTTTATAATACATAATTTCCCTAAAATGAAACAAATAAAAACTAATATGCAGTTTGCCCTGCAGGTGTAGAGCTCATGCATCTGCTAATTTATGGACTGATTGAAATGAGCCCCATCTAATTGGCCCATCAGGATTTCAGTCAAGCTGATTACATGTCCATATGCCCAGAAACATCCCTCAGTGCTGTTTAAACCCCTGGAGTGTTAGTAGTGAATAATATCATGCACCTGTGCCAAACAATATTTTCCACATAATAGTCTTTATTACAAACATTTACTGCTCCTCATTAGAGGAAAATCTGAAGTGTGTGGCAAAAATACCAAGGCTTATTAATAGCGTAAATGATAATCCTTTGATAATTAAGTCCTCATAGTGATGAGGTTCTTCTGTAGTTATGCATATAAGGTTTTGTCGTCATTACTTGGTCACTTTAACATTCAGAACATTTGCAACACATTGTCCATCAAACATTTCCTAATTAACGAGCCCGAAGTATGAGATGTGTGATAAAGCGTGACGCAGGGTCTCTTCACTGCAACAAAAGCATGTGTTGATCAGTAGGAATATAAATGATTTCTGTTGCTGGGATAAGGAGAACCAGCTGTAAATGTGCCAACAGCTTAAACTGAATAAAATGAATACAGCTTTCATTATTTCAGTTTCATTATCATGACACAGAGTAGTAATCAGGCATTGAGGGGTTTGGGGGGGGTCACACCGAGATTTGCACCATAAAGGCAGGCCACTCCATAGTTAAGGAAAAAAATCAGTTTATTTTTCAAAGCAAAAGAGCTTTTTCAGCAGCAGAAAATGGCAATAGGTTAGATAGCTTGCTTCATCAACAAAAAGTCCAACTTTAGTAGTTCTAGCATCCAATACACTTGGAGATTAAACAGGCTGGTCTCTTGGGGAATCCCACAGGTGCATAACAAAGCATAAATGTCCTCAACTTTCTATCAGACCCACACTTTTGAGGCAGTGTAAACACACCACAGGTAATACAACAAAATCTGTGTATGCATGACTCACTGCACTTTCATTTTCAAATATATCCCCCTTGAGATTGATAAGCTCTTCTAAAGGTGTAGGTGGTATCACCAGCCACTTTCTTTCCTTCTTTATTGTTGCTTTGTAGATTTTATGTGGGAATGGGAGTGAAAATGTCCACATTTAGAATGAATCAGTTGGGCCTTATTTCTGAGAAAGAAGCTCTTGATAGATTTCATAGACTTCAGTTACTGTAGGTAATTAACTTTTGGGTTATCTGACTGATCACAAATTATGTGGATCCAGTAGTTCAGTGCAAAGACACATTATTTGGACAAAGTGCTGTTCTGTCCTGGTATCCTGTGACTCCATATAAGCATTGATTGTTGTCAGATGCCTGGTAGTTTTTCCATTTTATTTGATTTGCTGCAGGGCTGTTGTGTAGGATTGTAATTCTCTACAAGAAATACATCTATAGCCCCCCATTGGCAGATGAGCCCCATCAGTACATGAATTAAGTTACTGAACAACCTGCAGGCAGATTGCGCTCAGAATTGTACTTTGCTATCTGTGCTTGGAGCATACCTCCCAGCTGTCCCTTTTTTGGAGGGACAGTCCCTCTTTTGACAGCTCAACCTGCAGTCCCTCATTTCTACTGCAAAATTCCTCTTTTCTCTGCACTGAACAGCCAGAAAAAAAAAAACAACGTTTCTAACTTAATTGGCTTTTGGCAGAGAGCCCAGAACAGCTAACAGGTGCAAATAAGATACTTTGTAACACTTTTGAGATAAGAAAATAAGTAATTGTAACAGGAGAAATTTTTTCAAACTATCATAATCTGCCAAATTGAAAAATGAACATGGTAATTAGGGGGTGTGGGCACAAAATGGGCATGGTCAAAAAAAATTAGCCAAAAAAAAAATGTCCCTCTTTTTACTTCCAAAATGTTCACATATATACAGCCCCTTCACAGCTGCAATTGGCCTTTTCCTAGCCCATCTATTTTATTTCCTTACTGTTCAGTCATCCATTTTTCATGGATAAGTAGATCTCGTCAGGGTTTTTCCGCCCTCATGTCCTGATTAGTGCAGTGCCACAGTTTTGTGTCTGGTTTCTCCAGAAAGCTTGTTGGTGCTCTTGCTTTAGCCTTTGGTTTGTAATCAATTCTAGACAGTCGAATAAATATATGGGGACTTCAGAATCTATACCACATAAAGTGCACATCCTCAGTTTATTACAAACAATAGCTACAGTACTTTATACACCGATATACAAAACAATCAATAACAATTATAACTCTTCCTCACCCCTGCTACCAGTTACTGAACTTCCATTTTGATTGCCTAAACCCAGTTTAGAACCATATTCAGCTATAATGGCATGGTTTGAGCTCTGTGTTTGCTGCCTTACACAGAGGAGCATATACAGTATTGAAGCATATTGCTTTAATATATGCACATATATATTTTCTTTGGTGATCTCCTTGTTGGTATTTTGTTTCTGTTCTCTTGCATAAACAGGGCCATGGTAAATGGAGGTTGAAGGTAAAAAATCATTATGTAAAGTCTTTGTGTGGTTTGTGGGTGCTGCAAGTTTGTTCCAACCACAACTAAAGGGCCACATAGTAAGAAACCGCGTCACCAGTGTCACCAGATACAGTCTATGTTTCAGTATTTTTTGATCTGGGTAGTACTATGCTTCTGAAACACATCGTTATACTAACTGGCTGGCAATAGATTCTTTTTTATTTTTCTTTGTGTTTTATTATTTTATGATGTGCTTCCTTTATGCATAACTGTTTTGCAGTTTTTGTTGGTTTTTGTGACACTGCCCAATTCAAAATGAAGATGAGATTGGTAATTACTGTCCTGTATTCCTTTCCCGGCAACAGCTACATATTTCTGAAAAGCTCCCAGAACTCTGCATCTAAATCTGCCTGTCAGTGGTTTTCTAATCATTGCTTCTTCTTACAGTTTGCAGTTACTTTCCATTTGGTAGAAAGCTTTAGCTCATTTCAAGCTGGAAAATACAGTAGATGTTACAGTACTTTGAATAAGGCCTTTATAAAGTCTGATTAACTCTGTCACTAATACGTGGAGGTAGAAGTATTCTGCGGTACCATTTCTGTGAAAAACATTAATACAACAAAATATGCAGCTTCTGTATATGTTCTATTTAAAAGAAATCATAAGCAAATAAGTATTGTGATATTTAGTGTTATATTATTCATGCCAGATGTTTCTTTATAAGACTATTTGAAATAATAATTGTGAATTAATTGGACAAGGTGTTGTACATTTCTTCTCTACAGTGTATACAATTGACTGTGGATCTTATACATTATAAAGGAAGAGTTAACGTAGACGTTTTTAAAAATAATTTTGAAATTTTTTAATAGAGAAGACTGGAAATTTTTTATAAGAAATGTAAAAGTCACTGTAGTCCACATGGTAGTTTTCTGACTGTCCATTTATTACTTCTCCAGCTAGGGCCAATTCTTTCCTGTTCTTCTATACAATCTTTTGCAGGGCAGTTTCTAGCTGTTCCCAACCAGCCTTGCTGCACAAGGAGGCAGGCTACACTGGATAACAACCATCTGCATTTATAGTGAAGAACACTTTATCGAGATTTTGGATATAGAGAACCTAAACAAAAATTACTCAGCCATTGCCTGGCCAGTGCCTTAGTCAAGTAATTTGAATCTTCCTGTGCCAAACAAATATTATTTGTAACCGCTTTGGAAAGGGACTCGCTTCACCTAAATAATTATGGGGCAGATTCACTAAAGCGCGAAGCGTCTAACGCTAGCGCTAATTCGCCAGTGTGACGTCATTTCGCAACTTCGCAAATTCACTAACACGGACTCTGGCGAATTTTCGCTAGTGAAGTAGATAGACTTGCGCAACTTCGCACCCTTACGCCAGGCGAAGTTGTGCACTGACAAAGGATCCTAACTTCGCAAATTCACTAAGATGAACATTTTCCTCAACATGAGCACTAATGCTAGACATTACTTCGCCTGGTCAGACCAGGCAAAGTTCAATACAATAGATAGGAGGATGAAATAAAAATGTCCCAAAAAAAAAGTCCCAAAAAAACTCTGGCGTATTTTAGCATAGGAGGGTGATAGTCTGAAAAAGATCGATAATTTTTTTGGGGGTTACCCTTCTTCCCACCTACATTTTCTAACATATAGCAACTCAACTATACAGGGGGCACATGTAGGGCAATAGGACAACTTTATATAATTTATTAAAGGTTTCCTGGGTTTGTGTAGTGGAATGTAGTGGCTGTAACATATACTTCTATTATAAGTTAAAGTTCCCGCCATATGCAAATTAGGCTTCACTAGCGTAACAGCGCTCTGCCTAGCGAAGTAACACTGGCGCAACTATGCTACCGTTCGCCGACCTGAACGTAAATTCGCACTTTAGTGGATTTGCATAGCGCTGGTGAAAATTCGCCTGGCAAAGTGCGGCGAACGCTAGCGGAGCCAACACTGGCGAATTTTTTGGATCTTAGTGAATCTGCCCCTATGTGTACCATGCTAAAAGTGATTGGCAATACTTGCAAACAATCCAATACAGCATATTGGACCAATGAAAGTATAATTGTTACTGTATGCTGATGTGGTCAGTTCAAAGGAGGGAATATTATTAGGGTATAAAATTCTTTTGGAAATGCAAAATGACATCTTCGTAGGTTCAGTAGTTGTAGTGAGAAGGCAGGTTGTATCAGAGTAGAGTAGTAACATGGTAAGTTAGGTTGAAAAAAGACATATGGTAAGAGAGGTTGAAAAAAGACTGTCTTTCCTGACTCGAAGATGGTAATCTGACCAGTCCCTGGATAAACTTGTACTATGAGCTATCTTCCATAACTCCATCGTCCCTCACTTGCTAAAAAGCCATCCAACCCCTTCTTAAAGTTATCTAATGTATCAGCCTGTACAACTTATTGAGGAAGAGAATTCCACATCTTCACAGCTCTCAATGTAAAAAAAACCTTCTGAATATTTACACGGAACCTCTTTTCTTCTAATCAGAATGGGTGCCCTCTTGTCTGCTATTACCTACTGGTAAATAAAGCATTAGAGAGAGATTATTATATGATCCCCTTATATATTTATACATAGTTATATCACCCCTTAATCACTTCTTCTCCAGCGTGAACAACCTCAACTTGGCCAGTCTTTCCTCATAGCTAAGATTTTCCATAAATGAAAGGTAAGGAGAAGTGTTGAAAAAAACTGCTGAACATCGTGAAATTTCAATGAAGAAAATGAAAGAGAGAGAGGCAGCGGGTCACAGAAACAAATACTGCATCATAATGAGCCCCTTTACTGTGGCTAACAGCCGTCACCAAGTAGAGGTTGTCTGAGGACAGCATCTATTGCCAGGTTCTTGATGTTTAGTCATTCCAATGGCTGGAGGTGGAGCAGCCCTATACAGTGCTATTAAAACTTTCTCATTTGCCTAAAATTCATTTACTGACAATGTTTCACAATGCATTTATTATTTTATAGTATTATTTTAGTATTGTATTTATTTTCCAACTTCCTGGGAAAGCCATTAATAAAATAAAAGGGAACTACCTTTCTGGTATTTATGGACAACATAATTTGATGGGTGTCTGTATCTTAAGAAGCTTATGCTGTTTCTTGGAACCTGCTTTTACTTTGTTGTTTTGCCTGTCTCTGGCCATATTGGAATGCTTCTGATCTCATCAGTTTATAAATGAATCATCTCTAATCATTTATCTAATTACATATATAATGTTATTTTCTTTTCAGGACTCCAGATTCAATGCGGAAGTTGACCAAATTACTGGGTACAAGACACAAAGTATTCTTTGTATGCCAATTAAGAACCACAGAGAAGAGGTAAGCCATGTGGATTTCCTTTTAGATTTCCCCTTATGTTTATAAGGAAGACCAACATATGTGCTAGGGAGAGGCGTACCACAAAGATCTGAGGAATACCAGATCTGAAAGTGCTTTTTTTATTATGTGCCTTGCAGGAACTATAGCTACTATGAGCTGTATTTTAAAACAATCAGTATTACTGAAAATTGCTAAGTCTTATGTTTTAACAAGGGTTTAAAATTGCTGCCTTTGAATGACAGGCTGTTAATGCATACAAAACATTTAAGTATCAGTCTAGGGTCATATACTGTGTATATATATATATATATATATATATATATATATATATTTATGGAACATGGAGGAGCACTCACTAAACAAAAGCCACAGCTTGCCTGGCTGCAGGTAAAATGTGTACAGAATAGGAAAAAAATACCGAACTCAACAGGCTCAGTTAGGATAACTGATTTGAATAGAAAAACAAAAGATATTCCAACGTTCATCACATCATAGTGATCTTCCTCAGGGAAGATCACTATGATGAGATCGAAACGTTGGAATATCTTTTGTTTTTCTATTAAAATCAGCTATCCTAACTGAACCTGTTGAGTTCAGTATTTTTGTTCCTAATATATATATATATATATATATATATATATATATATATATATATATATAGATGTTTATTAGGTAGGCTGATTCATAAGCATCATACATGGGTCTATAAGCTCGCACAATTTGATATGCATTCATTTACTCAACAGCGTCTCCTATATGTGGTCTCAGCATTGGTAGCAGCCATTATTTCTTTGAAGTAATTAATCCCCATTATTTATCTTTTATTGGCATGAAAGGCTCAACTTTGAACTTTCTGCAAACTGCACTTGCCAATTAGAAATCCAAATGAACCCCTGTGCACACCCTGTATACACATACATATACCTACCCATCTATACTATCACATATATAAATTGTATATAATAATATCTGTATATGATGTAAATTATAGTATCACTATAGCCTTTAATATTATGCTTGTTCAAGAAATCTCTCAAGCACTTCTTAAAGAAATGAATAGAATAGTATTTTAGCCTGCCTCATTTTTTCAGGCTATGTATCAGTTATTGTTTTCTTCAACATACTATGGATGTCAGACCTCCAGCTGTTATACAACTCTCAGCATCTCCCAAAGTGCCAGAACAATATACTTGTAGGGCTGACAGACTAAACCTTGGGTTATTCGTCAAAATCCAAATTATTCAGATTCTTCCCTTATTTATCGTTTAAAACCACGAAAGAAATTGACTTTTTCCGATTGTCACATGAGAGTCTCAACTTTTGGGTTTTTTCGCTGGAAAAATCTAAATATTTATTTTTCTCCCAAAAAAGTCCAAAATTTTGTGTGAAATCAGTAATGGCGGAAAAGCCAAAAAAGTTTGGATTAACGTAAGAAACCAAGCAAACGCAGGGGTTGTTCACCTTTAAATTTTCTTTCATCTCTTTTTTGTTTTTTAAAGTGCAATATAATTTGGTAGAGTAAGTTTGACAATAAAATGGTGACAATATTAGCCAACATACTAATATTGCAAAATTAACCAGGTACGAACCAAGTACAAATGTACAGTGGGGGAATTATCCCCAGTAATAAATATTTAGCAGTTCCATATGGTGTGATAACACACTGTCATTCAAACTGCTTAATACTGAATCAGCCATAACTTACATATTAAACTTAACTAATAGAGACTTGTAGTTTTCTATATGTGATTTATGAATTCAAATGTATAGAGTTATTTAACACATTAAGACAGGGCCTTAATTTAGGGTCAGGTTTCATGTCTCACTATGTGACCTGACTGAATCCAGACTCCTGGACTATTTACAACCCTAATTCATTGTATTATCTCTACAATTGATGACTAGCTATCTGTAACTTCCTTATTTATTGCCCATGAATATTTTTCACTGTGCCCTTCTAGTCCTCATTTGTATTCATTTGTATTTTGCCTGACGAAAGGACCTTGGTGCTCCGAAAGCTTGCAATGTATTTTTATTGTTAGCCAATATAGGTATCACTTCTACAATACTTTTTGTATTTGTTTTTTTATTTGTTATTTTTACTACTGGCTAACACGGTACCACAGTTTTTGTTTTGTACTATATGTGCTTGTACTATCTAGGACAGATTAATTACTATCGAAGTGTAAGAAGGCGAGTGGGTAGCACTCTGTTGAACTTGTTTATAATCCATGGTTGCCAAACCTTTTGGAACTGTTTTAGTTTATCTGTAGTTGTTAGTTCTTCATTAGTGAAAATCAATCAACCTTGTTTTTAAACATAGCATATTTTATAGTGGGAGACCTCCAGGACGTTGCTATAGTCAGTCTGGAAGATTTAAAAGTTTATGTTTTGCTTTGGATACCTCTTTGGGTGGTGCTCCCATAAGAGCATCATACGGATCTTTTTGTAAGCTTAATTGTAATACTAAGAAAATCAAATAATATATAGTGATGGGCGAATCTCCCCAGTTTCGCTTCGCCGAAAAATTCGTGAATTTCCAGAGAAATTTGTGAATTGGCGAAAAATTTTTGAAACTAGTCGCGGCACACTATTGACACGCGTCGTTTGCGACGCGCGACTCGTTTTTTCGGCGAATATTCGCCAGGTGAAATTTCGCTGCCGTTTCGTGAATTTATTCGCCAGCGGCGAATCGCGGGTATTCACCGCTAGTTGGTCCCAAGCGAATAAATTCGCCCATCACTAATGATATACTCCCCCCCCCCAAAACCTGATTACTCTCAGGCAAGTTCACCATGTGTGTAAATCATCTTTTATTATTTATTATTTGTGGTTTTTCAGTTATTCAACTGTTCCCCAGTTTGCACTCTAAGGGGCACATTTAGCATTGAATTTTATTCGTTTTCGAAAAGAAAAGGTCTGTTCGAATTCAAATTGTTCAAATAGTTTGATTTAATCGTTCAATTTGAACGATTTCCTCCAAAAAATTAGAATTTTGAAAAAGACTCCATAAAGTTTATAGGAGGTCCCCCATAGGCTAAAACAGCAATTTGGCAGGTTTAAGGTAGCAAAGGGTCAAATTTGAATTTTTTAAAGAGGCTGTAAAGTATTTTCGAATGGTCGAATTTTTCAATTCAAATCGAATTTTTGACTATTAAATTACTTCAAAATTCAAATTTTTTTTAATTCGTATTTTCACTTTGACCCTTGATAAATCTGCCCCTAGGTTTCTAGGGTACAAATTACCTTAGCATAGCAGCCATGCATTGGTTTATATAAGAGAATGGAATATGAATAGGGGAGGCTCTAAATAGAAAGATTAGTAATAAAAAGTAGCAATAACTACATTTTTAGCCTTTTAGAGAATTTGTTTTTAAATGGGGTCAGCAAACCTCTGGAAAGATGGAAATAATCAGAAGCAAATAATTCAGAAATATATAAAAAAAAATTGCCAGTTGAAGAGTTACTTAGGCTATGCCATTCTAAAACGTAACATAAAAGTGAACCACCCCTTTAAAAGTAACCAATGGTTGGAGAAGCATGGTGGCACTGCAAGGAGTTTGTGTGTTCTCCCCATATATCTGCATGGGTTTCCTCTGGGTACTACTTTTCTTCCTACATGCCAAAAACAAAAAGAGAAATTATTTGGCTCCTGATAAAATGCAGGGGTAGGGGCAGATTTAGTAAAGGTTGAGTTGTACAGTATTCAAAAAAAATGTTTGAATTTTCTAGGGTGTTTTTCAGTCAAAACTGAAATGATTGGCTCATAAAAACTTATTTGGGGGTTAAAAAATTTTTTTTTTTTTTTGATATTTTTTATACCCCGATCCTGGAAAAAGCTTGAATCCGAAAATATTCCAGCTAAAACCTGTCAAGGTCATATAGAAGACAATGGCAGAGGTCCCTTGAACCATATGATGATGTTTATAGCCTTAATTATGGTCAATTTTGTTGGTGGATTTCTCTGGAAAACTTGATTAATTCAGGCAATTCGAGTTTTTTCCCATGGAAAACACGATTAATTAGAGGTTTCAAATTCGACTTTTTCCATTTGAGTTTTTTCTTAAAACAGAAACAATTTGAGTTATGAATTCATTCAAGGTATAAAAATCCTCACAAACCTCTAAAATTCGACCTTTGATTAATAACCTCCAAAGTGTTGCAAATGATGTGGACTTGTGGACTAGATTGTAAACTCCATTGGATTTTTACTCATTATAATGGGAAAGTTTCTTATTTACCTTTGATGAAACATATACTAATATTTTATTTCCATGACCGTATATTAAAATATACGAGCTATGTGATGCAGTTAATACTGATAATTACAGTGTGTCCTTTGTGGTGTCCTCTTCTAAGTGAGTTAAATACCACAGTGCATGTTACCCACATATTTTTTTAATTTAGTACCTTTTAGCATCCAGTGATGCAAAGTGTTCTGTCTGTTGTGTGTTGTTTTACCAGCACCTAAGCTGTGGTGGCACCACCAAGTGATTGTAATCCCTTGTCTGATACACTTGGCCATTGCTCCTGTTATCCAGAGTTCTTCTTTCTTCAAAATCCTGTGGCTGATGCATGTGTAGTATAGTGAAAATGCAAGTTTTCTTGTTAAAGTTCAGCTCTACTGCGCGTCCACATGAAGAAAGAAGAAGTAGCAAGGGGATAGCTCTGTGGAGCTAATTGGAAGAACCTTGAGTCAATGCAGTTTTCTGCTAACAGGAGCACTGGCCCAATGTATCAGGTAAGTGATTACAATTACTGTGGGGGGGGGGGGTGCCTAAACTTTGAAAAGAGAGTCAGATGGACGCCTCTGCTCCAGGGTGCAACTATATGGACGTGCAACTAGTGGCTTTAGCTGCAAGTACCTTTAATGAACGGCATGAATTCACACATCCACTGCATCAATTTTTTCATGATCGCAGTTGTTAAATGTGCCCTGAAATGTTTTATTATTGTGGAATTTTTATAAACCATATTAGTTATATGTGTATGTTTAATAAATTGTGCGGTGTTTAATTAATTTTTGTAGGCACAGTAAATTCCAATTTAAAGTACAAATACAAAGCTGATAATTCCCATGGGAGCTTTAAATTGACTTGGCATCCATGCAATTGTTACATTAATGGTACAGATAAAATAAGGAAGAATGTCTCATTAAACTTAATACTAGAAATGTCACTCAACTTTTTATTACTTCTCAATGTGCCTATGTGCAAGCTTGATTTTACTCCGATATAAAACATTGTGTTCTCACTATGATATAACACACAGACCCAAACACAAAAGACAGCCAATTTTTGCCATTTTTAGAAATCTTGTTTTTAGTAAAAGTGCAGATCGTATCTCATAATGATCCTATCTAATTCACTGGTCTCCAAGAAGTCTGCAATTTAAATTGTTGCTATTAATGGAGGCATGGCTTTTGTAAACCAATGTACCAACTCATCTTTTATTTATTATGTAGCATTAAATTGTTTCAAACAAAAAAACAACAAAGCACAGAGCTGGTGGATTAGTATCAATTGAAATTATTTAGGGGGTTAGTCAAATTCTGAACTGGATAGTCTAGAGGCAGGTACTGTGAAATTTTACAGAGGCAAATTTCTTTGCTACCAGATAATAATTTGAAGATACTTAGTGCCGGCGATAGATTTTTACTGCCTCAAACACTATTGTTGTCATGAGCTAAGTAAACAAAGGTGTGCAAATGTAAAACTATGGGGCAGATTTACAAAATTCAGGTGAATAATTTGAAGTTCAATCGAATTTAATATAAATTCAAATTTGAATCTTCAGTATGCAAATTAGGCATATTCGACCATCGAATATTCAAATTCGAATAATTCGAATATTCAAATAAATTTAATTCAAATATTCGACTATTCGATGGTCGAATAACTTCCCCTTTAAATTTTTATTCGACCACCTACTTCTCCAGAATCAAGCTACCGAATTGGGAATCATTACTTTTGATCGAAAAAAAAAATTCAAAATGTTTTTATTCGATCGTTCGATCAATCGAATTGCGGTAAAATCGGATTTTACTTCCCATTCATTCAGATGGTTGAATTTTGATTTTTTTTTAATTCGAGATTCGACCAATGATAAATCTGCCCCTATGTGTGTGTGTCCAATACTTATATACTGAAACAAACATTTTTTTGTCTTTCACTAAACCACACATTGAGTGTTGGGTGTTTTATATGCATTCATTTGCTGATTCTAGATAAATAATATGATGTGAACATTTGATAATTTTTTGAAACCAAAGCATTATCTATAGCAATCACTTGCATTATTAAATACAAGTATAGTACAAGGAATAGTCATTTCATTCCGAGTGTATGATGTGTAAAAACAACAGATTGACTTAATCATTAAATAAATAAATAAACATATGTACATGTAGTTCAAATTTATTGGACTTAATGCCACATAGAGCAGAAGTGAGAGACCTAGGGGCAGATTTATTAAATTCACATGAAGGATTCGAAATTCGATAGAATTTTCAAAAAGATTCAAATTCGAATTTCGAATACCTTTTTTGGAGTATTTCAACCATCGAATTCAAAAAAATCGATTGATTCGAATTATTTGAATAAAAATCTATTTGAACAATCGACCATTCGATGGTTGAAGTACTTCCCCTTTAAAAAATAATTCAATAGGCCAGTTCGCCAGATTCAACCTACCGAATTGCTTTAAAACCCTATGGGAAGCTCCTATAGGTGTTTTTAAGCATTTTAAGATTGAATAAAAAATATCCGATCAAATGGTTAAAATCGTTCCAATCGATGATTCGATTCGATTCGATTGAATATTTACTATTTGATCAATCAAATTGCAGTAAAATCCCTCAAATTCGATATTCAAATTAGAAGGATTTTAATTCCCTTTAAATTCGATGGTCGAATTCGTGGGTTAATTAACACTCGAATTCGACCAATAGTAAATCTGCCCCTTAGATCATTTACATGATCCTCCATAAGAGATACCCTGTTCGGATACTATTAATCATGTTATAGTGCAATGCAACAAAATATGTGGAACACAGCAAGTTGCTGATAACAGATATTGCTGTGTTACATGTATCAGGGTGATTGTTCAAAAATATCTCTGTTCTCAGATTGTTAAAAAATATCTCTGTTCTCATAGCAATTGGACCCTTGCAAAGTGTTGCTTTATACCATCTTTCTATGTATGTATGAAAAGTGGACTGCAAAAAGGATTGTGAGTTTTGGAATGTCCAAAAACAAAAGTATCCAGAGAAACCACAAAAGACTGAAAGCTAAGACAAATTTTATTTAAAGGGATACTGTCATGGGAAAAAAAGTTTTTTTCAAAATGCATCAGTTAATAGTGCTGCTCCAGCAGAATTCTGCACTGAAATATTCTCAAAATGGATATATTTAATATTGAAATCTGCCATGGGGCTAGACATATTGTCAATTTCCCAGCTGCCCCTGTCACATGACTTTTGTTCTGATAAACTTCAGTCACTCTACTGCTGTACTGCAAGTTGGAGTTCCCCCCAGCAGCCTAACATTAGAACAATGGGAAGGTAACCAGATAGCAGCTCCCTAACACAAGCTAACAGCTCCCTGATAGATTTAAGAACAGCACTCAGTATTTAAATTCCAGGTCCTACTGCGACACATTCAGTTACATTGAGTAGGAGAAACAATGGCCTGCCAGAAAGCAGTCCCGTCCTAAATTTCTGGCTCTTTCTAAAAGCACATGACTAGGCAAAATGCACTGAGATGGTTGCCTACACACCAGTATTACAACTTAAAAAATGCACTGCATTGCTGGTTCATGAATTAAATTGTATACTGTAGAGTGAAAATTTGCAGTGTAAACAGTGTAATAAACTACAACCTAAAAATCATTACAGAATCCCTTTAAATGCACATGAAATGAATACATATGCAAATGGAAGCATGAAATTATAGTAGAACACAGGTACATATATATAATTGTTGGCATCTACGTAATTATTTCAATTAAGCCTATACTTTAAGTATTTGGAGAGGAACATATCCTAAAACCTGCATTTCTCTATTACCTCCTTGTTCTTGGCCAGTGCAGTTTTTTTTTTATATTATGAGATGTTTTATTTCCCAGAGGAGCAAGGTTATCAAATGAAAAAAAAAATAGCTGCCAGCTCCTTTTTGATTCTTGAAATATTCTTTAATATCCTTATACTATCTCATTTATAATTAATCAGCCAATGATAAAGAAAATATAAGAGAAATCCTTGAAGCTAAATACATTCTGATCTTAAAGAATAGGGTATTTCCATCTGAAGATACAAAGAAAGTGTTTACGTGAAAGAGTCCTGGGCAATACTTGTTTCCAGGGCCCAGCATTGACTCTTTCACTTCTCCAGTTGGCTGACAAAATACACGCTGAAAAAGCAGCTATGGTAAGTAATATAGAGCAAAAATATTACACCCCACTTGCTTGCTTTGTTTAGAAGTATTTCAGTCAGCTACAGGCTGGGTTTGTATTGTATTTGGCATTTTAGCCAAGGTCTTGGAATAATTACATTGGTAATACTCATGACTAATCAGTTCATATAAGGTTAAAAGCATGTAAGGAAACTCCTCTCTGGTATAATTATCTATACAAGCAATACATATTAAAAATGACAATGTAAAAGAATATGAATATGAAATACCTTTGCTGGCAAAACAGAGAGACGCACCCAATTCTCCTTAAATAATCAAAATAACGGAGAATCAGATCTCTATTATAGTTTACTAGAACCAGTGCAGTGAAAGAAACAATGCCGTGAACCATGCTGGAATGTTTATTTGAGATTGTTGAAAAGATACAAAGCATGGGAAATGGCATTTCCCACCCTTTTATAATATTTCTGTGTTTTATGGAGATAAAATGGTTCTATGGCTTCTTTGCGGCTTCAAAATCTAGTTAAAAGACTTCCCCTTTTCTAGTATTAAACATTGATTCATTGTACTTTAACTTCATTTACAGGGAAGTAACTGTGTGTTGCTAGATTTTGTATTTAATGTTCGTAACAGTAAGAGAGACTCGCCTAAATACCAAAGTGTGAGGATGTGGCTTCCCTTTAGATTTTCAACCCCTAACCTAAATAACCATTTAACTGTGTACAATGAATAGATGCTAGAAAAATAGTTAGCTAAACGATTAGCCCCTCCAGAATTGCAAAGATAGTGCATTGTATTCTACTTCCCTAATCTGGCACAGTTCATTCCAGCAGAGCGCTGAGAAATCATAACCCGTTTAAATTGTACAGTGCATGCTGAGGAAAGTAATGTGGAATGCTGTGAGAAGATCCACATTTTTGCTGGATGATCAACGTTAAAAACAGATGCTTCCTGTACAATCACAATGTGAGTTATTAAAATGTCCTAAGGGAAAGATCAAGGGGCTTGTCTTGCCGTTTGGAACTTAGAACTTGTTACAGAAAGGAGACTAATCGAATGTCATGCAATGAAGGAAAGTGTGGAACATTAATCATCACACTTGCAGATGAAAAAAAAAATATGCAGGAAAAAAGATGGAGGATAGCACCAGTTTACAAGGGTTTATATAGCTGAGACATAATCTCTACATCAGACATAAATCGCTAACTGGGATAGTTAAACTACAATTCCCAGCACCCTCCAACCCCAAAAGTCAAAAATAGGATTGTCAAAGACTGGTGATTCCAGCTTTTAATGTACATTCCACTAAGAGCAAAACTGATACTGTCAGTTTGATCCAACTGCATTCACACAGATAATCGAATTCTACATCATGCTGTGTTTATCAGTTGACTTAACAGAGATTGAGGTTAGTGTTTTGAAAAACTTCCTTAATTGCAGCATATTCCACATGTACCGATTTTCTGCCTGTCATTGAAAATCCCTTACATTTCTACATTGTATAATTGCATGTTGCTTGGGAGATTGACATATTAGTTAATCCCAAGCACACTGATCGAGTATTTGAGTGAAGGCAAACCTTATTCCATTTTTTACTATTAAAACCCTGTAGCTCAGTATGAAAAACCACACTGTAAGTTCCCATGATTTCTTGCCTTGTATTTTTTTATTACTCTGTTGTTTGCATTTACTGCTTTTCCCCAGTGTATCGTGGATGGCTGTAGATAGATGGATGGAGTATATAAACTGTAATTAATGTCCTAATCAGATGTTAAGACTTGCTTCCTTTCACCATAAATAACTTGCATTGTAAATCTTCCTTTCTATTGTTAAACAGTTGGAGGTACATTTGCGTTTATGCTGGTTTAATTTATTATGACTTTATAGATGTCCTGGATGCATAGTTGACTACAGGGACATTGAGAAGTTAATTACATGTTTCTGTCTGTAATACCTTTATGTGATGGTTATAACCTCTAAAATTAAGTAAGCCTTCTCAGAAAGGTCTATATAAATACAACAGTAAACCCTCAAAGTAATGCTTCACTGAGTCCTCTGTCAAAAGAAACACAACATTTCTTCTTCTATTGTGCACACGTGGGCTTCTGTATCAGACTTCCTGTTTTCATCTTAAACCTCCAGAGCTTGGGCTTGAGCATGTTCAGTTTTCTCCACTCTCCCTCCCTTTTGCCCCTCCCCGCTGAGCATAGAGCTATGAGTGACCAGGGAGAGAAAAGTGATGTCACACCAAGCTAATATGACAGCTGCTATCCTAAACAAACAGAGAGCTGTTTACTCAGGTATGCTAAAGAATATGGTAAAGAATAAATATATACCTTGCACTATTGGCAATAAACTGTTTCGGTAGCTTTCCTTCTCCTTTAAGACTGTGTTGTGTGTGTGGCATGAGGCATTGGAATACCTTCTATTTTTTAAGTCATTCACTGAATACCTTGCATTATGAAGTGTGCTTTGGCTTTTAGCCCTTCTCCCTTCTCTGGAGAATTATTCATTTTCGACTAACTCTTTATAGCCCCCAAAGTTGTTTTGGCTTATTGAGTTTTACTATAGCCACAGCGTAATACGTTGGATGGAACTGAAAATCAAGTCAGTCAGTGACGCATGGCAATGTGTAAGGGATGGTAAAGCCTTGCAAATATTTAGACAACTGGTCCAAACGTGGGCATTCACACAAGTGGGCAAATAGTACAGTATCTAGCTAAATCAGTGTTCCATTTAAATACAGAAACTTTTTATTTATTATCAGTATCTGGACTTGTACTGAAAAACCCTGAGAATCCTTCCCTCACAGTACAATCTGTCTCTCCTAAGGTAATGGTACACGGTATGTTTTGTCGCCCATGCTAAATCTCCTCCAGTGCAGACGACAAAACCCTTTAGAAAATACCTTTTAACAGAAGTCATTGTGAGTCTCCGGGACTAAAATATCTAAATTGCGTAAACACTTGAAAATACAGGAAAATACTTAAACTGTACTTTGGGATCAGCAGGGTGAACGGAGCATGAGGGGGTCAGATATTTCTCACCAACTAAGTGATAACATTTTGGTATCCATCTTGTCAATCTTTAACACAATCCCACTCAAAATAATACAACAAAAGATTATTTTATACAGCCGAATACATGTGTGGGTGCGCCCCTATTTGCTTGAATAAATAGCTTTTAATCCAGCTAGGAAATAAAGAGTTTTTCACAACCTTTATTTAGCCACATCTTCATATTTAAATTTATACATTAGAAAAATGTTAGCGTTGGAGTTCTTTAAGTAGAAGTAGAAGAAAAGGCTCATTATAAGAAATGTTGCTGTTTATTTTTTCAGTGTTTTTTTGTATTCCATACTTAAACTGCCTGTATCCAGAATGCAGTTTAAAATAGCCCCAGAAACAAAAAAATATATATACTATGCATATACTATGCAAAGTCATTATTTAGAGAATCTGTCTTATTCATGTTCCATTCTGGCTTCTAAAAGACGGTTGCTAAGGTCCCACTTAAAGCAAAGTAGGCACCGACATAAAAAGCAGCATAACAAATAATATATAGTTAAATATATAATAAAAATATTAAAAAAATCACCCATCATAGTAAAATGCAATTTATTGTGAAACACGTAATGAGGCTGATATCAACATAAGTGCTAAGTTGCACAAGCAGAGTTGCCAGTAGCAAGTTTTGAATACTCTATTACAAGTTGAAAAACAATAGCTAAGACCTGGCAGTTACTGGCAACTGCTCAGATTAGCATCTTTGTGCATAATAATTACATTTCCAGTCTTAACAGATACCAAATTCCTTGCTGTTTTTCAAATATAATATGCAGGAATGTGATCCGTTATAAAAAAAAACTCGTTATCCAGAAAGCTCCAAATAATGGAATGTCTATCTGTTGCCAGTGTTACAATCCGCAGGGAAATCACCTATTCACTAAAAGGTGCTAACGAAAGAGACCGTCGCTAGCATTCATTCACACTCTATTGCCACGCGACATTTCACGAAAAGTTGTTCCTCCACAAACTCAGTGAAGTGCAGATTTTACTGAACGTTACCTCTTTCACCAGATTTGACTTTGCAACCTCAGACCAGGCAAAGTGCTAAAAAGAAGCTAGATCTTCCTCAGTCTAATGTCAGTTACATCATATCATATCTACTGAAAATGCATTAAAGTTTAAAAAAATGCTGGCAACTTAAACTTTTTTTTCAGTAACAATTTTTCTTCAGTCATTTCATAACATATAGAACAGGGATCCCCAACTGTTTCAACCCGTGAGCAACACTCAGAAGTAAAAGAAGTTGGGAAGCAACACTAGCATGAAAAATGTTCTTGAGGTATTAAATAAGTCCTCTGAATGGCCATTTGGTAGCCCCTATGTGGATTGTCAACCTACATTGAGGCTCTGTTTGGCAGTGCACCTGGTTTTTATATAAACCTGCTTTGAGGCCACTGGGAGCAACATCCAAAGGGTTGGAGAGCAACATGTTGCTCATGAGCTACTGATTGAGGACCACTGATATAGAACATTAATTTTACAGTGAGCTCATGTGTTGGGCATTATATTAACTCTCTTCTCTTTATTAAGGTTCCCTGGACCTTTGTGATAAAAAGTGGTAACTTCAAGCATTTGCGCCAACATTTATAATAAAGACCTCCATACATCTTTAAAATTCCCACCCTATGCAAATTGACCTAAGAGCAGGGGCGCTCCGCCAATGAGGCGAGTTGAGGCACTCTCCTCAGGTGGCAGCGCACCCCTTGCAAAAAAGCCGCTCCTGGTAACTAAGCAGTTGCGCGCTCTGCACTAGCGCCATGTACCCCCTTACCCCTCTACGGCACTGAAAAATTGAGCGCCATAGAGAAGGGGGGAGGGCGGCATCTTGAAGGCTGCCTCAGGCAGCGATATCTTCAAGATCGCCCCTGCCTAAGAATAAGATCATAATGAATTTTCCCTGGCACAAATGAACGCTAGTACATCTTCGCTATGAAATGCTTGCACTGCTGAAGTAATGCTAGCGAAAAGTCGTCCGCGTTCCACACCTGGGATGAAACTTTGCATATTAGTGAATTGGCATTGTAATAGCGCATTTTCGCCTGGTGCGAGTAGTGCTTAGCTGACGCTGGTGAAAATTCGCCTGCTAGTGAATCTGCCTCATAGACTCCATTATAATGAAATATTAATTATTAAAAAAAAAATTATTTCCCTGTTCTCTGTAGTAATAACACAGTACCTTGTACTTGTTCCAAACCAAGATATAATTAATCCTTATTGGAACCAAAACCAGCCTATTGGGTTTATGTAATATTTACGTGAATTTCTAGTATACTTAAGGTATGATGATCCAAATTATGGAAAGATCTTTTAACCGGAAAATCCCAGGTGCCAGCCATTCTGGATAATAAATCCAATACCTGTCCCTTGCTTTGCGCTTTCTACCTAACTATTTACACTATTGCTGCTCTATCTATGGCCACACAATAGCCCACCACCACACCCTGGCCTCTTATGTTCAGATGGTCTGGTGTACAGAATGAAGGAAAAACACCCTCTTGAGTATAAAGGGAATAGAGCAGTGATCAACATGTTGCTCTCCAACCCCTTGGATGTTTCTCCCAGTGGCCTCAAAGCAGGTGCTTATTTTTGAATTACTGGCTTAGAGGCAAGTTTTGGTTGCATAAAAAACAGATGTTCTGCCAAACATTCTGTCCTGTAGGCTGCCAGTCCATTTAGGAGTTACCAAAAAGCCAATCAGAGCTCTTATTTGACATCCCCATGGACTTTTTCATGCTTGTGTTGCTCTCCAACTCTTTTTTAAATTTAAATGTGGCTCACGAGCAAAAAAGGTTGGGGACCCCTGAAATAGAGGATACCGGCACACAAGACTCCATGGAAGCGTCATACTGTATCTGATGAACAGACATGCCCATGAAATGTTACACTTCCATAAACACTCAGGGGTGTTCCCCACTTGCATGGAGTCTTGTGTGCTGTTATCTTCTTTTTCCATTATGCTGTATCTATGGCACATACATTTTGCACCATCTCAGAAAGCCAAGTGAGCCATAAAACTGTCTCACAGCATAGAGGGTTTTTACTCTAAAGCTGGGCATACATACGTTTGATGACCTAGCCAAATGAGCTGATCTTTGCTCGTTTGACCACCCACATAGTGGGCTAAATCAGTTTCCTCTGATTTATGGTCCTTGGGCCAATGATAGGATTATGGAACGGCCTATGCAGACACTGTCAGAGAAGACCACACCATTGGCTGGCTGCAGTCCTTACTACATGGGATTTTAACTGGCTGTTTGGTTACTGAGACATATAAAGAGCTTAGCCAGAGGTCAGAAGGAGTTGAGCATATAGCACTCATTTGCTAACACTGGGCATCAGCACTAATTTGATAATATATCAAAACGTTCTACAGTAACATAAGCAAACAATAACAATTTAGCTTTGATCAGTGTGCTGTAAGTAGGCAAATGGCAGCCAATCGCTAGGCACTATGGGTAAATTCACTGGAGCAGATTTGCACATGGTTACTAAATTAGTCATTTTTTACAATGCATATTACATATGAGTGCATATACAGGAACAGATGTTTGAATGTTTATTTTGGGCTGAATTACAGTAGAATCCCCCATTTTACGGTTTTCGGGGGACCAGAAAAAATTGTATACAGTCCAGAAAATTTCAAATCAGGGAAATGTTTTATTTATAATATATAGGTAGGACCACAAAACAACAATGTAAAATGAGTGAAAACTTAAAATCAGGGGATGTAAAATGGGGGTTCTACTGTATTATATTTGCAAATCAAAATGCAAAACAATACCAACCTTAATGGGAGTCACATCCTGAGCTGAATTGATACGGTCTTTAACCTATTAACTCACCTGTACCATATGCCGTGCCTAAGTGCTCTTGGAATTAAATACATGCCTGCCTGGCTATAAACAGTGTTGCAGTACTTGTATTTCATGTATAAACATTCATGTTATAATAATTGTCATTTTTTATTTGATTGATGAACTCAGGTGGTTGGTGTAGCACAAGCAATCAATAAGAAATCCGGAAGCAATGGGACGTTTACTGACCAAGATGAAAAGGTGAAGTATGTTATGTGCATACTGTAATTGTGTTTGCATTTGTGTTCTTCCAATGCTAAATTATTTATGGGTCAATGAACAAAACTTGATTAAGTAATCATGTTTAAAATATATTGTTGTCTGATATATTGTTTACTGTGAAAAATTGAACAATTTCAATGGTTGTGGTACATACATATGTCCTTTTTATTAACCTGTTGTTTTCATAAAGGGGAACAAGATTATTAAAAGGTTATTTTGTCTACAGTATATCAAATGGGTGCATAGTAGTCATACCTACCTGGCACTGCTAAACATACAATGCCAGGGTGTCCTTTGAACATCTACAGCAAAACTTTTCCCAAGGATGATGTGGTCACACATTTCCGTAAAAGCAAATTTCTTGGAATGCTCCGCCACACTTCACGCAACTACGTCAGACGTTAATTTGCAGCTCATACACTTATTCTTCAAAAAGTGAAGTTACGTCTCGGCAGACGAATGCTGCCCATTGTCACTAGTGAGAGTATTTCATAGCAAACTTTCACTAGCATTACTTTCTGCTAACGACGTGGAAAATTCACACTTTGATCATTTGTGAAGTATCGATCGTTCACCTGAGCAAAAATTTGCCTGGTGAAGGGATGAGAAACTTTCTTAGTGCTAAGTTATTTTGCTAGCGATTCATCCTCTACACCTGTTAGTAAAGTGGCACTGTCCCTGCGGATGGTCTTTTGGGCAAGTTTACACTAGCAACACCCATTTTGTCCTTTACTAGATTGCCCCTTACTGTATATGCTTAGGGGCAGATTTATCAAATTCACATGAAGGATTCGAATTTTCAAAAAGATTTGAATTTGAATTTCAAATATGCAAATGAGGCAACTTCGAACATTGAATTTTCAATATTTGACTGATTTGAATAATTTGAATATCCAAATTTAATTGTATTCGAATTTTCGAATATTCGATGGTCGAAGTACTTCCCCTTTAAAAAAAATATTCGATAGGCCAGTTCGCCAGATTGAACGAATTGCTTTAAAACCTTATGGGAAGCTCCCATACGTGTTTTAAAGTTGTTTGTCATCGAATAGGAAAAATTCGATTGAAGGGTTAAAATTGTTCGAATGTTTTAATCGGTCGAAATTTTAATCGAACAATCTAATTTTTCCTATTCGATCGTTCAAATATTCGAATAGCGGTAAAATCCTTCGAATTCTAAGGATTTTACTTCCCTCACTTCCCTTCACATGGTCGAATTTCGAATTTTTTTCAATTCGAAATCCTACCAATAATAAATCTGCCCCCAAGTCATCAGAAAAGAGTTGAACCTCCTGGAATTATAATACCATCTAAATTAAAGTTTGCTCTGTTGGCCCAAAGCTTCAATAATCAAAATAAAGCCTTTAGAAAGTGCTAATGGGCCAACTGTATTTTCCATCTTTTGCATCCAATTTAGCAATAAAATTGATGGATCAATGATCAGCTCACTAGTAATTAGTTCACATGTGGGTAGTCTCAATTACTTCTGGAAAATTGAAACAATCATTTGAGATAGGGTGGATGCGTATTAAAATCCTTCATTAGTGTTCCATGGATACATGTGGCCTGTTCAACAATGTGAAAAGTATGACCAGATTTTAAATAACATTTTGTTCACATCACGTTAAAGGCCCAAATAAATAAGGTATGATAATGTTCTTTAGGTTTCCTTCAAAAAATCCCCAACATTTGCATCAGAAAATGTGCTATTTCCTTCTGTTTTTATGTCTTTTAATTTGTTCATCAGATAAAGTTTACTTTGGGAATGTTTTCAATTGGAAACTATAACTTGTGGGGATAACATGATTTCATCCCTTTGGGGGTTACTGTTCTGTGAAAATATTCATCTAATACAACTGCTTATTGTTTTAGGATAGAGTTATGTAACAAGATTCTTGTCTATACAGAGAATCACAGGATATTATAAACTTTCCAGCAGTTTGTCTTTATCCGTCACTAGTTTGCAATCAGAATGATCTATGAAGAGTTTGCTAATCCGTTAACTAAAATTCATATATAGGGCCAGACTCAATTCAGTGAGAAAAAGTTTTATCACATACAAACTCATGGATGAGATTCAATTCGAGATTCAATTCAGAAATACTTAGCTCACAGTTTATCACGTGAAAACTTTGTTGAAGTCTATGGGGGAAAACTGGAACTGAATTTGAAGAAAAGTTTTGCTCCTCTATTTGAATCTCATCTTTGAGTTTTCACGTGATAAACCTGGAGATAACTTTTATCACTGAATTGAATCTGGCCCATAATATGAAAATCACACGCAGCACTGTTTGTGTAAAGCTAATATTTATTGTTATTTTATTGGTTTTGCTCACAAAAACTGCTTTCAAACCATTATATCTGTACTGTCTGGTTCAGAAGGGTTCAGGTTTCAATGGCAAGTTCAAACGCTTTTATGGATGGGAACAGAATTTTAGGCAGATGTAACACTAATCATTTCTGGAAAGGTAGAAAGAATAATTGTAAACTAAAATAAACTATGAAGAGGAAATACAGCTGCAAGACAGGAAGGTATCTGATATCTGACCATATACATGTACAGTATGATTGTCTAGTGGTTTTACCCTGCTGTGGAAATTAGTTATTTCTGTGTAAAATGTCCAAATGGCAGAGCTGTTTGGCCACAAACATCAATATTTCAAAACATTGAATTATCTTTTGGTTGTAAATGACTGAAATTAAGCTGGTCTCTGCATGAGTAGCCAGTTATGTCATATTTTTAAATCTTACAAATATATTAAATTGCAAAGTGCAAAATAGCTAAAACAAGTTTAAACCTTAAAAAAAAAATTCCGTATTTTTTTACATTACTGAACTAGCCAAGAGGTACATATAACCAGTTTTGTAACTGGAAATTAATCTCTGCTAGAGCAGAAAGTGCAAGAAATCAAAATTATGTTACCATTGAGACTGGATCACACTTTCACATATCTGTGGGTTTTAGTCAAAGCCTTACAGAAGTTCAATGGAACCATTGTGGAAGGATGTCTAGGACTTTACTACCCTCAAGGGTTTAAATGCTGGGGAAGGCCACTGAGCTGAAGAAGCCACTTGGATCAGTGGTGAAATATTTTCAACAAAAAACTTTAAAAGTCCAGTTGCCTTTGACTTAATTCTACTAGATTCTGTATATCATGACCTGGATACACAAGAATCTTTATAGACAACAGAAAAAGAGATTATAACTAGTGCTGAACAGGCTGGATGTAAAAGTGTGTTTCTAAAAATTGATTGAATTAATTTTTGTTGTCTTGATGCCAGTGGTGTTTGGATATTTGTAGTTTCAATAAACATATTTAATTATCACAGAGCATATGAGCTATAGTAAATGCATTTCTCGATTAATGTTTTAGGACTTCGCTGCTTATTTGGCATTCTGCGGGATTGTTCTACACAATGCACAACTCTATGAAACATCACTGCTTGAAAATAGGAGAAACCAGGTATAGTTTCTAACTACCGTTATTTTATAATTAAAGGGGTATAGTCATGGGAAAAAAGTTTTTTTACAAATTCATCAGTTAATAGTGCTGCTCCAGCAGAATTTTGCATTGAAATCCATTTCTCAAAAGAGCAAACAGATTTTTTTACATTTCATTTTGAAATCTGACATGGGGCTAGACATATTGTTAATTTGCCAGCTGCCCTAAGTCATGTGACTTGTGCTCTTATAAACTTCAATCACTATTTACTGCTGTATTGCAAGTTAGAGTGATATCACCCCCCCCCAGCAGCCTAACAAAAGAACAATGAGAAGGTAACCAGGGAGAAGCTGCCTAACACAATATAACATCTGCCTGGTAGATCTAAGAACAGCGTTCAATTGTAAAATCCCATGTCCCACTGCATTCCATTCAGTTTCATTGAGAAGGAAAAACAACAGCCTGCCAGAAAGCAGTTCCCTCCTAAAGTGCTGGCACAAGTCACATAAAAAATTAACACATCAGTTAATTTTTGAGCTTAACAGGTCAACTTGTTATTGAATGCGTAACACTGATGCTTTTATGAAACTTTTACAAATAGTCTATGTTACATCTAGTACATAATAATAAAGTGTAGTTTGCTTTTAGATTTTGTATCTGGAGATGTAAAACATTTGTGCTAAACTCCTTAGATAAAACAGTTCAAGGTTTTAAATAATAATAACATACTTATTTATATTATGCTCGTTTAGGTGCTGCTTGACCTTGCAACCTTGATATTTGAAGAACAGCAATCACTGGAAGTCATCTTAAAGAAGATCGCAGCTACTATTCTGTCATTCATGCAGTCTCAGAGATGCACAATATTCATTGTGGATGAAGATAGTCCTGTGAGTAGGGGAATGTCTTGTTAGAAAGTAAATATTATAATTTTATACTAGTGGCAGCATGTTAAAATGTTTCCTATAGTTATTATATATGCCAGTTTGACAAAATATTAAGATATATCTGTTTCTTTCATATGGTTTCCCTTCTGTTTAAACAAATAACTAACACAAAGGGACACTTTTATCAAAGACTAAACAGATAAATTACCAGACAACAAAATACATAAGTTTTTAATTATCGGTTTGGCTGGTGTGCAGTCAAAGTAAAAGTTCCAGTATTATCATAGAAAACTACGTGATAAAAATCAAGGCAGGAAATGCGAGAAGGTATTCATTTTGCAGCATGCTATATTCAAATGTAAGCACATTGTAAAATCAGAGCAAATTGCAGTAGCTGGAAAGTATGTAATTGATCCTACAACAAAACAATCACTATTATGAATTCAGCTAATTCAGCTTACCTGCTAAAATCATGGTATACACCAAGCAAGAATATACTGTATTGGTATCCATTGGTGGAATGTTGCCTTTCTAAGAAAGAAATTTACAGGCAGGTTTGGACTGGGCTAGTCGGGCACCGAGAAAAAAGTGGTGGGCCATGGCTGCGTGGACCCCACTGGCCCAGACTTGATCCCAGCAAGAGACACTGCACCCTGACCTTCCCCCCATTACCATAATGCTCTGTAAATAAAATCTGAGCCCAAATCATAATCCTGGTAACCCTGATGAAAATGCTGTATTTTTATAAATAGAAGGAAAGAGAGCATCAGCTTTTTGTGTAATATGTATTAAAAGTCACAATCCTTATAAGCAGAAGCCCTAATTATGAACACAGAGCATGATGCAAAGTGCAATTTAATTGACATGATCTTTTCCCCACAATTGTACTGTAATTGCCGTTGCCACTCAGTTGCTTGTGTCTGATGCAACAATATGGATGCAAAAATAGCCATAATATGTTATCACAGATATGTAAAACACAAACACACAAGGGCTGATTTCTAATAATTTCAGGATTTTATTTTCACACAGAACTAGTTTCCAGCTATGCAGCATGTACCCATCTGTGTGAATAATAAGGCCCACAACTTGTTATAAGTGTAGGATGGCTCTGCCTCTTCGAAGAGTTTGTTAAATGTGCCTATTTTATGTTTCATTGTTATTCTTGCTCTTTTATTCAGTGTATTAAGAAAATCTTTATAATCAGTGCCAACAAGATACACAGTGCTTTACATTAGATAACAAACAGGGAACAAACAAACCAGGTTTACACTCACAAGTGTTTACAAACTAAAGGGTTAGGGTACCACTGAAACATTAGGCTTTTAGAAACAAATGTGTGATTTATAATAACTTTATGACTGGTTAAGATACACTGAATAACCTGTGAATAAAATATATATTTTTAACTGGTATGTATTATTTACAGGATACCTTTTCAAGTGTGTTTCATATGGAATCTGATGAATTAAAAGATGCTGCAGATGCTGTAAAAAGGTATTTATCAGTCAATAAGATGCACGAATAAAGAAAGGAAGGCTATATTTATATGTGAGCAGAACAAACCTTGTACTGCTTGTCTGCTCACGTTGTGAAATTGACAAATTTGTACAAAACAACATTCTGCAACTTCCACCTTAATGTTCTCCTTCCACCTGAGGATTCACAGAACATCGTTAGACGCAATTTTGGTCTACCGGAGTGGGTTCTGAGATCGATAGCAATGGCTCCAATCAGAATCGTCCTCATATAAAGGAAAAAACATCCAAATGCAGAAGGATATAATTTGTCCAAGATGTAGATGTGTGCTATTCTCCTAATATGGAGCCCTTTAGCAAACTATGTTTCAGTTAACAACAGCAGAATCAGAAATGATTATAAAAGAGGTTACATAAATTCTTTGCTGCAATGATTATTTAAGGGGATTAATGTAGATGGGAAAGAAAGGCCTAAGCCATGGGTGTCATAACACAAATGACAAGGTGCTGGCTTAAAGCTGAGAACTAGTCAGATTTGTTTGTTAGGACTAGATAAGCTCTGCATATGTTTTAATGAGCAGTGGTTGCTTCTTCTAAAAATAGGTTTGTTTCCCTTGATAATAGAGAATCTGTAGATAACGATTCATTTTAGCACAGCAGAAGAAGATCAACGCAGTAACTGCGGCCAGCCAGTCACGGCACATGTTTTGTTTGTTTGGCCGAATGGGTGCTGCTGTGGCTGCTAATTACAAACTGCAACCTCAAAGGCATCTGTGCAGTTAATCTCTTCTCTGTCTAAGCATTATCCACCTGAGTGCAGCACCTGTTATCACACATCCAATATTATTTATATCAACACATGTTGGTATCCTTACTATCGTCTGTAGTCCAGTGAGTGAAACATCATTTATCCTTTTTAAGGGTTGTTTTTAGAGGTTTTTTAGTGATATTACAGTAACTTCCTTTTTTGAAATTTGTTTTGTAAAAGGAAATATTCACTGTTTATATGCAGGGTTTATATTCTTTGTATTTAAGTTATACAGTAAGGCATTCCTCTGCATACATATGCACTGCCATATTGATTTCCACAGCTGAGACATTTTCATTACAAAAACAATAACAAAGAGAATAATTATAGGCATAATTCTTTTATAGGCAGAACTGAGGTTCATTCCCTTTTGGATACTTAGGGGCAAATTCACTAAAGCGCGAAGCGTCTAACGCTAGCGCTAATTCGCCAGCATTACATCATTTCGTAACTTCGCAAATTCACTAACCCTGACTCTGGCGAATTTTCACTAGCGAAGTAGATAGACTAGCGCAACTTCACACCCTTACACCAGGCAAAGTTGCGCACTGACGAAGGATCGTAATTACGCAAATTCACTAAGATGATAGTTTTACTGAACGTTACCTCTTACACTAGATGTTACTTTGCCTGGCGAAGTTCAATACAATAGATGGACATTTTTTCTAAGTCCCCAAAAAACGCTGGTGTGTTTTACCTTTTTAAGGTCTGAAAAACAGCGAATTTTTTTGGGGGGGTTACCCTCCTTCCCCCCTATATTTCCTAACATATGGCAACTCAACTATACAGGGGGCACATGTTTAGGGCAATAGGACAACTTTATTTTATTTATTAAAGGTTTCCTGGGCTTGTATAGTACAATGTAGTGTCTGTAACATATACTACATTATACTTTGAAATTTGCGCTGTATGCAAATTAGGCATCGCTAGCGTAAATGCGCTTTGCCTGGCGATGTAACACTTGCGAAACTACGCTACAGTTCGCCGACGAGAGCGTAACTTCGCACTTTAGTGAATTTGCATAGTGCTGGCGAAAATTCGCCTGGCGAAGTGCGGCGAACGTTAGCGAAGGCAACGCTTGCGCATTTTCGCCGCTTAGTGAATTTGCCCCTTAGAGGTCTGTCAAGCTTTCTACATTCCATTTCTATGTAGATTCAGGTTCCTGGGTGAAAAATATAATGTATGTGAAGAGGGAAAAAGAATGAAAGGAAGAAAGATGGGAGGAGGATGAGGGAAAAGTTGATATCAGATATAAAATGTACTATGTTGTTTGTCCATTTAATTTGTTACTTATAAGGAACTTGATATCAGATATAAAATGTACAATGTTGTTTTTCCATTTAATTTGTTTCTTATAAGGAACTTGATATCAGATATAAAATGTACTATTTTGTTTGTCCATTTAATTTGTTACTTATAACTTATATCCTGTTCGGTTCTTCTACAATATATCCAACATCCCCCAAAAGCCATTATGGAATGTGAATGCTGAGATATTTATATTTGAGGCCTGTGCTCTGTGTTGATCTGCTTCTGTTCAATCTTCCAGTGAAGAATTTAATATTACTTTAACAAGAGCTTTGATTTTCAAGTAATTGCATTTATCCCAGCTGCTTAAACATATTTGTAGTGCGTCCAGTTAAAATTAGAAAGCTGTAAAGGGAAACAGTTGGAGTTTAGGATGTGACCTATTGCCTCCTGTGGTGTGGGACTTCAGTGCCTTACAGTATGTCAAACAAAATAAATAAAATGTTTGAGCAGTTCAGCAACTCATAGCAATGACTTAATGTGAATATCTGAGTGGCTGGCAGGCAGCAATAAAACAGTTATCTTGATCAGGAGCCATGTACATCATATTTGGTCTTGGGTGTATCATATAAAATCTCTATCCTGGTTAGCTTGACAAATTAAGATCATACAGTATATGGTGCTACAAGGCATGCCAGTGTTTTATGCCTCTGCTCAAAGAATGTGTTTACAAATAGACCCCTTGAGGTATAAATTGCTGCCAGCCATTTCTTTCAGGCAATTAAATAAGTGTATTGCTTAAAGCAATATCTTGGTTCTTCCATATTCATCATTGCATTGAAGAAAATCTTTAATAGCCTGTAAGATAAAAAGTACTATTCAAGGAGCATCTTACATTATGTGCCTAATGTTCTCTGATATTTAGCAAATCTTGCACAAATGTAGTGATTTTTACCATCTGCCTATGACATCCATTTGGCATTTTTGTTTTATTAAAAAAATGATCCATTTTCTGAACAGGCATCTCATTATACACAATGAAAGTACTTGCCAACTCAAGCAAGTCTCACTTGCAAGCCTACTGATTTTTTTTGCTGAAGCAATGTGATTGTCAATTATTAGCCATTCATCCGCTCTTGTCAGGCTATTCAGTGGAGGGTTTTGTAAGAACTGCAAGCTAAGCAGTGAATGACTAGAAGTGCTGAAGCAAGTTATATAGGGCAATGCAGATCTTAGTTTACTATCTTAGAACTGATTCTAAAAGTGCTCCATTTTTATATAACTTGTTAAAATGAAAAGGAAATGTCCCTCAGGCTTTTAAAATTCTCTTCCAACACACTGGTCAGAATTGTGAAGTGAAAAATCAAAAGGTCCCTTACTGTATTCCTGCTGCTGTTTCAGCTAATCATCAACTTAATCCCTAGGACCTAGTAAAAAGCTTAAAAGAAAGAAATTATTATGATATTATTATTATTATTATTATTAATATTAGGATCTCTCACTAAGGGGCTGATTTACTAAATTCACATGAAGGATTCGAAGTTCGAATGAATTCGATCGAATTTCGAACATAGGATTTATTAATTTGGTCGAATATGCAAATTTTGGCATATTCGATCATCGAATAGCGAATGGTCGAACGATTGAATACATTCGAATAGAGTTGAATGAATGGATATTCGATCATTCGACCAGCGAAAGATTTAAATTTTAAAGTTTATTCGATTGCCTACTTCGGCAGATTGGACCTACTGAATTGCAATAGAAGCCTATGGGAGCACTCCCATAGGCTTCTGAGGCTAAGTCCTGATCGAATAGGATTCGTACGATCGAAGTCTTCGATCGCTCGAATCGTATGAATCATTCGAATGATCGAATGATTTATTCGTTCAGTCGAATGATTTATTCGACTGATCGAATAAATTTGTATACGATCGTCGAATGATCGAATATCGAATAAAAGGTAGCCTAGAACTATTCGATTAACATTCGAAAATCGAAATTCGAAAAAAAAAATCAAAATTCGACCCTTAGTAAATCTGCCCCATAGTATTAAGGTATAGCAGCTGTAGAAGAGCTGGTGGAAGACAGAGAGCATCTTAAAAGTGCTACAGGGAGGATCCTTGCATAGTTAATATTCATTTGCTATTTCAGTGAGATTCCAACAATATGGCATTTTGAGAGTGCCAGCTACCCACCCTTAAGATTCTTGACAGGCTCATAGGGTTATGTTCCAGGCTGCACCAGAGTAATTAAGGTCATACTTGCACAAATTTCAGTGTTCGGTGCAGGTACCACATTAGCATACTGTATATACAGTTGTGCTAATAGGTTTACATGCCCTAGTAGAATTTATGATTTCTAAACCATTTTTCAGAAAATATGAATGATAATACAAAAACTTTTCTTTCTTAGTGGTTGGCTGAAGCAATTTATTGTAAAACAACTGTGTTTACTCTTTTTAAATCATAATCACTGCACAAACTACCCAAATGACCCTGATCAAAAGTTTACATACCCTGGTGATTTGGCCTGATAACATGCACACAACTTGACACAAAAGGTTTAGAATGTCTATTAAAGGTAACCAACTTCACCACTGATCTGTTTTCTTGTAATTAGTGGGTGTTTATAAAAGGTCAATTACTTTCTGGACTCCTGACAGACCCTTGCATCTTTCATCCAGTGCTGCAATGATCCTTTTTGGATTCTAAGTCATGGGGAAAGCAAAAGAATTGTCAAAGGATCTGCAGGAAAAGGTAGTTGAAATCTATAAAACAGGAAAGTGATAAAAGAAAATATCAAAGGAGCTGAGAATGCCAATCAGCAGTTTTCAAACTCTAATAAAGAAGTGGAAATTAGAGGTTCTGTTGAAACCAAACTAGATAAAACTAACATTTCAGCCACAATTGCCAGAAAATTTGTTCAGGATGCAAGGAAAAACCCACAAATAACTTCAGGTGAAATACAGTACTCTCTGAAAAATGTAGTGGGGCTGTTCCAAGATGCACAATAAGGAGGCACTTGAAGAAAGATGGGCTGCATGGGTGAGATGCCAGAAGAAAGCCATTGCTAGACAAATGCTACAAAGAATCTCTCTTACAATATGCCAAACCGCAGAGACAAGTTCAACCCTTCTGGCACAAAGTCATTTGGAGTGATGAGACTAAAATTTAACTTTTTGGCCACAACCATAAATGCCACATTTGGAGAGGAGTCAACAAGGCCTATGATAAAAGGTACACCATTCCTACTGTGAAACATGGTGGTGGATCACTGATGTTTTGGGGATGTGTGAGCTACAAAGGCACAGGAAAATTGGTCAGAATTGATGGAAAAATGAATGCAGTAAGTTATCAAAAAATACTGGAGGAAAATTTGCCCTCATCATCCTGGAAGCTGCGCATGGGACGTACTTGGACATTCCAACATAACAATGATCCAAAACACAAGGCCAAGTCAACCTGTTATTGGCTACAGCAAAATACAATGAAGGTTCTGGAGTGACCATCTCAGTCTCCTGACCATCTGAGAAGATAAAGAGCCTCATCCACAACTACCACAAAAGACTTCAAGCTGTCATTGATTTAAAGGGGGCAATACACGGTATTAAGTATTAAATATTCTGCAGCCACCTATTTTACAAGAAATCAATAGGGGTAGGAAAAACTTTTTAACTACGTTATGCTTACAATTTAATACTGCTGTCAATTTCTTATCTTCAAAACAAGCTGTTAGATTAGATTCCATCTCATACCATCTTATATCACATCCACATTACATAGTATCTCCCTGTGCAGACCTTTTGCAGATTTATATTTTTACCTTTACAGATTTCTGCATGAAACCTTTTTATTTTGTCTGGCTTTTAGTAATTAAGACACATTTCTACATGTACACTACACTTTTATCAGATGCATTATCATATAATAATCACATGTTCAATCTGTGTTACTTCTAATAACCATGATCCAAAAGCCCTTTATCAAACAATGTTCTTTTTTAATCCATTTTAGGGAATATGATGTGGGAAAGATGAATTACATGTATGCACAGTATGTAGCAAATACAATGGAACCAATTAACATTCCAGACATCTGTAAAGACACAAGATTTCCATGGACGGTAAGTAAAAACATTTTTTTAAGACATGATAAATATATATAACTTGAACTGTATCACATCCAAGTAAAACACTGACGTGGATTTGAGTACATTTAAGGCTGACAAGAATTCCTGTCTGACTGCTAAAGGATATCCCAGCAGTGTTGTATGATCATAAAATAATGATGTTTAGAAAAAGAAAGAGATTGCTAAATATTTATTTAGCACAAGTAATATCCAACCAGAACAAATTTTATAAAGAAGGATAATTAGAAACAAGGTCACTAAGGTCACTAAATGGCCCCATAGATTTTTAATAGTCCCCTCCCCAACCACATTGCCCCCCCTGCTGAAAAGTGAACTGGTTCCTTATATCTGCACCCCAAAACTTTGTAACAGGGTTGGCAGCCACTATGTTTGTCAGCATCATGTTGTTTTTCAGGTTCCACCATGATGGAAGTTGGGTTACCCCACAGATCCTGGAGGAATATTTTATGGATAAACTACATAGAACTTAACAGTCACGAGTGATTTCTATTATTCATAAATGCATTTGTGATAATAAGAAAAGATTGTGTTTTTCCCCTTAGATGGATATTATTATTATTATGGATATTTTGGTTAAAAGCATATGTATAATTAATTGTTTAGATGTGCATGCAAAATACTTACTGAAACATTTTATGGTAAAAGTATGTATCTTCTAGGGGTTCTACTTGCACACACGATACAAAGAGCATGTTGTCTTGCTAGATCTTTGACATGAAATGGATGCTTTTTTAACGGGGTCATAGCAAGTTACCCTTACTGTGTCATCCAACAAGTGCACATTTTCATTAATTCATTTTACAGTAGGGATGCACCAAATCCACTATTTGGGATTCGGCCAAATCCCCGAATCATAGTCCTGCTGGAAAAGGCCAAATTTTGTCTGAATCTGGAACTGAATTCTTGGATTCAGTGCATCCCTATTTTACTGTTAGCATAAAATGCTATGAAGGTAAATTCTATAATAAAAGATAATAATTTTGCTTTGAATTATTAGAAAAAAGAAACAAATAACAAAAGCTGAATCTATTTTGCTACTTGTTAGAATGGAAATGAAGAAAAGAATTTCAAGCACATTCAGAGTCTACTTTGCTCCCCAATCAAGAATGCCAAGAAGAATAAAGTAATAGGTATTCATTTTTTACTATATTTTACATTGAAAGATGCCAGATAAATCCTAAATCAGCAGCGCCCAATTTTGGCCCTTGTGATTTACCAAAAGGCTAGATTTTCAAATAACCTCAAAGCTATCTAAAATGCTTAAACTGCATTATGTGATTACTGACCTTTCAAAATGTGATTCTGACTCCAGAAATATACATTATATTCAAAATGTATTATGTTCCTTAGCTTTTCCACCTCAAAAAGCATTCATCGACCTGCAGGTTATTAGGCTTGTATCCCTTAAATAGTGACCACAGCTGAATTTCAAGCGATAAGGTGACCACCTGAACTTTAAAAGAATTATCAAAAGTGTTTTCATTATTTGCCATGCACAAAAAGGATTCCTTTCAAAAGAAACATACATTAAAACCTTCAGTATTTCTGCAGGACTGAAAACATATTATTTAAGGCATACTGCATTACTGTAAAGGTGGCCATAGATGCACCTATAATATCATACAAAACTATTTTAGTACGACATTTAGTGTGAGTATGGTGGGAGAAGAGACAATCGTTTTAAGCAGAAGACTAGGATATTGGCCATTGCTAGTGCTGAGTCGTCAGATACAAGTAGAATTCTATTGTTTCTACCTTTATATCTGACTATTCAGCTCTACATGTGTGTATTGAAATAAACAATCCTTCCTTCCTTTTCCAGGAAAGATCATAATTGTAGCGTGTATGGCCGCCTTTAGATGTAAGGAATATACCCAAGTGGACAAATTCCTCCAAAATAGTTAAGCATGCTAGGCTTAATGGAATACCAGAAAATTCAAAGACACATTTAGAAAATCTATCTAGATTGTCTGAGCATCATAGCATGAGTAACCCATACATTGCCATTTAAGATCCACTTTCTTTGCCCCTAGCGAAATAATAGTAATAATTTAAATTAATAGCTAAATGAAGAAATGTTTACTGTATTCTTTTTAAAAATTTAAAAAGATATTTACCGTTTTCACTGCTAATATAATGCATAAAAAAAACAACAGTGCCACCTACTGTTAATTTTGCCTGACCTGTCTTTGAGTGCAGGCAATTAAGTTATTAAGAAGATGAAAGTCTTTTGATGTTGCTCTGCTCATAAAGTTAAGTTAATAGTAGAGCCAAGTCATCTGGGTAACTTCACCCAAAGGACAGGCTGAGCTATCATTTGGAAGGAGTGTCAAGCTACAGATGCTGAAGATAAAGTGCATAATAAAGTGCAAGAAGTAGGCAGGTTTGTTTGGAAGTGGCAGACACTTTAACAATAGTATTATCCTCCTTCCACAGCTCTCTCCTTTACAGAGCCCATATACTACCAGTATAAGTAGAATAGAGCCAGGCACTAGCAGATTGACTGCAAAGTGATTTATTTCACAACATGTTTCGGGCAACGGCCCTTTATCAAGTGGTGACCACTTGATAAAGGGCCGTTGCCCGAAACATGTTGTGAAATAAATCACTTTGCAGTCAATCTGCTAGTGCCTGGCTCTATTCTACTTATACAGTTACTTCAGCCTTGATTCGGACAGAGGCAGAGCAGGTGGCACGACCAAAGGCATACTTGGAACCAGGAATTGTTTATTCCATATACTACCAGTATGCTGCCTCACATATTGTCTCAAACAGAAACGTTAATGTCATGCTTTTTCAGGTAGAGATTGTGAATGTAAAATTGATTTTGGCTTGGGGAGCTCAGTCACTCTAAGGCTGGGGGCAGACAGGGAGATTCGGGGAGATTCTGTCGCCTGGCGTTTTTAGCAGGCGACAATCTCCCCAAATTTCCTTCTCCCTGTCTGCCGCTAGTATAACTGACAAAGCGCCAGCGCCTGTGCACACGCGGCGCGGCGATTTCCAGAATCGCCCGAAGTTTCCTCACAAAGTATCTTCGGGCGATTCCGGAAATCGCCGCGCTGTGTGTGCACAGACGCTGGCGCTTTGTCATTAATACTAGCGGCAGACAGGGAGAAGGAAATTCGGGGAGATTGTCGCCTGCTATTAAACGCCAGGCGACAGAATCTCCCCGAATCTCCCTGTCTGTCCCCAGCCTAAGACTTCTTAAAATCCACTTATGAATCATCAAGTCTATAACACAGTCTGCATACAGTTCTAAAAACCACCCTTTTTTATGCATTATTCCACCAAGACATTTCTCTGTATATAATTGGTACAATAATAACAGGCACAAGATTTTCTACATTTTTAGTAACCCACCAATCAGCAAGAATATTTTTTGTTCTATGGTTCTTTAGTGCTGGTGTCCTGAGTTTGATTCAGACCTAGGCACTATCTGCAAATAGTTTGTATGTTCTCCCTGTTTCTGCATAAACAAACTTTGCACCTTTTATGAAAGAATATGCAAACTTGTATACATCATACATGTTGCCAAATAACATTTTTTATTGAAAATACATTTTTTTAATGAAGGAGTCTGTCAAGTTGTAAACAAGGTGGATGAAAACTCTGGCAAAATTAAGGCTTTCAACAGAAATGATGAACAATTTCTAGAAGCGTTTGCCATATTCTGTGGCTTGGGAATTCAGAACACCCAGATGTATGAAGTTGTGGAGCGTGCAATGGCCAAACAGATGGTGACATTAGAGGTGAGCCCACAATAATGGGATTGTTTCTTGGCATTCTACTCTTCTGCAGACATGACTTTTAACTTTTAATTCTCAGTCATAATGTGTTCTTCAGTTTGTATAAATATTCCAGACTCCCATCTGTTGTTTACTGAAAGTCTCACGGTTTTATATTTTTTATATTCTGCTGAATTTTTGGTTTCCATGTGATGTTGAAAATTTCTTAAACTTTTGCTCTCTTTGGAGTAATTGTTTTAGTAAATAAGTAAATGTATAGGCATGTTTCAATATGATTATCAGTGCAGCAATGAAAGTATGCAAGATCAGCAGCAAAGGCTTGTTACAAAAACTGATATTCTATATGTCAAGTAGGAATGTATGGCCATTTGTACTACAGTACATGGAGAATTCTTATAGTAAAATGTTTTCAAATTGATACATTTAGAGGTCCAAATTTTTTAAACCTCAATTTTTTTCTGGTCTATGTTTTTAGGGGGGGAAAATCTTGAATTTTTAGAGATTTATCATACTCCAAATCTGCTAAAAATCCAAAATCCAAATCCAAAAATACGCCATCTGAAACCTGTCAAGGTTATGTGGAAGTCAATGGCAGATGTCACTGAGGTTATTTCTTGACACTGTGATCTGCACTGGATAATGAAGAAAAGTTGGGGTTTCCGTCTGATAATATGAAAAAGTTGAGTTTTTGCAGAGAAAACTGAAGAATTTTCGTTGCCTCAATCGTACAGTATGGTTTGACGCTAGAGTTTGTACAATTTTTTTGAGAAAAATTATTGATAAATTAGTTGAATTTGTGGAAGGGCGTTTGGTCAGCTTTGTTTTCAGAAAAAAATAGATACATTTGCATTTTAGTAAATTAGTCCCTTAATATAGAGTTAAAGTAGAAAGTGTCCATTTTGTGGACACTGTAAGACAAGCTTTGCATCATAGTTACATAGTTAAATTGGGTTGAAAAGTCCATCAAGTTCAACCCCTCCAAATTAAAACCCAGCATACATACACACACACAATCTCCACTCTTTCACACAAACCATATATGCCCATAGCTATACTAACTGTAGAGTTTAGTATCAAAATAGCCTTTGATATTATGCCTGTCCAAGAAATCATCCAGGCCTCTCTTAAATGCATCAACAGAATCAGCCATCACAACATCACCCAGCAGTGCATTCCACAACCTCACTATCCTCACTGTGAAGAACCACCTATGCTGCTTCAAATGAAAGTCCTTTTCTTCTAGTCTGAAGTGGTGGCCTCTGGTGCGGTGACCCTCTTTATGGGTAAAAAGGTCCCCTGATATGTGTTTATAATGTCCCCTAATGTATTTGTAAAGTGTTATCATGTTCCCTCGCAAGCACCTTTTTTCCAGAGAAAACAACCCCAACCTGGACAGTCTACCCTCATAATTTAAGTCTTCCATCCCTCTAACCAGTTTAGTTGCACATCTCTGCAATCTCTTCAGCTCATTTACATCCCTCCTAAGAACTGGAGTCCAAAACTGCACTGCATACTCCAGATGAGGCCTTACTAGGGGTCTATAAAGAGGTATAATTATGTTTTCATCCCTTGAGTTTGTGCCCTTTTTTATGTAAGACAGAATGTATTATTAGAATTGGGACTATTAACAAGGAAACCTTCATTAGCTGGTTCCTCATTTGTGTAGACAGATGAAAAGTATTCATTCAGAACCTGTGCTTTTTGCTTGTTCTCATCAACCAGCTGACCCCCCTCTGTTAATATACCCCTTCCTGTTTAATTTTTTACTATTAATATATATAAAAAATAATTTTGGATTCCTTTTACTGCTTACTGCTATAGCCTTTTCCATATCGATTTTAGCTTGCCTGATCCCTTTTATTGGCCTCCTTGTACCTTATAAATGATTCGGCTGTCCCAGCTAACTTCAAAGCCTTAAAAGCACGTCTTTTCTTACCCAAATCATGCCAAAATCTTGCTTATGTGCCAGAATGGGGACCTGATGCCCATGCCCTGGCTACACAAATAGTGAGGAGGGAGGGGAATGTGGAGAGTACAATGACATCTACAAAGTGCAGAATGGAAAGTGGGAGTGTGGGAATGGTGAAAAAATACTGAAAAAACGTACAGCATCCTTGTGATGTGCCAGTGCTGGCTAATATTATGGGAGACAAGCAATTCCCTATATTAACACATTATGGTCCATGAGAAAACTATATTTATAAACTGTGAAATTTTATAGTGAGAAAATCATGAAAGATGTATGTATTTTTCAATTTGTAATAGTGTAGAGTTCACTAGGGCTAGAACTGCATCTTCTGTGGTACTATTTGGACTACTGTTTGCAAATTTAAGTGTATCAGGTGAGTTGAGAGTAATTGAGCTGATGCAGAGGACAACCAATTTTTCAAGGTAATTAATAGAAACTGGTTTGAGGTCAATAGGTCTACAATCATTGAAACTGTTGATTTTATATTTCTTTGGGACAGATAGAACCGGGTCTTAAAAACAGCAGGATATTAAGGCTTGCATGAAAAAGTCTTTCAAGATGTCTGCATAGACTTCAGCTAGTTAAAATCTAATATAAGTAATTGTAAAACAACTGGACATGCTGAGTAATCATTGAAGATGTTTCACTACTCATCCAAGCAGCTTCTTCAGTTCAACGTCTTCAATGATTATTCAGCAAGTCCAGTTGTTTTAAAATTACTTGTATAAGATATACCATGATCTGGATGAATGAAAATCCTCATAGTCATCAGCTAATTAATATTTACAGATGTGAAGGAGTTCTGGAGATACTTCACCCCTTCCTGTAACTATACAAAGGTTGATCTTTTTGAAAGGTACATCAATCTTGGAGACCTGAAAGATAGCCTCTGATGGTGTGGTTTGGGGGTCTTCAGTCAAGTAAATTAATGATGTTTACTGAGACCTTCTCATTAGTATCAACTTGTGCATAAAAGTTGTTGAGATCTTGTGAAACTCTTGTGAAAATGTATACAGCTACTTTTGCACCCCTTTTAGTTTGTTATACTCTGGAATGCTTGCTAGGGATGTCGCGGACTGTTCGCGCTCGCCGAATGTTCGCGAACGTCGCGCGACGTTCGCCATTTTGGGTTCGCCTTAGCTGGCACTTTTATATGACCTCTCACCCCAGACCAGCAGATACATGGCAGCCAATCAGGAAGCTCTCCCTCCTGGACCACCCCCACACCCCCTGGACCACTCCCCTTCCATATATAAACTGAAGCCCTGCAGCGTTTTTTCATTCTGCCTGTGTGTGCTTGGAAGAGCTAGTGTAGGGAGAGAGCTGTTAGTGATTTGAGGGACAGTTGATAGTAAGTTTGCTGGCTAGTAATCTACTTGATACTGCTCTGTATTGGAGGGACAGAAGTTTATTACACAGGTTTAGAAATGTAGTGTGATTTATGCCCTTTACAGCACAAAATGCAGCGCTGTGTCAACAATGGATTTTTCAGATACATTTTTGCCCTTGATCCCCCTCTGACATGCCACTGTCCAGGTCGTTGCACCCTTTAAACAACTTTAAAATCATTTTTCTGGCCAGAAATGTCTTTTTTAGCTTTTAAAATTCGCCTTCCCATTGAAGTCTATGGGGTTCGCGACGTTCGCGAACTGTTCGCATTTTTTACGCAAGTTCGTGAATATGTTCGCGAACTTTTTTTCCGACGTTCGCTACATCGCTAATGCTTGCCCAAGTCGGTTGATGTTGTAAATTCCTTGTCCAGTTTGTAGTTACTTATAGTTTTCTTGAGCTTTTTCAAGTGAATCCTCAGCAATCTTGTAAAGACATTAAAGACTGTGTGCCATTCACTAAGTTATGTTTGTCACTGTTGAACCATGGTTCTTGGTTTAGGTAGATGGAGGTGGAAGATGCAGCAACAACTTATTGTATCAGCATATTGGTGTGGATATAATCAGCTGAGTCTTTATATATAAGCAGTTAAAGACATACACAGTACCATAGATATACATATGATTATTATAAATACGCATAATATGCTGAAATAGATTTTATTTTATTAGATGAACCATTAGATAAGTAGTTCAATCTTTTTTTTTTTTTTTTTTTACAATTTATTAAAACTTTCCAAATAAACAAGTCAATTTTTCCAAATTCGTTTAATTGCTTTGAACTTTTTTTCAAGTTTACACTTGTATACTTAATGGTACTGTAAATCGTCCCCTTAGTTCGACCAAAGAAGGAACATACAGTATTTGCATGGAAATGTTCTTGTTGAATGCGAAAAAATAGCTAGAGTGAGCTAGAAACAAAATAAGCAGTAAAGTGCAATTTACTGGTTGTGATCTATTAGTCATCTGAAATAAGGGCCTAAGTAGCCCAAATTGGAGATCACAATCATGTATGACTTAGGGCAGTGGTCCTCAAACTTGGCCCTCCAGCTGTTAAGGAACTACAAGTCCCACAATGCAATGATGGAGTCTGACAGCCACAGTCAGGCAAATTCATTGTGGGACTTAGGGATAGCACAGAAGATGAGCAAATAGTTATAACTTCAATACCTGAGTGTTATAGTCTGCATCAACCACCCACTTGTTTGCTGGACCAGAGACAACACTGGTGACATTGGCTTGATGAATATCACAATATTGCAACCATTCATTTAGTATCTTCCCTAAGTACATTACCTTATAAAAATTTTCATCAACACGTAATATCAATCTTTATCACTGATCTTAAAAAGAAATGCAGACTCGAATTTGCTAATGGAAATTCCTAGCTTATTACAAAGTTTTATAATAACCAAAGTTTTGTTTTGGTGTAGATTCTTTCATATCACGCATCTGCTGCTGAGGAAGAAACAATGGAGCTGCAGGTAACAGCGGTAAAAGCATTTTATTTATTTACTTTATATAGAATACTTGAATGGAAAGTACCTAAGGCACAGTTTTCTGTAAAAGCCGGTATCAAATTACAAGGTGTCTGGGTCATCATGGGATACAGACAATCATGTATTCAAGTTTAATGTGGGAATTCAAGTGATAAAAGTTGATTTTACCTTGTAAATTACAGAACCCTATGCCTTTATTCATTGAATATTAAATTAATGCTCCCTCTTAATGTAAATTTACAGATTTTAACAACCTTAGGTTTTATACACAATAAGTGAAATTGAAAAAGGACACAGGGCCACTGAGATCACACATTGTTGCTTTAGAGGAAATGCAATTAGCCATATCCCCCACTACTAACTAGACCATATGCCATTTAAAAACCACAAAGAGGGGAAAATCCTTCCTCCTAACATCAAATCGCAATCACTATATGATGTTTTGAATGGAATGGATAATAACCAATTTAAAATATGACATGTACTGTCCTAGGATGAACTTTTGATTAAACTAGTGTTTAAATTTACTTTGCATATATTGTAAATAATTAATTAAAGGGATACTGTCATGGGAAAACATGTTTTTTTCAGTTAATAGTGCTGCTCCAGCAGACGTCTGTGCTGAAATCCATATTTTCAAAAAAGCAAATTGATTTTTTTATTTTGAAATCTGACATATTGTCAGTTTCACAGGAGCCTCAGTCGTGTCTTGTGCTGTGATAGACTTCAGTCACTCTCTATTTGCTGTACTACAAATTTGAGTGATATCACCCCTCCCCCCAGCGGCCAAATAACAGAACAATGGGAAGGTAACCAGATAGCAGCTTCCTAACATAAGATAACTGCTCCCTCGTAAATCCAAGAACACCACTCAATAGTAAAAATCCATGCTCCACAGCAACTCCTTCAGTTAGATTGAGTAGAAGAAACAATAGCCTTTCAGAAAGCAGTTCCATAGTGCAGCACTGGCTCTTTCTGAAAGTACATGACCAGGCAAAATAACCTGAGACTGTCTACACACCAATATTACAACTAAAAAAATACACTTATCGGTTCAGGAATTACATGGTAGAGTGAATAATGCGCAGTGTAAACAGTGTAATTTAGAAATAAAAACTACACCATAAAATCATGACAGAATCATTTTAAGCCCCTGCTTAATCTTATGTCTATTTTCTGAAAATGTTCCTCAGGTTTAGCTATTGTAGTGTCCAATAGTCAAAGGGGGGAATGTAATTAAATTCGCAAAGAGCAAAAGAATGCGCATCAATAAGATTAAAAATCCACATCTCGCAATGTAATATCGTTTATTAAACTGTTATTGCATTGCGAATTTTAATTGCGCAGTGCGACTTTTAATTGCGCATTGCGAATTTTAATTGCACACTCTTAAGAAGTGCTTGAAGGTGTCGTAATCTTTAGGAGCAAACATAACGACTTTTTCAGTAAGAAGTTTTATTACATTGACTGCGCATTGGCGCAAGCTGTAAAATTCGCAAACTCTTTTCCACTGTCGGAAGTGGTCGGTAAAACAGTTTCCGGTTTCGCAAAAGCTATATTAAATTCGCGCAGAGCAAAAATTGTTCGCACAGAGGCATAACTTTTCGCATTGCGAATAGTTTTTGCCTTACTGACTTATATTACATTCCCCTGAAAGTGTTGTCTCACTGTAGATTTTTTTTTTAATTATTTCACCAGCTACCAAGGCTGCTATCCAGTAATATTCTTGAGCAGTTATCAATCTCTTATTTATACAAAATGATTCAATTTGGTCACAGTTTCCTGGTCTGCTAATTGCAACTATCAGTTATTTAGATAAATGTGAATTTTGGAAAATTTTAATGCATCACCTGATAAAGTTTACTAACTACTTCCTACTTATAACTTATTACTTATTACTAAGAGATAATAATAATGCTTTGGTACAAACAATCCTTCATAAACCTTGCTGACTAGCATGTCTTACCGGGGGCCCATTTTTTCAACATAACCATTTTAGTGGTGTTAGGGTTTCTTAAAATAATTTTTATGAAATCACAAATTCCTTGTAAAGTATTAATTCAAGCAAAAAAGCTGAAAGATGAGCTGTAAATATGAAAACCCTCTAAAAAAAAAAGTTTTTAGGACAACTACTATGAAATTCTGATAAAAAATTTGCCAGTTTTGTATTAGAGATTTTTGTGGTTTTTACAATTTATAAATCTCGAATTTCTTTGAGTTTTAGAGAAATAAAAAACAGGATTTTTTGTAGGAAAAATTAATTTTGGAAAAAAATAATAGAAACTTAAAGTAGATAGGCCACTATGAGTTCACAAACTTTCTCTACTACGTATGAAACACTTACCTGCCTATACATACCATACTTATACAATTTGAAATCTTGCTCTCTCTTCAGTTTTAAGTTATATTGTATTAGTTCTAATATAGTAGACATAATTTGACTTTCAACTACACTTTTCATAAAGACTTTTCTAACATCAATAACTTCCTTCAATGTGTTTACGATATTAATTATTCACTTTTGCCATTTACCTTTATTTCTGCTTGATTTATCAGCAGTAAGGTTTTATGTTTGTTTCTTCCCTAGCTGTAGACTGAGGGTTGAATATCTATAATAACTAACCAAATCAACTAAAATGTCAGAAACTATTGATAGATGTGCATGTTGTAAACAGGAATAAGAAATTACTAATGATAATAGACATTTTAAAGGCATTAAAGCTAAATAATTAGAAATCATTTCAGTAAAAAGTTTGGTTTGATCATCTGGTGAGCCCAGTAAAAAGGCAGAATTAGATAGAGATTTAAAATGCATTTTAATACATATTTCTCAACAAACTACAGTTTATTTGGTATTTTCTAATATTGATATTAAAACAATATCCATTATAAACTTGAATGCAATAGGTTATAAAGGCCATACATATTTGCTGCATATTATCTCTGCCTAAAAATACCATAATTAGAAAACATTAACCTATTTATATATTATCTCTTGAATTATATATTTATATTTTATTAAAATGGGTTTCCCCATATGTATCGGAGACCAATGATTACTGTATTAATGCCATAATTTCATTTTATAATGTAATAAACTAGGATGACACTACTGTATTTTATTGGATTGTGTCTGTTTGTTGGGAACAAAATTACAGCTATTTGCGCTACTAGAATTTAATGATAAAATCCCAGTGACATTTACCAAAAAGTGGCCTAAACTATTTGTTTCTCTGTAATACATTTATCTCTTACCAGAGCCAGTAAAATATGCTTAGATGGTATATCATTATAATTGTGATAGGCCAGTTTAATGTGAGTCTCTCATGCCACAAAGTATTTTATTATGCAAACAGCTGCATATCCAAAAGCTTACATGTGAGTTTTCTGATAGCTTTGGCTAATTAACGTTTCTTGTTTCTTGAAGGGCGCCATTGTGCCATCTGCACAATCGCTTAAACTGACAGAATTCTACTTCAGCGATTTTGAGCTTTCTGACATGGAAACCACATTAGCCACAAGTCGAATGTTCACAAACCTCAACCTTGTGCAGACCTTCCAAATGAAATATGAGGTAGGGACACTGTAAAAAAAATATGCTCCTGAATGGAGTTTAGCTTTGGGAATTTAAAACAGTTTGTGACTGCAAATGTTCTGTTTATGCCAGCCAACCCTACACAACAGTAATGGCATTGAAGGCACACAACACACACAGGAGCAACCATGAAAGGTCCTGTCTGTTCTGGTCACATCAGTTGAGAAGTGCTGTAGTTGAACATTCCAGTTATGCATAGACACATTCTGTCACTTATGTAATCATTGTATTTTATGTCTCCTATTTATATTTCTGCATTTTGCTGACTCTTTTCCACCATTCATAAATCAGATTAACTAAACCGGTAACAACAGTACAATTGTTTTTATGTTTTCTTCAAAAGACCCTTTGCCGCTGGATCCTGAGTGTGAAGAAGAACTATAGAAAAAATGTTGCATATCACAACTGGAGGCATGCTTTTAATACAGCCCAGTGTATGTTTGCAGCCCTGAAAACTGGCAAGATTCAGGTAGATCCAAGGGACTACTAAGTTAGTTGTGCTTATTATCATTTTTTAAAATTTTTTGTAAATCTATGAGCCCTCACTTCAAAAGTCATATAAACTAATGTACATATTGTTACAAAATAAAAGAATATTAGATGTCATTAAAGCCATGGTCATACAAAGGTACAAGGTGGTAATCCTAGTGCTTTGACAGAGGGTTTTTATTTTGCAGTATAATACATTTTTTTATTAGAATTAGATGCTAGTGATATTAGTAAGCATTAGTAAGCATCAGTGCACTAAGCACCATTTATAAGGCCATATTATAGAATAGGCATGGTGTTTGTATATTGAAATACATAATCATCAAAACGGAAGATTAAGGGATTTCTGGGCAAGGAAAAAGCGAAACCTGAGAAATTGGGTCTTTTGTTCAGTCTTGTCTTGGGCACTATCTGCAAAGTGTTTGTATGTTCTCCCTGAGTGTGGGTTTATTTTTCTAGGTACACCGGTTAATTTCCACTCAACAAAAACATAAAGACAGGTTAATTGACTCCTGATAAAACTGACTATATTGAGTGCCAATATCAGAGGAACCTTAGATTGTAAGCTCTGGTACTTATATAAATGATGCATAATTTCTAGAAAGCAATCCATCAATGTGTTAGTACTATATACAGTAAATACCAGGAAAAAAAATGGAAATACATATATTTAAATATATTTATTTTATTAATGTATAAATGTAGAACTTGGATACCTGAATATATATATATATATATATATATATTATTGAATAAGTGAAACTGAACTTTCTAAAACAGATTTCAAAGCAGCTGAGCCTTGTACCCAAGTATCATGGACAATTGTATAGTTCTTCTTTGAATCAAGTTTCAGGCATGGAGTTTCTCTAGTTTTAATTTAATTTTGCATGTTGCTTTAATAATCAATCATTGCTTTATATATTGTCCCCATAGGTGCACTTTTATATTTAAATATATATATCAAGAGGGAGGAAACAATCATTACATAACATACTGTATTGTTATTATAATTTTTCCTTTGAAGAGCAAGCTGAGTGATATAGAAATCCTTGCATTGATGATAGCCACCTTGAGCCATGACTTGGACCACAGAGGGGTTAACAACTCTTTTATACAGAGGTAAGTTAAAATGCAGTGAAAACTGAAATAAAGTTACAATTATCAAAGGCCAGAAATCATTATAAAGAGAACAGTAATTGTAACTCGTATGTCTCCACTTACTGCTTTTTAAATGTCTGTAGACCAGTATAGCTCCCTCTTTCATCTACGTGTCCAGTGTTGGTTAGGGCTACAAAGCAGCAAATATTTCTCTAGGCTGTGATTATTTTTCCTTCTTGAATAAAGGAAAAAATAGTTATGGGTGCAAATACTGTATCTGTGGTTAAATGGATGCTACAGTTAGTCTTTTGCCAGGATGGAATGATAATTCTTAAGCCAAGATGAGAATGACACAAGTGAATGCCCTCCCTTGTTATTCTAAAATAAAATGTATCAATGGGTCAAATAGGTACACAGCTCTTTTTTATTAATTATTATTTGTAAACATACCATTTCATAAAAATAAATGTCCAAACTATATTTTTATTTCATTCTTTGTGCTAGCACTCTCCTGTCTGTTGGATACTTTTCAGTAGCAGTTCCTGTAGCTGTTGGCTGCACTACACAGCCTGCCTGTATCCCTGTGCAGAAATGGTATTGGCTTTGCAACACCAGGGGAATGCTCATCCTTGCTCCATCCTCAGCTCTCTGACCTTTTAATGGGTTTTTCAGATTTGAAGACATTGCATAATAATATAAATATGTAATAATTCATGCATTTCTTTTTGCTGTGGCTACTAACTACATAGTGAAAATCATGTGCTGCAACTAATCTTATATCATTTGACTTCACTGCATTATTCTGTGATGACAACTTGTACAATATCATTACATGAAAGGTTTATAATATAAATATCAACACACATTGTGGTTCATAACCCAATTCACTAAATGGTGCCAAAAGTGCTTTTTAAGTGTACCGTGCACTGTAATATTAATACAATGAAATCATTCTGTTGTCATTGTCCTCCTAAATGCAGTTACTGAAATACACATCATGGCATGTGTGGTGGAAAGACCCAGAAGGAACTTGGGCAGGAAACCAAACTGCCACAATGAACTATAATCTTAATATGCGACCAGTCCTCTGTGGTTGGAAAGTTATGTTAGCATTAGGAACTGAAAGCACAATAACAAGGAATATTTTTGCGTTACTAATAAACACTCTAAGTGCTATGGTGATGGTTTTTTTTTTATTTTTGTAAAATGGAATAAGGTCGGATTTCTTGCATAACTAAAAGAAAATATTTTTCTGTTCTGCTCCATTAGTCCTGTCTGTCTCTCCCAAGTCATTTCACTTTATATTTAAGCAGTACAAAATAGACAACCGTTAAATTCTAGCATTTGCACTGGCTGAGCCTTGGTATTTTTATGTTTCACGTCAACATTTGATTCTCCGTCACTTTATTTTTCTACCTGGACACATACACTTCTGTGTACATTTTCTACAACTAGAATTATTGGTTTTCTTCCATTTATATGTATGTTTAGTCAGGTAAACAAGTGAAGTGAGATATATCTAACTTATATTATGCTGCTTTCTTGTGGGTGGCATTAAAGTGGACCTGTCACCCCAAAAAAATCCTATTTTATCACATTAGTCAAGCAAAATGAACATTATTTACACTATATAAATTATTTTAATCTTGTTTTCTTCAGTCTGGGAATTCATAATTATAGCAAGCAGGCAGGAGCCATTTTGTGGACACTGTTATTAAGACAAGCCTTGCATCATCTCAGAATCTTGTTTGTGCACCAGAATGGGGGACCCAATGTCTATCTCCATGTCCTGGCTACACAATTAAATGGTTAAGAGAACTGGGGGAATGTGTGGGGAGCAGTGACATCTAGGAAGTGCTGAATGGAAAGTGAAAGTAATTATCTGCCCCACCTCTATGCCTAAGGCATAGAGGAGTGGCAGACAATATTTGATTGACAGCTGAGATTTTTAAATTAGCTTAAACCAGCTATGAACGCTTTAATAAAAATTTGGAATTGGATTTCATGTTTAATTTGAAAAGGACTTTTATTATACAGATTTTTGTGTCTGGGTGACGGGTCCACTTTAAAATTGTTAACTGCTAAATTGTTCTGCTTGTCTATTGGCTGATTGTAGTTGTTGATTCATCCCGCTTCAAAGATAGTTACACACAGAACAAAAATGCTACTAAAAAAGGCACAAATTACCCATCTCATGGTCAGTTAATTATATGGAGTATCCACAGAGCCACTGCTCAACATATGATCTAGTTTCTCCCCACATCACTGAATTTTCAAGCAGGACAGTTCAGGTTTTCTGAAAACTCTTTGGACACTAGTAACCCTATTTCTTGGCTCATATGATACTGCTATTCTCTGGACACAAGTTTTCAAAAATTTAATTTTGCTAAATCTATAGGAATGTTAAATGGTTTTATGCTTGACTTTCATTTAAAGCTTTTTCTGCATGTATTTTATTCTGCTAATTCTAAATTGTAGATTGTATATTGACTTTGTTAGCTATGCAACTGTGAACCTAAACTGTGAGGTTATAAGAATTCTGTACCCTGATATTTGCCATCAAGGTGATAGCATCCTTAGTATAGATTCATTCAACAATCATTTACTTCATCCATTCTCAGAATTAAATATAAAAAAAACACCCCATTCCTCCTTATGCAGAAGTTTGAATCAGAAAAAGATTTGCAGAACTTTAGTGAAGGAGTTGCTGTTTTATTAACTTGAATGAAATGGGTTTATGGAGTAGAGAATGCAACGGTGTACTGTTGAGGTTATTTATTGTTTTTGCTCATGTGCAAATAAAAAGAAAATGTGTGATTCTTGTAGCTGATGGGAATTACATAGCAAAGGAGCTGGGTGGTTAGTCCTCCATGCAAAGAAATTGGATGGAAAGAATATTCTGTACACTATTTAACCTATATACTCATACTGTGATGTCTTGTTTTTCTTATATATAGGATGCAGATTACTTTTTAAACTAAGATTTGCTACAGTCTGCTAAAGTGTGTATCAGATTGTTGTTGCATTTGGCTTGCCAAATAAAATCATCCCTGTGCAAATGTGTAATTACAAAAGCCAGGAAATTTGCTTAAAATGCCAGTTGGAACTACGCTAAAAACAAATTAAGGACCCTCCTAATATGCTAATTTCACATTTAACGAAGAAAAGTTCTGCTGTTCCGTATTTCACACAGAAAGCAGGGGCTGAATAGAGTAAATATCTAGAGCAATCATGCGCAGCTCTGATCGTCCAAGGACAGAGCAGGCTTGTATATAAACAGATGTATTAATAAACTGGTCATTTAATTGACTGAGTTATTGAAGTTCCTAAATACTGGCAGTTGAGTATACAGTAATTTGTTATGTGTTTTTCTGCGTAGACTCTATATGACAGTAAAGTAAATTGCTTAGTCAACTGCCTTAGCTTCACAAGAGTTACTTTATAAATCTAATTGGTGCATTAAAGAGTTTAGTCATATCTGTGTAATGTGGTTGCTGATTTTCTGGTGCAAAGCTTCATGGTGACTGAATGTGCCCTAAAAAGTCTCTACATGAGAATAGTTTTCAAACAATATCTATGATTTATACATTGATATTTTACAATATTAAAAAATAAATTACACATTTTTAATACACATTAAATTAGAATATTGTAGATAATCTTATAAGAGGCATGCTGTCCTGATGAACTTGGGGGCAGATTAAGCAATGGTCAATTCGAGGGTTAAAAAACCCTTGAATTCGACCATTGAATTTTGGTCGAAATAAAATACTTAGAATATCGAGTTCGAAAGATTTTGCCGCAATTCAACTAATCGATTGATCCAATAAAAAAATTTGATTGAACGATTAAATCGTTCAAATTGAACGATTCGAACGATTTTAACCATTCAATCGAATTTTTTTTATTAGATCTAAAAATGCTGGAAAAAGGCTATAGGAGCTTCCTATAGGGCTTAACAGCAATTCGGTAGGTTTTAACTGGCAAACTAGCCAATTAAATTTTTTTTAAAGGGCAAGTGCTTCGACCATCGAATGGTCGAATGATTGAATACATTTTTATTTGAATCATTCGAAATCATAAAATTCGATGGTCGAAGTACCCAAAAAATGTATCCGAAATTCTAATCTTTTTGTAAATTTGATCGAATTTCGAATCATTCATGTGAATTTAGTAAACCTTCCCCTAAGGGGCAGATTTACTATTGGTCGAATTCGAGGGATAAAAACCCTCAAAATCGACCATGGGAATAGTTGGGGAATAAAAATTCTCCAAATTCGAATTCAAATTTGGAGGATTTTTACCACAATTCGATTGGTCGAACAATCGTATATAAAAATTTGATCGATCAATAAAATCGTTTGAATTGATCGATTCGAACGATTTTAACCATTTGATCGAAATTTTTTTTATTCAATCGAAATTTTTGAATCTCAATTCGGTAGCACTGATCTGGCGAACTAGGCAGTCAAATAAAAATTTAAAGGGGAAATACTTCAACTGTGGAATAGTCAAATATTCAAATAGATTTTTATTCGAATCATTCAAATAATTTGATTCGATCAAATTTTCAAAATTCACTGGTCAAAGTGGTCTTCAAAAACATTCTAAAATTGATTTTGAAATTCGATTGAACTTCGAATCCTTCATGTGAATTTAGTAAATCTGCCCCTAAGTGTCATTATCCAAAATATCCCAGTTTGAATGCATGGTCCCAAAAAAAAGTACCAAACTTTAGGATCTGGCAAAATATCGAATAGCAGTAAAATCCTTTGAATTCGATATTCAAATTTGAAGGATTTTTACTCTCATACAATTCCCATGGTCGAATTTAAGGGTTTTTTAACCCTCGAATTCGACCCTTAGTAAATCTGCCCTTTAGTGTTTTCATGCTGTTTGCATTGCCACTACTATATATGAGCAGACAGTTATGGTCCTGGTTCACTGCTATTGCTATCCTTTCTATTTGCAAATGGACTTGTTTCACCTGTTGCTAAACTGGCCACAGGTGATCAGTAGCCATATACACATTAATATTTATTGTATGAAAGATCTTTCATATTACAATCTTCACCTTGATCCTCAAACTTGAAGACCTGGCAACATCCAAGTAGTGAACGGCTCCTCAGGATGTAAAAGGTGGTGTGAGCCGTGTTCAGAACCTTGGGGTTAGTTCTGGGTTTTGGGATAACGAATGTGACATATACTCTGCAGATTTAGGTTTCAAAATAACATGTTTTGATCCTCAGATTCAAACATATTAAAGGGGTGGTTCACCTTCAAGTTAACTTTTAGTATATTGTAGAAGGGCCAATTCTAAGAAACTTTTCAATTGGTCTTCATTATTTATTTTTCATAGTTTTTTTCATGATTTGCAATTTTCTTCTGTTTCTTTGCAGCTTTCAAATGGGGGTCACTGACACCATCTAAAAACAAATGCTCTGTAAGGCTACAAATGTATTGTTATTGCCGCTTTTTATTACTTATCATACTATTCAGTCCATCTCCTATTCATATTCCAGTCTCTTATTCAAATAAATGCAGGGTTGCTAGGGGAATTTGTACCCTAGATACCAAATTGCTGACACTGCAAACTAGAGAGCTGCTGAATAAAAAGCTAAATAACTAAAAAACCACAAACAATAAAAAATTAAAACCAATTGCAAATTGTCTCAGAATATCACATTATACTAAAAGTTAACTCAAAGGTGAACAACCCCTTTAACCAGGTGTGTTCTAAGCAAGAACTTTGCTGTTTTTTGTGGGGTTCTCATTTGTGTATAATACATAACTAGATTTTAATTTGGTGACAGAGTAGTAAAGAGTAACATTCTTTTTTTCTTTTAATTTCTTGGTAGTTAAAGGTTACAACTGGCATGTTTTGGAAGAGTTTCTTTATCTAAACTAGAGTAGTGTTTCTAAAGCAAACACATCAGTTGTCCCAATGCAGTGCAACAGCACATTTTATTGGCATTTCTTTAAAATATTCTCACTTTTAGATATTACTGTTCTTACAAGCATCAGATTAAGAAGCATAGTTTCGGCAGATTGTAAGAAAGTATGGTCCACCAGTGCAGGTCTAACACCAGGGATTAACACCACCAAACAGCAGGCCCGGACTGGCAATCTGTGGGTTCGGGCAAATGCCAGATGGGCTGCTTGCTTTAAAATGTAAATGGTATGCTCACTTAAGAAATGCAAATTAGGTATGTCTTTAATATGTAAAGGAGCCACTCACTTTATAAATGTAAATGAGCTGTCCTTAATATCCAGCCACAGCTAAGCCAATGCCTGCATTTGTTAGTGTTCATGTCAGTACTGGCATATGGGGGAGGAACCAGGAATTCTAACCAACTTCAGTTAGTAATATTAGAGTTGCCTGCTATATACCCAATCCCTTATGCTTATGATAGATATGTTAGCAACTGGGGGATTCGTGCTCAGAACTTCAACATGTAATGGAAAACTATGATATGTAGCCTTAATTGCATGAGACAGTCTAGTCTCTTCAAATATGACACACTTGTATCCTTAGTATTGAGATGTAGTACCGTGTTAGCCATTCGAAAAAAAATGTATAAAATGTAAAGTTTGGTGATACCTTTTTTGGCTAACTGAATAAGTAACATTATTTACTTATTAGTTACTTATTCAGTTAGCCAATAAAAGGTATCACCAAACTTTACATTTTATACACTTGTATCCTGTGATACACATGGTAATTATAGTTTCTTATCTGCAAGGGTACATGGTCTTGCTGGGGGCACACAAAGAAAAATTTAGAATATAATGTACATATAGGGTTACCAATCCAATTGATAGAATAGTTGTGATAGAAACTAGCGGTTGATATTTGTTGCAATAGCCAGTTCCAGCACATAGGGTGTATAATATTGCTGGGGATTATATGGTAATAAACACTACTTCTAGTTAACCTTGGGGTTGGTAATATATATCATGCTTTGCATGCGTATAAATACATGGGCTGCTTTGATACTTTTGCGAGGGCTGCTTTTTCCTCCCAGTCTGACCCTGCCAAACAGCATCTGCTCTTAAAGCTGAAATAGGATTTTCACTGGGAGACATTCTTTTTCTTAACATGATATATTTGGTCACGGCAGCCTTAAAGGAACAGTTCAGGGTAAAATTAAAAACTGGGTAAATAGATAGGCTGTGCAAAATAAAAAATGTTTCTAATATAGTTAGTTAGCCAAAAATGTAATGTATAAAAGCTGGAATTAGTTGATGTCTCACATAACAGAATACAACACAACATCCTGCTTTTCAGCTCTCTAAATCTGAGTAAGTCAGCGACTTGAGGGGGGGCCACATGGGACATAACTGTTCATTGAGTTTGCAATTGATCCTCAGCATTCGGCTCAGATTCAAAAGCAACAGTTATGACCCATCTGGCCCTCCCTCAAGTCATTGATTGGTTACTGCCTGGTAACCAGGGTAACCAGTCAGTGTAAACAAAAGAGAGCTGAAAGAAAGAAGTAGTGGTTCAGTTCTGTTAGGTTAGACTTGCAGTCACTCCAGTCTTTATACATTACATTTTTGCCTAACTAACTATATTGAAAACATGTTTTATTTTGCACAGCCTATCTGTTTACCCAGTTTTTACTTTTATACTGAACAATTCCTTTAAAAGAAAAATGTGTGAAGCAAATTCTAAATTTCAGATTTGTAAAAAATCAAAAGTTGCCATCTTATCTTAAAATGTAAAGTTATATGTTGCAGTTCCTTTTTACAAGTGAGGTTTGTGTATTCTACTGACCTCTGCTGGTACATGTACCATATTTTAAAGGCAATGTGCAACTGTGCAGATAGCAGAAAAAGTTTCAAAAGTAGATACAAACTGCATTAAATAGGTTTTAAACTGCACATGGGGTTTTATAGATCCCCTTGACTAGCCCATCCATCCTATAACTCAGGTGTAGGATTTTGTGCGTTTCAATAAGGCTACCAGATTGTCAGTGTAAAAATATACAGCCAGAACTTTACACCATTCCCATTTTGGCCACACTTACTTAAAGGAATGGTTCACCTTCGAGGTAACTTTTAGCATGTTATAGATTGGCTAGTTCTTAGCAACTTTTCAATTGGTCTTCATTATTTTTTTTTATAGTTATTACATTATTTTCCTTCTTCTGGCTCTTTCTAACTTTCAAATGGGGTCACCGATCCCATCTGAAAAACAAATGCTCTGTAAGGCTACACTTTATTGTTATTTCTTCTTTCTATTCAGGTCTCTCCTATTCATACTCCAGACTCTCATTCAAATCAATGCATGGCTGCTAGGGTAATTTGGACTGAAGAGCTGCTGAATGAAAAGCTTAATAACTCAAAAACCACAAATAATAAAAAATGAAAATCAGTTGCAAATTGTCTCAGAATGTCATGCTCTACATCATAATAAATGTTATTTAAAGGTGAACGCCCCCTTTAAAACACCCCATTTTTCACAGACATGTTCTCATATTTTCCACTGTTAGTTACCTAAACTACCTATACTTAGAATTGGAGAGCTCTATATATTAGACATGGCAGTAGACACAACTCTGCATATTATATTTAGCAATGGAAACAGCCCTGCATGGTACACTGAAATAACTCTGTGCATTACACTTAATCGCAGACATTATATTTTAAACTAAATATAATGGTCTGCTAGCTGTGTCACTGCTTGTGGTAGTAGACATGATCAGTAGGGACACCGCTAGCAAACCAAAATATTTTGTTAAAGATACAGAATCTGTGATTGATACTAACCCAGGGGGGGATCACCACAGTTATATCATTAACTGCTACCAAGATTGTAGAGAGGGTTGCTGAATATTGAGATGTTACTATTTATTTTAGTTTAATTAATATTGAAAAAAGTAATATAAGAGCAGTGTACTTGTGTAATGTGTTTGTCTCTGAATGTGGCTGTCCTTTTCCTGGCACAAGGCTTGCTGATCACTATATATCCCCTCTGTTCAACACTAAAACTCTTCAACCCCTGCTCTGTGTTACATATACTGTATATGCCCCAGCCCCAAGAAAAATTACTACAAACGATGGAAAGCTGGCACAAAGAAAAGTCTCTCTCCTGCCAGCTGCCCACGGAGAATTGCTGTAGCTATCCTGTAGATAGATGTAGATGCACTGCTCTTGCTTTCTATCTGTTTTACACAGAGAGGTTAAGAATAGCCAGTGGGTTTGTTTCCCAGGGACTGGTTTCTATTAGGACCAAGGTCTTGTCCCCAGGGAATGGGGACAGCTAGAAACTTTACATTTTTAGGGCATCACCACCATCACCGATAGCAATTCCATTTACAAATAAAGTTATTCATGTACGTATATTGACGTGTATATATAAATGTATACTATATTTAATTTTTTTATTTATTTTATTAAAATAAACCAGAAACAATTATTGTTTTCCATCAGAAGTGAACATCCTCTAGCACAGCTGTACTGCCATTCCATCATGGAGAACCACCATTTTGACCAGTGCCTCATGATACTAAACAGTCAGGTAAGCATGCTTTCAGTTTGGTATAGCTATTATAAACACAAGGGTTTAGTGTCATACATAGCTCTGATTTAAAGCAGGTGAATCAAGCAAGTTACAGACTACAGGTTACCTTCCAAAGCAGTGTATGGGGCATCCAGTCTTTATACACTTTATATAGCTGTTTGGTTGAATGCTAGTTTGCTTGCTTACATTTTCTCAGAACTACTTTAAGTCAAGGGATAACATCATCATAACTTTGTTATATACAAAGGGCGAAATGACCAAATGTGGGGTCCAAAGCTTTATTTGAAGATCAGGTTTTTAATTAATCAAAGAAGCATAATGGGCAATGATACGCCGCTTATACCTGCTGAGACCAAGTCAGTAAAAATGGCACTAAGCTCAAGAAAAATCATCAACCGCTTAGCGTTCTAGTAAATTAGCCCCCAGACATTTTTAAGTCAAACAGAATCTGTTAGGACCCTGTAGCAACTTAATAGATTTATATGAAGGAATAGGAGTCTGTGGGGCTATTTACTAAAATCCAAATGTATCTCAATAAAGAAAAACTCCCATCCCAGAGTTTGCCTTTATTATTAATAAAATAACTCAACTAAATTGGATCAGGAAAAAAAACAGATAAAATCAATTGAAATTCATAGTTTGTCCCCAAATGTCTCAAATTTTGGGGGGTTTTGCCCCAAAACCCCTGATTTATCAGATTATTGGGCTAAACCCAGCACAAATCATTATATCTTCAATTTGGGAAAGGGACATCTCCCCTTGACTCAGACCTCGACAGGTCTGAGATGGCGGATTTTCAGATTCAGGTTTTTTGTAGCATTGGGGTTTCATAAATCTTGGAATTTTTTTTTTCACAGCAAATTTACGTTTTTGCCCCAAAAAAAACAGACCAGAAAAATTCAAGGTTTAGTAAATAACCCCCTTAGTGTGGGTGCTTTTAGCCATATCCATTTCTGTGCATAAAATAATCTGTACAGTACATAGCACTAAGTACATGTGCATCATCAATAAATTTTAATGATATTGTTACGTGTCCTAGAATATTTGTCAGTATGTTATTGCATATTTTTACCTTTAGGGTAACCAGATTCTAAGTGGCCTTTCTGTTCAAGACTACAAGACTGTTCTGAAGATGATTAAAAAAGCCATCCTTGCTACTGACTTGGCACTATACATTAAGTAAGCTATGCCTACTGATTTACCTTTTCCTTTCAAAAAGAAATACATTAAAAGTAAAAATAATCGTAGCTTGTGCGATTTAAGCGCTTTTATATGAAAACTATGGCTACTATGTGTATTTTGAAACATTCACAAAAATATAAATGAAAGTGTCTTGGCAGAGTGTTTCTTGTGCACTGCTGACTTTACGAGCTCTCAGAACGACATCCTGCTGTGCTGTAAAGTAGCCATAGGAAAAAAAGGGCAAGAACAAGCAGCTGTTCCCAAGCACAAGGAGTGAAGAACCCAGGCGGAAGTTTGCCTTTCTACAGTACATGCAATGTGAAATAGCATAAGGCTTCATTAATTTTGTGCACATTTTTCTAGCCATGTTTTAGCATAAAACAGTGGGCAGAATTTTTCTCTTAAAAAATGTATGAACTAATGGGAGATATGTGTAAAACCCATCAATAATTAACACTGGTGCAAAGCTAGGAGATAGGTTGATGATATCTGCAGGCCGCATGACTCATCACTTTTGTGATATTTTTGGCAGCACTTAACAGTTGAAACTATAAGTGGAAATATTTTCTACTTTTTAGCACAGTTATAAAAACTAAGATTTTTTCCCCCTGGAGCTGCATGCCCCCTTTAGCTCAATTTATTGTATAATAGAGCCATGAATATCCTGTAAATTATATACTTATATATGGTGCTTAGTGATGTCATCAGCTTTAATCAGTGCTTACTAATGTATGCTTTCTCATAAGACTCACTGAAACATGTGTATTATAAAAAAATTATAGATCCCATTTTGTGCCAAGAAAATAAAAATAATTCAAGTAACCTAAGAAATTCCATAACCTGTATATGAATCTATGGATATGGCACTCCTTGGTGATTTTTAATAACATTATAATTTACAACAGGGGGTACATTCTTTTTATATAAACTATGGAATCCCTTATCTGGAAGTCCATCATCCATATAGTTCCATATTATGGAAAGGCCACCTATTTTAGACCCCATTTTTAGCAAATCATTATAATTTTTAAAAATTATTTCCTTGTCTTTGATCCTAAGTACCATGAACCCATATTGGATTATTTCATGTTTAAATGCTTTTTAGCAGACCAGAATTTTTAGGAGGACCAGTAACAGCAAGAATTAAAAAAAAAATTATTAGTACGCTACGAAAAAAGACACCAACACGTATTAAACTATAAAGTCGCTAAGACTTTATTAAGAAATAACTTACCGGCACTCTGCTTGTGCTCCTCTTCAGGAAAGGCGATCGGTGATCCATCGTGTGACGCTCCATTTCTTCTCCCTGCCTTCCTTAGAGGAGATAACCAGGGAGGAGAAATCGAGCATTGCACAATGAATTGTTGCCATTTATGAAGAGGAGCTCAAGTGGAGTTTAGGTAAGTTATTTCTTAATAAAGACTTTGTGATTTTAATGTTTAATATGTGTTGGTATCTTTTTTTCGTAGCATACTTACAAATTGCTTTTAAAACATTTTTGCTGTTACTGGTCCTTTAAGGTATTGTGACCCAAATTACAGAAAGATCCCCTATCCAAAACTCCCGGAAAATATACATTTAATTTTTCAGTTTGGTTTCTAGTGTAACGTTCATTTACGGCTTAAATGTGAAGGATCCTAGAGCTTCCAAAGATTTTGGAACACATTTAAAATATTACATTAAAATTTGATTTTGCAGCGTATATTTTATTTTTGTAAAATATTTTTTCCTTTTCACAGTTCTTTCGAACCTATTGCTATTCTGAATAGAAGAAGCAAACAAAAGAAGAAGGGTGTATAGATTGAGGGGCAAATTTATCATTATTCATGAATTCGAGGGCTCTTAGCCCTCAAATTCGGCAGAAATTCGACTGTCGAATGAAAATCGAATAGTTTTAGGCTATTTTTGGAGCGCTATTTGATTTCTCGAAAAATTCATACAATCGAACAGCATCGTTCGATTTAAAAAACTTGAAATTTCGTTCTAAAAATTTGTACGATTCGAACAATCGAGGCGTTCAATCGTACAAATGCTATTCGAGCAGGTAATAGAAAAAATGCCTATGGGGGGGATTCCCATAGGCTTCTATTGCTATTCGGTAGGTTCAATCTGGCGAAGTAGGCAGTCGAATAAAATTTTTAAGTTGAAGTACTTCTATCATTGAATGGTCGAATGATCGAATATTCGATCATTCGATCTATTTGATCTATTCGATCAAATTTTGCATATTCGATTATTGAAGTGGCCAAATTTGCATATTCAAATCTTCGATAAAATTGTACGATTGGAATTCGATCGAACTTCGAATTATTCACACAAATTTTGTAAATCTGCCCCTAAAAGAAAGGGGTAGAAAATTCAGAACACCATTTCCTTATCATATACTGTACTAGTTTAGTGTAGCTTAAACAGTGGTGCAGTTAGAGGGTGGGAGAAGTGCCTGTATCCCTAGTATTTTATTGAGGACTTTGAAAAGCTACAGAACCTAGCCATAAATGCAGAACATTATACTGTAGCAAAGCTCTTGTGTGTTGGTCTTAATATAAAACTTATGGGAAAACATATGTGTTCTGTAAATTCTTGTGTGAGTGTGTTTATATACAAAGTCAGTTAATGTGGCCATTAAAGGGTATTTAAATATTTTATCCACATGTGAATAATGCCAACTTTTTTTTTAAGGAGAAGAAGTGATTTCTTCGAATTGGTGAACAAGAAAAAATTTAAATGGGATGACCCTTCACAAAAAGATTTGTTTTTGTAAGTACAGAATGACACATTTCAGCATGTTTACATGAAACAAATGTGGTGTTGCTGTATTTCAAACATGACCCCTTTAAATGCACAGCTGCAGTGTAAGAATGGTGTGTAATGAATAAAATCCAGATTTTCTCAGGATTGATATAACAGGCTTGGGCTGAGCATTTTTGATAGTTCTGACTGTTGATTTAAGTTTAAACATTTCCTCCCTCTGCTGTTTCTGGCTAGCAGATCAATAATCCAGGTGCAGGCTCTCTGAATAGTTAGAATTTGCAACATTAGTTAATACATTTCTCAGCAGCATCACAGTAGCATCAGCAAATCATACAGGTATGGGATCCATTATCCAGAAACCTGTTATCCAAATAACTACACTTTTTCAAAATGATTGCCTTTTTTCTGTAATGACAAGTCAGTACCTTGTTCTTGATTAAAACGAAGATATAATTCATCCTAATTGGAGGCAAAACCAGTCTATTGGGTTTGAATACATTAAGTTAGGTTGAAAAAATTTAATTAAAAGTAATATTAGCTGTATAAAAAAAACTACTGGGACAGAAAAAATGTAAAAGTGTTGCATATATTATATATATATATATATATATATATATATATATATATATTTGGATTGCTAATATGTGTATTTAACTAATATGAATTCACAAGGAAGTGCTGGTCCGGGGATGAATTATATAGATATGCTTGCATATATATTTGCAATGTTCCATATATATTATATATTGCTAATTGTATTGTAGATAGATTTGTTTCTGCCCTAGTAATTCCGGTGAAATTCTGAACATTGAGTACAACAGAACTGTTGGTGCCTAAGGACCTGACAATCCACAGCTATTTATATGCAATCATATTATTCAGCAGTAAACAACAGTGTAACAGATATATATGAACCAGCTATAGTATTTACTGCATTGATTACAGTTACCATTTTTAGCCATATTGTGTATAGATTGGGGAGAATATCCATCGGCTTGATAAACTAAGTTTTGTGATGAAAAAATGGATGTAGATTCTGACAGATGACTTTGGTCACTTTCAACATCCAAATAAGTTTTAAGTTGAAAGGACCAAACTGTATTGTAAGTCAGCATCAGACACATTTGGTCCATCTCCAATGGGATCGCCATTACAGAGAAGTCTGCAGTGTGCTGAGATCTAAAAGTGAACCATAATGTGTCTGATACTGAATCAAATCTGAGCTTCTGCATGTAGTATTTCCAGTACATTAGATATTGAAGTGTATCGTACTTACAGCTGCTTCTTTGTTTTGTGCCTAATACAGAGCAATGCTGATGACGGCTTGTGATCTGTCTGCAATAACAAAGCCTTGGCCGGTACAGCAACGGGTCTGTATATAAAAACACAAATCCATATATCACAATGCTGTATCAACAGATTTTTGTAATTAATGATATTTATAGGGTGTCACGCCCACATTTGGAACCTTACAACATTTGCTAAACACACACACTGTGATTCAAAGCAGTTTGGCACCAAATTCTTTTCTGGTCGGTAGTTTTGTAGGATATTCGGCCAGTGCAGTTAAATCAGGGAGAACCATAAGGATCAAATCAGCCTTGCTCATTGGCATTTCCTTTGAATCAGTCTTGGCAACAAGATACAACTCAGAAACTCTGTGGGGCAAAATCACTATATGGTGGCTTTTCGCTAGAGTTACTTCGGAAGTGCAAGCATTTCATAGAGGAGTTTCGCGTGCGTTCGTGTCTGCCTAGCGAAACTCCGTTAGTACTGTTATGCTTGGGTTTATTTGAATAGTGCAGATACATAAAAGTCACATACATGTCTTTATTAGAGATGTTGGTGCAAATGCTTGAAGTGGCCACTTTTTATTACAAATGTCCAAGGAAGCAAAATAAAGACAAAAATGATCCTCTAATGCCCTAGACATAAGCCCACCCTAAAACAAATATTCCATGCTCCTCAAATGTCTGGAAACTGTTAACACAAAAATATTTAGTAGTTCGGACTTTTGAAGACAATCGTGCTTTATAAAATTTAAAGTCGGCAGCATTTTTTTTTTACAACTTTTATGAATATCCTTCATACAGGATAAGATTTCACTGACATAAGATTGAGGAAGCTGTAGTTTGGTTTGATCACTTTGCCTAGTTTGACGTGTAGAAGGAAACTCTGGCTAAAGAGGTAGCGTTCAGTAAAATTTGCATGAATTTGTGGAGTAACGACCGTTCATCAGAGCGAAAAGTCGCCTGGTGATAGGGTGCAAACCTACACTACCGATGGTCACGTTCGTTAGCGAATTGTCCTCTATGCCTGTTAGTCAATTGGAGATGTCCCTGAGGATGGGATTTCTGATGAATTGATGCTAGCATCAGCCACTTCGCCCTTTAGTGAATCTGCCCCCATGTTTTACCATAAAGACTAAGCTTTGTCAAGTTGATCCGGCGGAAGTTAAGCAAGAGCCTCCAGCAGGCAAGCTGCTAATCAGTTCCATGGATCAATCACTATAGGTTGTCTTCCAGTTTAGGCCTTTGCCTATTGTGGGGTAAAAACAATATCTACATATATATTGTCTGAGTCTCATTTGGCTTTTTCCACCTGTGTTCTCCATAGTGAACTATGCATACCATATTTCTTAAATTAGAATGGAATGGGGCTCTACAAATTACGTTATGCACAGGGTTAAAATGTCTGTGTTAGGGAAATTTATTTTAAGAACCCCCTTGAGTAATGAGGAGGAAACCAATAAACTTATCTGAGGGTATAAGAATGGATGAGTGTGTAGTTATAATTTACCCCCACTCCCCCAAGTGACCCACGGGTCAATGGAAGCACCACTCACGTGACAGACATATTTAACACAGTTTCCAGTAGTTGTCTGTTATTGTTTATTGTGTTGATTTGGACAGTTTCCTCCTATTACCGTGAGCACAGGGTATGGGTGCTGGGGTTCTAAGACCCCAATTCAGTTTTGAGCAGTTGCCCCATTGTGAAAGTCAGGGGACCGTACTGACCCCAAGTGTATTATGTATAACCTTTATATATTTTCATACTTTATACTTAGGGGCCCATTTATAAAACCTCAGCTTTATCTGTTTTGGAGATTTATTATAGCCCAAAGCTGCTAAAAATCTGAAAATACTCAATCTCAAACTTGTTGAGGTCATGTAGAAGTCAACAGCATATTTCCATGTTTCTTGATATTGTGATCTGCGCTGGATAATCCGATAAAGTTAGGGGTTTTGTCTGATAATCCGATAAAGTTGAGTTTTCCCAGCGACAATTCAATAAAGTTGAGTTGTTGCAGTGTTTTTTTGCTCTGACTTTTTCATGAAAATGTATTGATAAATGAGTTCAATTCATGGAAGGGAATTTGGTGGACTTTGCTGCAATAAAAAATTAGATTCATTTTATAAGTAGCCTCCATAATAACTTTATAATATACCAAAGATTTCAAGGGGAAATATGAGAAACGTGTGCAAGATTTGCTGGAAACAATACTGCTGCACTGATTTTGTTCCATTTTATTGCTGCTTTGTAGAACCAAAACAATCTTAAAAATAGATAACAGAATATACAGTATATCCAAAAAAGGTAGTACTAGCAGTCCTTGGGCTTCTGCATAATCTGCAATACAGTGATCTCCATTTATTTTCTTCGGCATGGTGACACCAGCACGTGATAGCAATCAGTCTATGATCTAGAAGCAGTTCCCCATAAAGAATAATTAGATCCATGTGGAGATTGACTCCATGCATAACTGTTACTAAAATGTGCTCTGTCAGTGTGAAATCAGAGATATTTACTTGGAAATCTGCACATGACTTTTGCTTTCTTTTACTTTATTAAATAGCCTACAAAACAGTACAACACCACAACAAACTGACCTGTGAGCTTTAGGCAGACAACCTTAACATACTCTGACACTACAAATCCCAGAATCCCCCTGAAATGTAATGAAGTCACAAATAGAAAGGACCTTTCTTAATTTTTATTTTTTTTCATGATTTACCCCAAACTCTGAGCGAGAAAAACAGGCAAGGGCACATGAGATTCTCTGCAACTTGTAAAATGTGATTATAGAAACCTTAACAACCTGAATTGGATCAAAAACCTGATCCTTTGACAGAATGACATTTCAGTGTATAATGGAGTTTCTTGTCTAGACTTTGTGTGTTTATGTAAGTGGCGTCACTGGAGAGAGAGAATGATGTGATCTGTAATCAAGGTAATCTTACAATAGATGGAAAGAATGTTCCTTTTTTTTGCATTGCAGATAGCTGAACTTGTAGCCACAGAATTTTATGACCAAGGGGATAAAGAAAGGAGGGAACTTAATATCGAACCGATCGTAAGTATAAAACCTAGCAGAGAATATTTTATTATTCTATTATGCTTCCGTCATAAAACAAAGATTGGCACAGGTATAAATTGAAACTTTTAGTACTTTTTGTACAACTTGGGGGTGAGGGTGTTGAATTAAAGGGCATGTAAAGGAAAAAAATAAAATCCTATTTTTACTTTCTTTAATGAAAATTCAAACATCATGTCCCTTCATTCACTTCTGTGGATAGAAATTGTCAGACGGTCCCATAAAATTCACATTAGATTACATCACAACACAGGACCCAGTGCAGTCTGTATATTCTGATTATTAATCAGTCTTGCTGTATCGGCTTCTCGCAGATATTATTTGACTTGTGCTGTTTTTATCATTTATGACTATTCCTTATCAGCCCAAATCACACTGAGCATGTGCACAGTCTTGGTCTTGCAAAGATGTTTAACACAGTTACAAGATGACAGTCCCCCTGTGCCCAACTTTGAAAGCTTAAATCATTTGTTTGCTTAGGCTTGTGGTGCAGAAATTTCATGTTTATGTTTAGAATACAAAATACAGCATTTATAGCCTTATTCTATCTTAGACTTTCCCTGTCCTTTAAAAGGCAACCACCTTTTTGCAACCTCTTTGTCCACTTGGCCCCAAGGTATAATGTGCTACGCCATGGGAAGTGATCCTTTTTTTTGTAAAGAAACAAAAGCAGGCTCCCAGTGTAGTTGTAGTTGGACTGCATTAGGTCTAAGCTACCAATTTTGATCCGTCCTTCTCCTCTATATGAATTGTACAGCTCTTTTACTATACGAGATACGTGCATCAATAACAGTCCCCAAATAAAAATAAATAATATAATAATATAACCAAAATCTAAAGATGGCCCTGTGAAAGGTCTGACAATCTGACCACTGATTGCTTTACTTTGGAGAGATGTGCCAGGAGACTGTGTTTAGTAATCATGTGTAATGCTTCCCCTTTTAATGGAATGGCCATTTTAACACTGATCACACTTCATTAAGAACTTTCAATTCTTATGCCGTGCATAAATGAATTATGACAAGGGAATTCTCCCATCACACCATCAGCATTGTCATCATAATAAAAATGAGCTGACATATAGCAGAAAACAGATGGCAATAACTAAAACAGCTTATTTCTGTGTACATGAAACTATTACAAATGGGCAGAGACCATTTTGACCAACAGATGGCACTAGCTCGATATACAATTTGTAACACTAAGACTGAATTGCGCTCGATTTTTTTATTCAATTGTGTACGCTTCCTTTAGCTAAAAATATTAGTTGCATATTGTAGTAAGGAACACTGCTGCCATTTCAGGTTTCCTGCAAACAATTATTCAATATATTACAAAATGGTCGTCTCTGAGCTATAACTCGCTATACAGTGTGACTAGCAGTTTGGGCACATTTATTTAAGAAAAAAAAAAAAGGAAAATGCATTAAAACACTGTTTAGCATTAAGTTATAAATATCGACCAGCTAGTAATCCTTTAGGATTCCCCAGTTTGAATTTGAATAAATCTGTCCCTTATTGAGGCCCACTGCAGGAATATTCAGTAGGCTTTGAGGCAGGAAGCCAGATGTGTACATATATATTTGGAATAAGCTCCTGAAACATTTACACCTACATTCACGCTTTTAGCGGCTTTTTTATATAAAGCAAAATGGCCTTGTAGGTTCCGTTTCCTTTGAAGCAACTTCTGCTCGATTCAACGGCATTAACGGAGACAATCCCCCAGTCTGAATTAGTATTTATTTTCAGAAAATCTGAGGCAATTTCTTTCCCCCTGTTTTGTTTGTGAAAATCTGACACCTAATCCCCAGTATCCCCCTGAGCTTAGGATGTACTAACCATCAAATGCGTTTGGGAAATCGAAGCCAAATGGGTCTAATTTCTTTGACAGATCTGGTGTTATGTTTTAATTCTGTTGTGGAGAGAGGAGACTTTACTAAATATTCTTGTACACCTAATAACTGTCAACCAGTTTATTTTATTTGGCAGTTAGAGGGCACAAGGAATGCACAAATATTAGTGTATTTGGTTTGCACACTAACGTACCAATTGCTGGGATTTTGCAGCCTAATGAAAAGACTACTGCTGTGGTTTTCAAACTGCTCTTCGGGGACCATTGGTCATGCCAGATATTAGCAAGTACCCAGTGCACTTGCGCAGTGCTTATTGCTCCTCAGTTGCTTATGAAAATAATGTTGGTTTGTTACCTCAGTAAACTGGTTTGGCTCTGAGCTCCGTACACACAAATTATAAATACACTGAGCAATATTTATTGCATGTTATTATACCACAAGATGTGTTTTACCGCTTGAAGACATCTCACAGTATATTTCCTGTGCTGAAAGGAGCCAATATGGGAACAGAGGATGTTTTTCATATATATTTATATTTATATATAGTACTTTTCAAAGAACCATTTACACGCACACACACATAAACACACGCTATTCACACTGAAGTGTGGTTCTATATTTTACATATGATGAGCTGCTAGAACTAGATCCTGCTTAGTGTAAAGCTGACATCTCCATGCACTGCCTACACTGTTTAAATGATCTCTTTCAGGACCTGATGAACAGAGAAAAGAAAGACAAGATACCCAGCATGCAGGTTGGATTTATTGACGCAGTCTGCTTAGAACTTTATGAGGTGCGCCACCTTTCTTTTTCATACAATGTCAGTTTATTAAGCATCTTGGAAAATGATACCGCTCTCTGTATATCTATATATCAACACTGAAAATGTATGTAGCTGAATCCAAATAGCTGTCTATATAAAGGGATACTGTCATGGGAAAACATATTTTTTTTCAAAACACATTCGTTAATAGTGCTACTCCAGCAGACTTCTCCACTGAAATACATTTCTCAAAAGAGCAAACAGATTTTTTTATATTAAATTTTGAAATCTGAGACGGGGCTAGACATATTGTCAATTTCCCAGCTGCCCCAGTCATGAAACTTTAGGATGGAACTACTTTCTGACAGGCTGTTTCTACTACTTTGCAAAGTGTAGCAAGTGCCATACCGCTGGGGACTTTTCATTGAAGCCTGCGGTATGGCATGGGAAGAGATTTGGGGAGATTGTCGCTCAGAAGAAGAGACGATTAGTCACTAGGCGTTTAAATCTCCCCGAATCTGAGGGGGGTGATATCAAACCAAATTGCAGTACAGAAGTCAGGGTCGGATGATTTTCTGGAGGCTGCCTGCCACGACCTGAAGAAAAATTAGGCGTCCATGGCCGTTTGCACACACACTCGGTGGGGGCAGTGCGCACACGCTCGGCGTCGCATCGGTGCACCAGGGGAGTCTGGATGGGGGCCCTGGACAGAAGCCCCGGTGGGCCCGGGCCCCCCAGACCGACCCTGACAGCACTAAAGAGTGACTGAAGTTTATCAGAGCACAAGTCACATGACTTGGGCAGCTGGGAAACTGACAATATGTCTAGCCCCATGTCAGATTTCAAAATTGAATATGAAAATTGTTTGCTCTTTTGAAAAATGGATTTTAGTGCAGACTTCTGCTGGATTAGCACTATTAACTGATGCGTTTTGAAAAAAAACATGTTTTCCCATGACAGTATCCCTTTAAGGGGATTGTTCACCTTAGTAGTGATGTAGAGAGTGATATTCTGAAGCAATTTTTTTTCTATTAGTTTTTTCGTTATTTAGCATTGTATTCAGCAGCTCTCCAGTTTTCAAATTCCCCAATCTGGTTGCTAGGGTCCAAATTTCCCTAGAAACATGCATAGATTTAAATAAGAGACTGGAATATGAATAAAAGAGGGCCTGAATAGATGAGTAAGAAAGTGTAGCATTTAATTATTAGATGGGATCGGTGACCCTCGTTGTAAGGCTCGAAAAAGTCACAAGTAGTAGTAATTTAAAAACTATAAAAAAAGACTGAAACGTTGCATAGAATTGCCCATTCTATAACATACTAAAAGCTAACCAGCCATTTAATGCCATTGCTATTGTTAATTAGGCTGATGTATGTTTAGGCCACTGCTTTGCTACAAAAAGGAGGCAAAAGTACAAAAAGAAGGCAAAATATTGTTTCTTATAGAAAAAATAATAATAGTTGCCAACATTCCCTGGGTATTGAGTCCTATTTAAAAAAGGTATCAGTATCCCCATAATACATTTCCCCAACAGAACATGTCTATTGTCACAAGACTCTACAGTACCCATGCAGGACCTAATGCTTCTTTTTCCTATTTTCTACAAGTTCAGTCCTTACCTTATACATTTGTGCCTTAGGCCTTGACGCAGATCTCTGAATCGTGTTACCCCTTACTTGACGGCTGTCAGAGGAATAAGCAGATGTGGCAGATCTTAGCAGAGCAGCAGGAAAAGAACCTGGTGAACGGAGACAAGAGTCAGTCGGAAGTGAACTGCAACATGGATTAGCAGAACAAGAGAAGCCTGTAGTTTTGTGGTACAAAATAGCATTACACTGTCTGAAGAATTTTATATTTCGCACCAGCTGTATTTATTCCTATCACGTAGATTGTTTCCTCTAAGGAACATGTAAATGGTATTTCTTTGTATTATTTTTAATATTGTTATTTTTTTTTTTTTTTAAAACTGTTCTTTGTCCGATTGTATGTAGCAGTGTAACACATTTCTCCTGTTAGTGGGGCTTAAACTGCTCCCTTTACAGTCACGTGTACTTCATATTTTGTATTGTGCTACATGGACTAGTGCCTTAACATATAGTCTCTTTTTTTCCAAGTAGCTACAGTTTAAGTAGGATTAACGGATTATTTTTTAATTACCAATCAAAACCTCAACTCTGCAACCCACACCATGGGCATTGCTAAAGCATAAGGTAAATATGAGATAAATAACCCCCAGTGGATCCAAAATGATAAACAACTGCATATTCAGGGGTAAATTATTAAAATTGCACCATAATACACTAATTTGTTTCCATTAGGATTAAAAGTCTTTGTTAAACCAGTGGAAAGTCTACAGCAACCTCCCACCCTGTAACCCCTTTTCATTAAAGGAAACTGCCATTTTGTTATAGCACAAATAAAACACAGCCTATAAGGTTACATGCCAGTTGATTTTAAAGGTATGAGTAATAGTTTGTATTTAAATCAACCTTCCAATATAAAGTAATTAGGCCTTATGATTTTACATTTGTATGTAATTTATATAGAAAACAGTATGTTTGTCCAGTTTTAGTCTCTGCTTTGAAGCTGTGTAGCAGAAGCCAGCTAATTGTCAGACCTGTAAAGAAGCATGCAAGGCTGAATTGGCACGTCGACCCTATGCCCTACTGATAAACATATTCTGTTTAGAGGAAAATACAGGAAAGATGTTTCTTTCTGAAAAATAGAGCAGTATATCAGAGCAGGACTCATAGGGGCAGAAGCTCAGTCTGGTTTAGACTTTAATTGGGCTTTATGGCAAAGTTTGGCAAAAAGAGGATGTTTCTCATTTATAGCATTTGGAGTTATAAAACCTAAATAATCAAAACAGCAAACAAGATGTCTATGTGGCAGTGCAAGGTTCGCTTGTAATTAGGGATGCACCGAATAAACTATTTTGGATCAGGCCGAACCACTGAATCCTTTGCGAAAGATTCAGCTGAACACTGAACTGAATCCAAATCCTAATTAGGGATGGGAAGGGGGAAAACTTTATTTTTCTTCCTTGTTTTGTGACAAAAAGTCACACGATTTCCCGTCCTCCTCTAATTTGCATATGCAAATTCGGATTAGGTTCAGCCTAATCCTGCTCAAAAATGCAGAATCTTGGCCGAATTCTAAACCGAATCCTGGATTCAGTGCATCGCTACTCGCAATGATCTATATCCATTGTTGTCCACCTTTTTTACTGAAACTGAGCTATCGAACTGCCAGTTGGATGGATTCCATCACAGCTTAATATTTTGAAACAGACTGCTACTTAAAGGAGAAGTAAACCCTCCACAATAAAAAGTCCCCAATGGCTCCCCTCCGTAGGCCCCCTCCCCGCCTCCCCCCTGCACACTGTTACACTAGAATTGTGTCCCTTAGTGGGGACTCACTGTGGAGGGTTTACTTCTCCTTTAACTCCTAATGATGAGAATATGCACACTTTCTGTTGACAAATGATAGGCACCATTGCTGCCTTATCCAGTGATTATACAATGGCAGCCTGCAGGGGTCACTATAAGCCCAATAAGTAAACACAAAAGGGAAAAAAAGCAGCATCATGACCATATGCTTCTGCTTCCATTAAATAAAATACAGGTAATATGCTTGGCCCTGTGATTTTCCACTGTTGACTTTTAAATGACATTTAGGGGGTATTTACTAAAACACACCTTTTACTCAGATTTAAAAACAAATTTTGACCAAACTCAGAAACCCTAATCCTCCCTATTTACCAACAAATCCGAAAGGAAAAAAAAAGGTTGAAAAAAAAGCATACGGAAAATTGAATTGTGCAACTTTTTTAATTGACGCCCGAACGAAAAACCAACCCGAAACCCTTGAAGATCATGAAAGCAAGAAACATCTTCAGATTGTAAAAGGAACATCTGCCATTGACATGATTTGGACAGGTTTTAGCTGGAATATTTTCGGATTTTTGACGCACAAGAAATCCCAAAACTTTTTCAGATTTTTTTCCTTACCCGAAAAATAAGAGGCTTAAAAAATGTGCCTTTTAAACATTTAAAAAGCAAATAGTATTGTTTTCCCATTAATATTTATTTATTAAGAAAGGCAGGAGTTACTTTAAAGATCTTTTTAATGACATATTTCTGCAGGGCCAAGCCTTATAAAAGATTAGGGAACATGTATTGGAACATGGCCCATTTCAAGAGTTGAATGTGTCCAAAAAAAACTATACGCAGCAGAAAGTGACTCCTATCCCTGAACTCTACTCCCTAGAGTTACCACCTGACCAGTTATTTAAAAGTCTGGCTAGAAAAAGAAGGAAGTTATAGGGTTCTATATATGGACATGAGCTACTGCACTCCCTTCTGCCTATAGCTGAAATGTTGTTTGTTATGCGTGCATCCTACTTCCTACCTGTAGGGGGCACACCACATCTTCTCTCATAGCCAGAAAGACACTGAGATTACACAATCTGAGTTTATAGAGAACACAGAGTAAGTAGGCAATCTCAATGATTCTAAACACCAAAACTCTGCTCTACTTGAAATGAGCATCAGACACGTAAGGCCCAGCTGACCCTGCATCTTCAGAATTCCAGTTTACTAGCGAGTAACTGCTTAGCAGTGTTCTCTGCAAATTGCACATAGTTTACCAACACTCTTCATTGTTAAATACAGTAATACAATTTCTTGGCATCAATATGCGAAAATCATGCCACTGGGGAAATGTCATCAGCTTGTCATTTATTGGGTTTAATTCAGTTGCTTGAGTAGGTACAACTTGCAATGGTTAGTTTTATGTTAGCGTTGGAACTTGTCGGTGCATGGGAAGGATTAAACTAATTTAATGTCAATAGGTTAAACCTATTTAATGTCAAGAACTTGTAAGGCACCTGAAAGCCAATAAAAAAGTGGCAAAATGGATTTAAAAAAATTAAGTGTTAGGTAGTTTATTGTTTATCTCTGCCCCCCCCCCCCAGAGACTCCTACTGACTTAGACTAAATTATAGCCTCAATAGATCAATAGATCAGCATAGGCAACATTAGAGCCATTATTATGGTATGTATAGTATACAGTCATTTTATAAAGTTTTAGAACCATGGTTCTCATAAAATATGCCAATGACTTTATTCACAACAATTTGAGGACCATTCTTTGTACTTCGCTTTTCTATGTGAGCTGTGCTTGCTTCTCTTTACTTCCTTGCAATATATATACATATATATATATATATATATATATATATATATATGCACACAAACGACTTGTAGAGGATGTACACATGCACACTGTAAATATATTAAGATTATATTTTGGTAGTTGTATTTCTTTGTAATTAAAAGGTCGCAGTCATGTTCTTTGGTCAGTTTCAGCTTTTTTTTTTTAATTACTTTGAAACAGATTTGCACAGTTCTATTGTTTATTGCCACTGTATTTTTTGTACTGTGGGTTGAACGTCGTATGGAGAGGGGACAACGATTTTTTTGATTTAACATTTTACGTATATGTATAGTCTTACAGGAGGTTCACAAAAGAGGAATTTAGGGAGAAGCTGTGGTTTTGATGTATACTTGGAAATTGTATAAACATGGTATTGTGGCTAAGGTGTTAACATTCAGACAATATCATTTTGTTAAGCAGCAAATTATACATCTAATTTCATTATTATTAATCATTATTTAAGTAGCACTGAGATATTCTGTGGGGCTTTACAGAGTTTACACATCAGTCCCTGCCCCGGTGGAGCTTATAATTCCTATTAGTGATGGTTGGTAAAACGCTCACAATAATTCAGCAGTTAAAAAAAACAAAAAACAAAATGGTATGCGGTGACAAAGAAACAGTTTGGCGCTGGCGACCGTTTTGACACTGGCGACCGTTTAAGTGCGGTAAATTGTCGTTGTCGTCAAAAGTCACGTTTTGCTAATTTTTCACCGTTTTGTGAATTTGGTGGGATATTCACAAAATTGTCGGCGAATCCAGACAAATTCATCCATCACTAGTCCCTATCACATTCACACAGACTAGTCAATTGTTTTAAGCAAATTAACCTTCCTGTAAGTTTTGAGGAAACCCACAGAGACATGGGAAGAACATATAACGTTTTAAAATTGTTTCTAATGGTTCAGACTCATGAATAAATCCATAGCTTTCATGGACTGATTTATTCATGGTCTTGTTTTACTTTATGGGGAGCTGGATGCATACCTCCCAACTGTCCCGTTTTTTTGCAGGACAGTCCCATTTTGGACAGCTCAACCCAAATGGTTGCTGTAAAGTCCCGACTTTCTCTTTGATCTCCTGCACTGAACAACCAGAAAAAGATACTAACTTAATTGGCTTTTGGCAGAGAGGCCAGAAAATCTGGCAGGTGCACTTAGAAACATTTGTTACAATTTAAGATCAGCAAATAAACAAGTGTAACAATTTAAGATAATCAGGTATCGTGGGGGGAAATGTGATTTGCAGCTTAAAGGGCAAGTCACCTTCAAAATTGTAATAATACATAAGAACCACAGAAATTACAAATTTTGTAAAATGAACATGGTAATTAGGGGGCATGGCCACACAAATGGGCATGGTCAAAAAATACTGTCCCTCTTTCTGTTATCAAAATGTTGGGAGGTATGTGTATGTCTATGCGGAGAAATGCAGGCTATGAATCCACTGCCCTGCTGCTGCTATCGCTGCTCCTCTTCTGCTATGCTGCCTGAACCCGGATTTCCATGAGAAATGCTAAATCTCTCATTTTGGTGCCAAAATCCTCATCTGCCTGCACCCAAACAGAGGTAATGATTGTGGGAGCACAGCAGAAGAGCAATACAGGGCAGTTGATTCCTGGCCTGTGTTTCTCCTCAGGCCAAGATCTGTATGGTGTGGCCCTAGCCTGTCACATAGAAATAAAGTTACATTTCCCAACCTTTTCCCCCTAAAATTCTATAAAGCAGTTTAAAAGTGTCATTGTCTCATACCATATTGCTTATGACAGTGCTCATCTTTTGTTATCATATACAAGGAATAAGTAGTAAGTCTGGTGTCATTACATTCATATAAAGACAGCACACATCTGGAGACTACTGCATTAGATGAGAAAGAGGAGAGCACTCAAAAAGCAGATTAACAGCTGTGATCAGTGTTCATTGGAGACTGTCAGACACAATATGTTTCAGGCCATTTTGCTAATCACAGCAGTTAATCTGCTTTTTGAGTGCTCTCCTCTTTCTCATCTAATGTCATTAGGGGCACGGCCGGTTGAAAATGAATGCTTTTTCATACATATTGCCGCAGAGGGAATATTTCCCTTGGTTTTCTCATGACCCGATCTGAGAGATGCCATCAAACTGTGCCAGTATAGGTATTCTCTAAGCACAATTCAGCAGAGAAACTTTACTGTATTTGCAGTTCTCCCTATAATAAACAGGGCACTGGGTAATAGCAGTGCAGAGCAATAGCAGAACAAGGAATGGATTTCATGTAGTGACTGGCAGCCCACGTTTAATATATGTTACCTATTTCCAGTTTGTATAATATGTTTATTTGTACCATTTTCTTGTAAATAAAGAGAAATGTAAATGAATACAGTCTATGTGTTTTTAACAGCCTGGATACATGTCATAGAAACGTGTAATCTTGCCTCTGGGTAGGAAGGTCTGGCACCTCCAATATGACTTTAAACCTAACTACTATCAAAATTCCATCACTAAATATGAGAGTGTTGCATGTAAATTAAAGGACAGGGAAAGTGTAAAATAGAATAAGGCTAGAAATACTGTATTTTGTATACTAAATATAAACATAAACTTACTGCACCACAAGCCTAATTAAACAAATGATTTATGCCTTCAAAGTTGGCCACAGGAGGCTGTCATCTTTGTCTACTTTGTTATACATTTTTGCAAGACCACGACTGTACACATGCTCAGTGTGATCTGGGCTGCTTAGGGATCATTATAAATTATCAAAACAGCACAAGTCAAATAATATCTACCAGAAGCCGATACAGCAAGACTGATTAATAATCAGAATATACAGACTACACTGGGTCCTGTGTTGTCATGTAATCTAATGTGGATTTTATAGTTTTTGTATTGTTTAATACAAACTTTCTCCAACTTTGCAGAACCAGTGGCTGCAGCAAAATATCCTCCAAATATTTTATCTGTTTAAATCTGGCTCCATGATCCCTGCAGCTGGAGTTGGAAACATTAACGAGGATGTAAAGGCAAAAATAAAATCCAATACAAATCTCTACACAGTCGCCGACTGCTCTTCAGGGAAACAAAGCTGCTGGAATTCTGCATATATATATAATTTATGAGATGAGCGCACTCCTTCCGGATTGTAGTTTATCGTCGGGTGCGTTGTTCAAGTCTTGTGATATAATAATATGAAGGGAAACGCACACCTTTCTTTTGGTGAAGAAATAAATGTGTCTTTATTCACAATGCATTGGGTCCCTTCATATATATATATATATATATAATTCCCCAATGGCGTCCGCACTCACTCCATGTGTCTCAA
>CM044431.1:73450031-73530050 GCA_024363595.1 Xenopus borealis | reverse complement strand
ATATATATATATATATATATATATATATATATATATATATATATAAAACAAAAAATGCAGCTCATCCATGTGTTGCAAGTAAAATCAGTCTGGTGCATGGGTGTATCTTTCTATGGCTGACATATGTTCCAAAAAGCTGACTCCAGCATTACAGGAGGTTTTGCCTACATATTGGACCACACATTTACAAGTCGCCAAATAGACCACTCCTTTCAATAGGCAATTAAAATACTGTTTAATTATATAAGACTTACACATATAAGTACTACTATAGTAGAGACTTTAACCACAGAACAAGCTTTGCATCTGCCTCAGCCACACCAATAGGTGCCCTTGTATCTCAACCATGCTGAATCATTCATTTGGCCCCTGGAACTATATTGAATCCTTGATATCAAAAAGGCTATATTACGCCTGTAATGAGAGGGATTTTTGATCAAGAATGGCTCATGGTAATACTTTGATTTAACCCAGTAGCTTCTTGTATGATACAGGCATTGAACCCAAAATACTTATACACATAGCAGCCTTACTCTTGCATAATGAAGCTTTGTCGAAGAAGTTAATCAAGATTGAGGTTCAATTACCTAATATTGGTTCTTTGTACTATTGGACCTAATACCAGTTCTTTTTATGACTTTTTTGGGAATTTCAAGATATTTTTTAATATGTTTATGATTTCTGAAGCCCTTATCAGACTGTTGATACTACTTGATAGCTTTTTTATCTTCAAAAATGACACCTCTGCCCGCCAACCCATAAAAGGGTTAGCATATGTAGGAGAAAAGGAGACACCCACCGCAATGCCAAATTTTTGGGGACAGAACTTGTGATCAAAACAAAAATAATTAGAAATTACAAAAATCATATAGACTGCAAAAGAAAATGGCTGTGTTCCTTAAGAAAACATTGTTTTTTATGCAGACAATAATCTATGGCCTGTAAACCTAATTCATGATCGATGGATGAATAAAGGCTTTCCATATTCCTTAAAGGCCCACTGCATACTGTATTCTCAAATGTAGTAATGCACATGGTTGTATCTCTCAAAAAAGTTGGTAGCTTCTCAACTAATGGCATCAATAGCCTAACTACATATTGGGACAAAGCCTCATTGACAGCCCCAATTCCAGCCACTATAGGACACTTCTTTACATCCTCCAAGGACTTGTGAATCTTGGGCAGAATATGGAAAATGGGAATAACAGGATTTAAAAATTTAAAACTTATATTCAGTCCCATTAATAACTCAATGTTCTAACCCTAGTTTAAGTTAATCCCTTAAACCCTCCTCTAGTTTACTAGTGGGTTCCGCCCTTCAAAGAAATAGGAGAAAAGGAGACAAGGCACAGGATACACAGGTGATAATATATATGCTCTGTAGTATACAATGGGATTCTTCAGAACGTATATGTTATCTACTGGGTGTCCTGTGCTTGAATGGCTGCCCCATGGCTATGCAGCAGCTTGTTTATATAAACTATAATGTTTCCATAACAAAGGCCAACAGTACATTATATTGTCATTTCTTTAAAACACTTTCATGTTTTGGTGTTACTGTTACTTTAAGGTGAGGACTTCCAAGGTAATTGTGTCAGATATATTATATCTTAGGGAGATTAATGCTTGTTGATAAGTTGGTGTAGGGAGGAGGGTTTGAGGTTTTTGGAGAACTGGGCTGATTTCTCAATCTGCTGGAGTTCCTTTGCCAAGGATGGGTTGCACCTCAATGATGATGGTGCAGCTGCTTTGGGGGAGAAGATGGCTAAAGGGGTTGGAGGAGAATATAAACTAAGCCTGGAGGGGGGCAGTAAAGGATTTTGTGGAAGACAGGTTAGATGAGGTAGTGGGCATAGGAAGGAAAAATGGGGGAGGATATTTGATAGAGGGTACTGTTATGGAGGTCTCAAGCTGGTACCAGTATTAAATGCAAGCAGTCTGTAGGGATGGCGCGAACCGCGGCAAAAAAGTTTGCGAACACGTTCGTGAACCTGCGCAAAATCGCGTAAAATTATTTTAAAGTTGTTGAAAGGGTGCAACGACCTGGACAGTGGCATGCCAGAGGGGGATCAAGGGAAAAGAAAAATCCATTATTTTCTTATGTCAAAAGTGTTACAAAGTATCTTATCTGCACCTGTTAGCTGTTCTGGACTCTCTGCCAAAAGCCAATTAAGTTCAAATCTTTGCTTCTTTTTCTGGCTGTTCAGTGCAGAGAAAAGAGGGACTTTCCAGTACAAATGAGGGACAGAGGGTTGAGCTCTCAAAAGAGGGACTGTCCCTCCAAAAAAGGGACTCTTATCTCAAAAGTGTTACAAAGTATCTTACCTGCACCTGTTAGCTGTTCTGGACTCTCTGCCAAAAGCCAATTAAGTTCAAATCTTTGTTTCTTTTTCTGGCTGTTCAGTGCAGAGAAAAGAGGGACTTTCCAGTACAAATGAGGGACAGAGGGTTGAGCTCTCAAAAGAGGGACTGTCCCTCCAAAAAAGGGACAGTTGGGAGGTATGCACATTTTTTTTTTTTTTGGTCCAGGGGGTGTGTGGGGGTGGTCCAGGGAGATCTTCCTGAATGGCTGCCATGTATCTGCTGGTCTGGGGTGAGAGGGCAAAAAAAAAAGCGGCAAAAAAATGCGTCAAATTGACGCGAACCCAAAATGCGAACGTCGCGCGACGTTCGCGAACTTTTGGCGAGCGCGAACAGCGGATGTTTGCGCGAACAAGTTCGCCGGCGAACAGTTCGCGCCATCCCTAGCAGTCTGACTGGTAAAATGGGATAGCTGGAGGTGCATAGCTGGGCACTTAATATCAGTGGCTATACATTGTTTCATGGGGACAGAGGCAAAAGAAAAGGAGGAGGAAAATGTCTGTTTGTTAGGCAGGATTTAGAAGCTAATATAAAGAAGGTTATTTTAGAAAATGAAGGGACTGAAGGCTTATAGGTAAAGCTCTTCATGCTATGCTATGTTACAGACTCCCTTATGTAAGTGATGAGGAGGAGGTTAAGCTCCTGATGCAAATAGAAAAGGCTGCTATTTTGTGGAGAGTAATGATAACTGGGGATTTTAATTGCCTGTATCTTGACTGGAGCAATGGTACTGTCAGGACAGTTCATAGAAACAAGTTTATAAACTTGTTGCATGAAAGTTTTATGAGTTGTTGAGAACCAACTTAGAATAAATTCTATACTGGCTCTAGTGATCATTAGTTACACAGAACCTATAGCAATTGTGCAAGTAAATGAACCCCTGGGTAATAGTGACCATATTATGATATCATTTAATGTCTGCAAAAACCCTGAATTATAGAAAATCAAATTTAATTGAGGACTGCACTGCAGAGCATATATTTGTGCATCATGTTTTCTGCTAAAAACACAGAACAGAAATGGTTGTAATTTAAAATTATATTAAATTGTTACTGTTCATAATTTATTCCCTTAAAGGAAAACTATACCCCCCTGAACAATGTAGGTCTCTATAAAAATATATTGCATAAAACAACTCATATGTAAAACCCTGCTTCATGTAAATAAACCATTTTCAGAATAATTTTTTAGTAGCATGTGCCATTGGGTAATCATAAATAGAAAATTGCCATTTTAAAAGATAAGGACAGCCTCCTGGGATCCTAGGATCCAACAGTGCACACAAACATACCAAACAAACTATAAAGTTAGGTCACACAAGCCAATTAACAGACAGAGTTGTGCTTCCACACTTCTTCCTGTTACAGTTAGAGATTAAATATTTCTGGTCAGGTGATCTCTGAGGCAGCACACAGACCATCACGAAATGGTGGTCCAAGACAAGAGATTTAAATGGGCAATATTTACTTAAATATATATACCAGGTTGGTAAGATTGTTTAATATGTCACTTAATTTGATATAAACTATCTGTTGCTCAAGTATTAATTTTCACGGTATAATTTTCCTTTGCTGTCTGCCTGCCTCGATCAAGCCTGTCTGACCACGAATCTGCCTAATGCCGTCTGTACCGTGACCTTCGGCCTTTATAGACTCTTTCTACAGTCGTGCCCCATTGCCAGCCAGAACTCCTGCTCTGCACCTCTCGTTTAAGTCCAGGTGGCATCTGAGTAGCTGAGGGCTCCTCCCAAAGCCAAAGGCGGTCACACTACTGGTGAAGCACGAGCCGAGACCAGGGTGCTTGGCGTTTGTTCTGGTATTGGGTGCCGACCGTGACATGAGGAGCATATTGCAGCAGAGGCTAAGACTAACCCCAAAAAATTTTTTAAGTATCAAAATAGTAAAAAGATGCAGGTTGAGATTATGACTCCTTTAAAGAATGGTACCAGTATGGTTGTAACAGATACAGAACAGGCAAATCATTTCTTTTCTTCAGTGTGTACAATAGAGTCAGAATTCCCAGACCCACCTCATAGCTGCACTGTTGACTCTAGTCAGTGGCTGATTCAGCCTCAGCTGCTATTTTTTTCCAGAAAAAGTAGCAACCCAATCTTATTTTGTATATAATCTGTTGTTTATTATTATGTGTGCGTGCTGCTCTTAGTGTCATTGACCTTAAGGTTTATATAACATTGTGCTGCTTCTGTAGCTCCCATGTAAATAGACAATTGTTTCTCATGTTTTCTACTGTAATCCTTTGCTTTCCTAATTCATGTCACAAATAAATCTCTTTTTAATAAAAGTGACAGACAATTAATAAAAATCGCAAGTACAATAAATGTAAGCTCAATATGTACACAGCCCTTCATAGAATCATATTGTATTTTTACCTGAAAGCTGGAAACAGATGTCTACAGGATACTAGTCCACACAGACCAGTAGCTGCTGTTCGACTCCCATAATCCCCTACATCACATACTGAGGGTCATCAAAACTCTACATCACAGAGTAGACAAGATCCCCACCAGCACAGAGGCTAAAGAGATGGAATATCTCAGAGGGGCCCTGGAGACATGTTGGTATCCAGATTGGGCCTTTGGAAAACAGGACAGGAGAAATAACTTGGTCCTCCCATATGTAGCTGGGATGTTGGAAAAAACTAAAGGATTTTTAATAAACACCACATCCCTGTCTGCTTTAAACCCAGCAACACACTCAGGCAGCAACTGGTTCACCCACAAGACCCAACCCCAATGCACGAGAAGAGTAACATTGTGTATGCATTGCAGTGAGGAGTGTTCTGGTTTGTATGTAGGAGAAACCAAATAACAGTTACACCAGTGTATGGAGCAGCACAGAAGAGTCAGCTTCTAAAAGAAAAAGGACACACATATGAAGACTCCCAAGTCCAGATTCTAGACCGGGAGAGCAACTGGGTCAAAAGAGGTGTTAAAGAAGCCTATGTCTATGACATCCTTACATGAACAGATCTTGCTGATTGGAGTAACACTGCAGAGTATTTGTTCCCGAAAGATCGTATTTACAAGTTATACTGAATTGAGAAAGTCAGTTGGATGACTGGTGAAACGTCTTCAAGAAAGAAAAACACAGCAAGTCCAGCTGATTTGACTTATTTCTACAGATATACCATGACCTGGCTGAATGAGAATGTTCACAAACCCATTCAATGGGTACTTATGTGCTGGCGACATCCACATTTACCCTAGGGTTATTGAAACATATATATTCCAATATTAATTTGTACAAGGAAACTGAACTGCCCTAATCATAATCTCCTTGGGTTTTATATATGGTATGAGCACTAAATTAGCACAGTGGTGGGAATTTGATTTGGAGACAGGTTATTTCCATGTGCATGTATGTGTGTGCTTGATCCTTTATGATTCTTACTAGCAATGACTAATGTAAACCATTTATTCCGTTGCTTCAAAAGAGAATTGCCTTTAATCACTGTCCAGTAATGTTTATGGTAACTGGGCTGTTTATATACATAGCATTGTTTTTATCAAGCGAATACAGCATGTGCTATTACTGTTAATTGAGAGATAAGTGAGGTTAACTGAAGTTAGGCAAACATGGTCACTGAGCGTTATTGTAACCAAATCCCTTGTTATTACAGCACTGTTTAAACTTGTATAAGCATTTCATGGGGTTAAGGACCTTTAAACCCCTGGTACACAAGTACAAGCCTTTGCACACATAGTTCTTGCAGAAAGCCTTAGCTTAAGGCCCTATGGATTACCTGTTGCCTTTTATGAACGATCTGCTTTTAACAGGGTCCTTGTGTGTCAGTGATCCATACTGTATATAGGGCTTGTGCCATAGTAGTATGTGTGTCCCTAGCCTAGCAAATTCCAACCAAATGATGTTTACAAATGCAATTGGTACAAAACTAATAATTAAGTTTACATTTCTGTTTCTCAGCTCTGGAAAATTGAATGCTAGCCAATTGAATCATGCTTCAAAGTTCAGTGGCCTTGTAATAGAATATCTCATCATAGCAGCACCCGATAAAGGTATAGTCTGTGTTTTTATGGGCTTCAATAGACAGTTAGTCTGATATCGATATCTAACTATCTTCAGGATCAATGGTCAACTTTGCAGAAAAGTCTATTGCAACAAGGGATCTGGAAAACATTTAGTGTCTTACAACTTTATATGACCATCACCCTTTTTATTACCCATTTTTATCTTTCTTGGATAATCATTTAATCTCTGTTTACTTTGAACTAGGCAGTTGCTTATATATTATACGTACTGGCTGAAAGCTATTAGTCTTTATTCTGCAGTTTTTGCCTTTATAGTATTAGTTATTATTTGCATTTTATAGGTCAGTGCTGATGTTGGGGTCTAGCTGGTTGTTTTTTAAACAGTTCCTATAATAAGTGCCCCCCACTATTAATACTTAAACCAATAATAACAGGGAAGAGAGTTTACAAATATAAAAAGGTTAGTATTTTTGTCCAGAAAAAGTGCCACCCTTAGCCTACTGCCTCTTCTTTTTTCCCAAAACATAATTTAACTGCTCCCTTATTTAATTTATCTCTCTTTACCTCCTGAAGTTCCATAATCTTACCTTCTCATTTTGTCTGCTCAACTCCTACCGACTGACCTTCTCTTCTTCTTCATACTCTTTTATGTTCAGATTCTTTCTTTAGATTATTTCACTTCTATATGAGGTGTTTTTCTTAAAAATATTTCCTTCCCGTACCCTCATCCCATTTAAACAGTGGAACAGTACAATGCGCTTGCCATGAACATAGACTGGTGAGTTATGGTGAGCTACTTAACATCAATAAAGATAAAAAATACCAAGGCTAGTGCTGGAGACCTAATTTGTGGAATATTGCATCCCCTTTGGCCCCTACATATGACATTTGTCTGTAGTATTGGCAGATGCAAGCTGCAGCACTAGGTGTCTAAATTAAAATTCTAGCTCAAGGTACCAAATACACAGTTTGTCTAAATAACACTCAATCTAGAGGCATTCCAGGAACTACCCATGTGTGTATCCCCAACCACCACCGATATATGGTACACTACAGATTTCAATGAGCATTCACCTACTAAGCCTACCTAGCTGATCAAACAGAAGCTTAAGCACAGAAGCAAAGTACATTAACCTTTATGAAGGAACTTGCTCCTTCTGTGTTGTGGATTTATTAACCAGTAGCAGATATAGTTTAAAACTGTGACCAGTGCCTATAAATTACCAGAAAAATATAATAAATACCAGAGAAATAAAATAAATGACAGATAAATAAAAGGTGTGTAAATATGGAGGGTACTTTACTAATCAGTTGCGATGGTATGTTTTTTTCATTCCTGCATTCACACATGTATATTATACATGGTGTGAATGCAGCAATGAAAAAACATACCAGCACATCAAACACAGTAAGAGCATTGCTTTTGAAAAGTTTGCAGATCTTCGCTTCAGAGCCCTGATTTTTTATATGAGTTAGCATAACTTGAGCATTTTGATTGAAGGTTTCTTGACCTTATTTTACCTCAACTCCAAATGTTTGAAAATGAAAAATGGGAATGTCTACTCAAGACATTACCCTCTCCCGTCAAGTAAGCCCACTTCTTTTTGGCTCTGCAAATGGGGACTGTCCTGCTTAATGTGTATGTGAATCTAGTCCTTGCTCCCCATACATGTCACTATCTACTGCTGTGATGTCATCAATGTACCTGTCTAAAGATGTATTTGGCTTCTGAGATCAAATGGTTACGGTTATTCTGATTTTATCTGTGGATGCATTGTGATATTTGCAGGCACCTGTAAGTAATGTAAAATGCTGAGTTCAGTAGGCAATTGTGAAGAAAAGTTTGAGAACCATTACCTAGAGGCTACCAATTTTATATAATGGGTTTTTGGTTCTCTTTAAGGTAGAAGCTGTCTTGAGAAAACAAGGATGTAGTTGTTTCTGTATGCCGAGTTTTCCCACAGAGAATAAATAACCATGATTAAGGATATATCTTACAGTTACTTTCTTAAGTTTTCAAACATTTACCAGAAAGTTCAGAATCACAGCAAGGATGTCTCCCAAAGACTCAATTTTATCTAAATAATCCACATTTTTAAAAATGATTTACTTTTTTCTATGTAATAATAAAACAGTACTTTGTACTTGATCACAACTAAGAAATAATTAATCCTTATTGGAGGCAAAACCAACCCATTGGGTTTAATTAATGATTTATTTAGTAGACCTAAGGTATGAAGATCCAAATCACAGTAAGATCCATATCCAGAAAACCCCAAGTCCCAAACATTCTGGATAACAGGTCCATATCTGTATTGCCATTTATTATATCTGCTTACAAAGCTTAAAGGCATTTCTTCTTCCCAATGTCAACTTTACATGGCCTCTTCAAGGGTTGTAACTGGAATAATTTATACAGCTTTGCATATGATTTTAAAACTAAAAATATTTGTTTATCAGTCTGTTTTTCAGTAAAAAGTTTTGCAATACAGATGCTTTATAAAAAAAACATTCCCTTATTTTATTAAAGATGTAACAAATTTCTTGGGCAACGTCAGGTCCCTCAGCTAGTTATAGATAATCCGTTAAGGACATGTCTGTAGTATCATTTCCCTATAGCTGCCTTAATCTCCAACCAATGTTCCATATTTCTTTAAAAATATTGGAAGCAAAAGATTTAAATAAGATTAGATTAAGTGAGTTGGCACTGATTAAAATTTTAGAGTTGTAAATAAGCAGTAAAGTAGTCATTGAGAAATTGACACTTGACAATACAGATGTAAAAGATCAAACTTCAACCAGGCAGGGCTTAAAAACAAAGCACTAATCACCTGTGCTCAATACAGAGGCAACTGCATGGCTGTCTTGTTCCATTCCATTTGTATACAAATTAGACATTTTTCAATGTACTGATAATTCCGGATTTTTGTTTGGTGTTCCTTTTGTGAGCTTTGGAATTTTGCAGTGATATGAGAAAGAAAAGTTGAGGTTTGCATTTCTTACAAAGTCAGGTAATAAGTTAAAAGTACTTCAGGTACAGCTATTGGATCCGTTATCTGGAAACCCGTTATCCAGAAAGCTCTGAATTACATGATCTCCAATAGACTCCCTTTTATACAGATAATCCACATTTAAAAAAAATTATTTATTTTTTCTCTATAATAATATAACAGTACCTTGTACTTAAGATATAATGAATCCTCATTGGAAGCAAAAACAGCCTATTGAGTTTATTTAATGTTTAAATTATTTTCTAATACACTTAGTGGCAGATTTACTAAATGTGTGTGAAGGATTTGAAATTCGATCGAATTCTAATTTTTGAATACCCTTTTTGGGCACTTCGACAATCGAATTAAAAAAATTTGATCGATTCGAATAATTCAAATAAAAATCTATTCGATCATTCCACTATTCGATGGTCGAATTACTTGCCCTTTAAATTTTTATTCGAATCCCTATTCCGCCAGATTAAACCTACCGAATTGCCGTATAACCCTATGGGAAGCTCCCATATGGTTATTTCAGCATTTTTAGATTGAATAAAAAAATGTTGATTGTTTGAATCGTTTGAACCGTTCGATCAAATTTTTTTATTCGATCGATCAAATTTCGCCAAAAACCTTCAAATTCGATATTCGATTTTGAAGGGTTAAAATTCGACCAAAATTTGATGGTTAATTAAATCTTCCCCTTAAGATATGGAAATTCATTTTACGAAAATATGCTTTATCCGGAAACCCCCAGGTACTGACCATTCTGAATAACAGGTCCCATACCTGTACTGAAAAAAAACAGAAAGCCTCAACAAAATGTTGGTGTTCACTTCTTCTCTAGTGTCCACGGGTTCTGTTGCAGCTCTGTCCTTCCATCTCCTTGTAAGATGTTTTTGTTCTGCCTGGCCCCTGGACCTGTGCTTTTTCTGTGTATTTTATTTATTTTTTAAAATTTACATTTAGTTAATTTTCATTTATACAATTACATCAACAACAAACACAACATTAGAGCAAAGATCTGTTGTTAAGGTCCCATATTCTGTCACACTAGGACACAGGCCCGGACTGGCAATCTGTGGCTCGAAAATACCAGAGGGGTTGCTGTAAAGTGCAAGGAAGGCTGGTCAGGTTTGAAGCACAGCACTTCTAACTGGCTGCTTTACATGTCAGTATTTGAGTGACCAATTTGTTAGCATCTGTGGTGTTCTAATAGGCATTCCTTTGTGAAAAGCTAAGGGACAAGGACTCATTCTTTAGCCACTGCTAATTCAAGTCGGAATAAATGCACCAACCTGGTAAAGGGTTTTGGGTAGTTTTCAGTGAATGAAGAGATGGTCTGACAACTCCATTTGAGCAGGTAATGGAAAGTATTTCTTTTTATGAAGGAATGCATCAAAATCCACTCCTACTGTCTAGCCAAGCTTACAGGGAAGCCATGTCTGCTTTTTAGTTTTATTTTTTTAGGTTACTTGAGAGAAAGCCAGTAACTTGATGGAAGTTGGACATTGGCCACACAATCAATCATCCCTTCCAGAGAAAGCAAAAATATGTCGGCTGAACTTATCTTTTATGGACACTTTCCCACCAAAGACTGAAAACCTAGAGAAAAATCAGTTTCAAGAAGATCATCATTATTATGATTATTTATATAAAAACATATATTCCAATGGCACAATGTAATAATTCTCTGTACAATAGCAAATAATCTCTATTCTGTGCTATAATAATAATATTAACAATCCAATAGTATGCAAAAAAATAGCCAAAATAGAATTATATATATATATATATATATATATATATATATATATGCTAATTTTTTGTTACAAATGACTTTTTTTGTTAATGTCATTACATAACCAAGCTTAGCACCTTTTGAAATTCGTATATAAGGAATCTCCTTCGCACCAATGTGCTTCTGGTTTGTTTTTTGATTCTATGAAATGGCACAATCACATTTAACAGAAGGGTAAGCATGTGATTTTTGGTTTGTGGAAAATTCTACAAACACCTGTTCAAATTTCACAAAACTGCTAATTGTTGCTGAAATGCAATGGAGTCAATGAGAAGGAGAAATTAAACTGCAGGCATTTTAAACTATGCACTAGCACAGGGATCCCCAACCTTTTGAGGCAGTGAGCAACATTTAGAAGAAAAAAGAGTTGGGGATCAAAGCTAGCATGAAAAATGTTTTTGGGGTGCCAAATAAGTGCTGTGATTGGCCATTTGGTAGCCCCTATGTGGATTGGCAACCTGTATTGAGGCTCTGTTTAGCAGTACACCTAGTTCTTATACAACCAAAACCTTCATCCAAGCCTGGAATTCAAAAATAAGCCCCTGCTTTGAGGAAACTGGGAGCAACATCCAAGGGGTTGGAGAGCAACATGTTGCTCATGAGCTACTGGTTGGGGATCACTGCACTAGCATATACACTGTCCTACATTGTTAGAGGAGCTCCTTTCCACTATGCTGCAAATATTCTTCATGGGAAAACAAGCCTCCTGTTATGTTTTGGTAGCCAAGGATGAGGAGAGTATAACAGTGCTTTATTAACAGGTTCATGCAGCCATTACACAACTGCAGTACTTCCTACTTTCACTTTCAAGCTGTACAGAAAGTCATGTGTATACACAGTACAAGTCCTGTGCACAGTGACACCCGCATGCCATTTGTATAAACACCACATATTCCCCCTATAGTAAGAAAGCATTTGGGCAAATGTACTAAACAACAACAATGCGTCTTAAAGCAATAATTTACATTATTCACATCATATAGTCCTGGGTCCATGCAGGTAGTTTTCTGATTCTCTCACTACGCCTTATAGGTTCATTTTCTTCAGGCCTATTGCAGTTGGCATTAGGGTAGGAAAATGTCCTTCATCAAATGGAACGTCTGCAAAGTCATATCTAGCAGGAGCAAGATGACTTGCATTCCATATGCGTCCATCAGTTCATATGTGTATGGTCTTCGCTGGCGTCTCACTTCAAGTGGTGTAGTAAATTTACATTGTTCTTGATTCAGTAGTCCTGGTTTCTTAATTCTGACTCAAGATCCAGGCTGAAAGTGCACTTCTCTTGCACCATGTTTTCTATCAGTATAAGCCTTGCATTTGGCTTGGTGACGTTTGACATTTATAAAATTCACCGGCGTCTCGTTTTAGACGCGGGCGTCCATTTTTCTTTCAACGCCGGAAATGTGCGTTGGCGTCCACAAATGGACGCCCGTGTTCAAAACGAGACGCTGGTGGCATTTCTCGAATTTTTCTCTGTTTCACGTACAGTATTTCCTGAGAGATTCACAAAAAATTATGCAAAGCGAAACGCCGCAGATTCACCCATCACTACTCAGCACCTTTCAGCCCCCTAGGCACATATATTGTCCTTTGTCATGATTCCCTGCTAAATATAGAATGGTATAATCTGATTTTTGAGGTTGGAAGACTTGATTTTGAGGATGGCAAATCAAAACTGAGCACCTTTAAAGGGGGTTTTCAGTTTTAAGTTAACTTTTAGTATTACAGAGAGTGATATTCTGAGAAAATCTGCAATTGGTTTGTATTTCTTGTTATTTGTGGTTTTTGAGTTATTGAGCTTTATATTCAGCAGCTCTGCTCTCCAGTTTGTAATTTCATCTGGTTGCTATGGTCCAATTATGGATGAATAGGAGAGGGCCTGACTAGACTAGAAAGATAAGTAATAAAATGTAACAAAAGATTTGCAGGATTACAGAGCATTTCTTTTTATATGGGATCAGTGACCCCCATTTGAAAGCTGGAAGAGAGATAGAAGAAGAAGGCAAATAATTAAAATAAAAAATAAAGATCAATGAAAAGTTTCTCACAACTGGCCATTCTATAACGTAATACAAATTTTAGCTTTTAACAATTAATTTACTTAAAGGAGAAATACCCCGTTCAAAACTTCACTTTAAAAAGATGAACATTTTCTCCTTTTATACAAACAGTAGTTCTACAATATTATGGAATGACATAATCTTATTGGCCAGATGGGAAGGATGGCATCAGTAAGCTCTGCAGCTCTGAAAACCCCTAGTTACATGTTTTCTTGCATTCAGGCATATCCTATTCAGTTCTACCCTAATTGTATGGTTGGTCAGAATGGAGGGTTGTGGAGTGACTGAGGTTTTGTAAATAAAAATTGCTGTTGGCCTTCTCCCAAATTAGAGGATGGCCCCTCAAAGTTTAGTAGCAATAAGTCTATATTTGTGATGACATGAAATAATAGATGGGGACCTGAGATACACAAGGCCATTGAATGGTTATGCCTCCATGGATGAGAGGATGGCCCCTGAGTTTTCCTGCAGTTAGTCACACCTTGACCAAACCCATACAGAATAAAGGCAAAATATACCTTTAAATAGAAAACATTTTTAACATACGTGTTACAGATACCCTATAGAATATATTTTTTGTGCTCTGGAAAATTTATATTTTTAGGATATATGAGGATCCAGCTCAGATAAATGAAGTTGTTGAGAAATGCAGTAGGTTTTCTTTCCCATAAAATGATTTCCCTGAATGAAATGTTACACTAAAGAACACTGCTATCACAACCTTCATTGATTGGGACTGCTTATTTTACCATAGATGAAAATGGTTTTATTGCTCTGTCTCCCTGGACTTGGACCCATATCACTACCAGTCTCCAAGGATTAACACTGTATATTTATAACTGGAAGAAGCCAAGGTTGAAATAAACTGCTATATGAAATGTATGTCTTATATGTGTCACATTGGGGAATGGCATCTTATGATTGGGGTCCTAAACTAGATAACTCCCAGGGGTTGACAGGTATGCTGCATGTCTAGACTTAGCCTGTATACAGGTGCTAAAGCAATGTCAGGTTTCTAGGAAATTCATTTATCAACAAAGCCCATTTACTTACAGCTTTCATAATTGTGTAACAAGGGGGCACTGCTTAAAGGAGAACAAAACCCTAAAAATGAATAGGGCTAAAAATGCCATGTTTTATATACTGAAATTATTGCACCGGCTTAAAGGTTCAGCTTCTCAATAGCAGCAATGATCCAGGCAGGCCCGGATTTGTGGAAAAGCCACATAGGCCCGGGCCTAGGGTGACAGGATTTTAGGGGGCGGCATGCTGCCCAGCCACACCCACATTGGTTCAGAAACACTGGGGATACACAGGAGATATGATAGTCTTTTAAATTTACCATGCATCAATCCCCATTTCTCCGGTCCTTATAATGAAAATTTGCAAATAAAGGACAGAGTATGGGGGCCGCGAACAGCAGAGGGCCTAGGGGCGACCACCATATAAATCCGGCCCTGGATCCAGGACTTCAAACTTGTCACAGGGGGGTCACCATCTTGGAAAGTGTCTGTGACACTCACATGCTCACTGGGTTCTGAGCAGCTGTTAAGAATCTAAGCTTAGGGGTCGTTGCAAATTATAAAACAAAAAATGAGCTTGGTCTGTAATATAAGCTGATGCTACAAGGCTATTAAATTCTGATGCTAGTTGCACTGGTTTCTGTGCTGCCATGTAGTAATTATCTGTATTAATTAATAATCAGCCTTATACTGTGACATTTCTATTCTATATGTACTGTATATTGCGAGTGGGTCCCTAAGCTCAGTAAGTGACAGCAGCACAGAGCATGTGAATCAGTGAATCAGCAGAAAAGAAGATGGGGAGCTACTGGGGCATCTTTGGAGACACAGATCTTTACTGCTAAAGGGCTGTGGTTGCTTGGGGTTGGTACAGAAGCCATACAATAATGTAATACTTATAATTTCTAGCTACTTCTTTAACTTTCCTTGTCCTTTAAAGGGGTTATTCACCTTCCAAACACTTTTTTTCAGTTCAATTGTTTTCAAATTGTTCCCCAGAAATAAAGAAGTTTTTCAGTTACTTTCCATTATTTATTTTTACTGTTTTTACAAAATCTAAGTTTAAAGTTTAATGTTGCTGGTGTTTGAGCCTGGCAGCTCAGTGATCCAGACGCAAACTCTAAACTGTTCAATTTTGCAACGCTTAGGGGCAGATTTACTAAGTGTCGAAATTCAAATATAAAAAAATTCGAAATTCGACCATCACATTTTTAAAAAAAAAATTTTTTGATCGAAAATGTACCTTTTTTTGTTCGAATAGGTCAGTTTTCGATCGAATAAAAATCGTTTGAATCATTCGAATGCATCGTTCAAATGATTGGAACATTTCTAACGATTTTGGTGGTGGTGAAGTATCGAATTCAAATTTTTTGAGATAGTACTTTGATTTTCGAATGGTCAAATTTTAAAATTTGATATAAAAAAAAAATTTCAATTCGAAAACAATGTATCTGGAGTCTTAAAAGCAGTTAAAGCCCTCCCATGGTATAACTTTTCCTAAATACACAGCTATATCTCTGCTAGATACTAATATTACATACACTGAATATGAATTATCTAGTGTCAGGCAACCAGACTCTTTATTTATTGACGAAATTTCCTCTACAAAGTAATGCCAACTAGACTTATTAGATCATATGAAATCAGATAAGATTTACTTGCTAGGGGAATGACATCCACGTACAACACAAGTTGTACATAAGCATTCCAAATTCATCCCCCACTGCTGGTCCCTGGAAGGGGGTTTCCAAGGCTTCAAATCAGACCAATCAGCGACTAAAGTTCTTGTTTACTCTTAGTCCATGTTCTATGATGTAATCTTCTAAAATTCTGTTCTCGGGCGATAGACATGTCCCAGACATGTTTTTAACATCGAGTGGCCTGCTGAGATGGGAAGGAATGATAAGGACTCAGCCAGCCCACCTTCTAGACTGCGCATGTGCCAAAGTCACGAAAATTTCCAAAAAATGTGCATGTGCCAAAAACACTGGTCTACTTGTAAAGCAGACTGAAGAAAGAAGATGGTGTCCATGAACTCCAGTGGCCAGAATCTGCAGGAGGGGCAAGTAAAAAATTAGGGACATTTGCCCAGGGGGGGCAGGTAGGATGGGGGAAGGAGGGAGGGGGTCTACCCAGGAGAAGGGGGGAGCGGTTTTTTTACAATTTTGGTTCGCCTTTAAGGGTATAAGTGGCTTGCATATGTTTACATCCCAGTTGCATAACTTCAAGTCAAGATCCTGCTGCAAGGATGGTGCTCTTACTTGCCAGTCATGACCACTTCTAACATTTTTGTTGAAAAAGGCTCAAATCTCTAACCGCCTCCTAGCAATCTCCAACTGGATGAACCAGCGCCACCTCAAGCTCAACATAAGAAAAACTGAACTAATTATCTTTCCACCTAAGCCTGGCCCTACTCCCCGTTTTACTATCTCTTTTGATGGCATACTCATTGGTCAACTCAGCCATGCTGTCTGGGGGTAATCTTTGAACTCCACTGTCAAAACCTGTCACTTTTTCTTACGTAATATTGCCAAAATCAGTCCCTTCCTTTCACCTGCTACAGCCAAGACAATCATGCATGCTCTCATTCTATCCAGACTAGATTACTGTAACCTTCTACTAACTGGCCTCCCTAATGCCCATCTCTCCCCTCTACAGTCTGTATTAAACTCTGCTGCCAGAATTATCCTCCTCTCATCCAAAAGGGTACAGGCCCCTCCCCATTTGAAGTCATTATCATGGCTTCCTATAAAACAAAGAATAACTTATAAACTTCTCCTCATAGCCTTTAAAGCCCTTCATTCCTTTGCACCTAACTTCATCTCATCTCTTGTTTCTCTATATGTTCCTGACCGAAACCTCTGCTCCTCCCAGAACAACCTCTTGGTTGTACCCCCACTTCTACTGCTGTTTCCCATGTCAAATCCTTCGCTCTTGCAGCTCCTTATATTTGGAATGCCATTCCTGCATCTCTCCAGAGAGAATCTTCCTTCAATGTTTTTAAAACAAAACTCAGAGACTACCTCTGGGAGCACCTGGGAACTGGCACTTATATGACAGTTTCACCCACTGTAAATTATAGCACTTTATTACCCCTCCAAATTGTGTTCGTAAGTTACCCTCCCATTTAGACTATAAACCCCACGGGGTAGGGTCCTCCATCCTTTTGTCTTCTCGACACTGTCTAATTATATTTTATACTTATGTGAATTGTATTTATAATAATTCACTTATTGTTACTTATTAATGCAGTGATCCCTTGTTTGTTACTACTAGTTTATTGATGCTGTACAGTGTTTTGCCCTCAAGGAGCGCTATACAAATAATAATATACATACATACATACACACACAGTCTATTTTATCTGTAGCCAATTAACTGAGACCTATGGCACTTGTTCCTGCTCTGCTTAAGGGGAATACTCCAGGGGGGGTCTAGTTGCCCATATCTACTGATTCAGGCCACTCTTGCAACCTAAGAGCTACCGCAACCTGCAGAAGTGGAGATAGCTCCAGGGTTCCCCTGCATCGTTTTCCTTGAGTGTGATTCATAAAAGGGGACAGGATGGACTAAGTGATGATGAGCACAACTATGCAGATGGGTGAGGAAGACCTTATGATACAAGTACTATTAATGAATTTTTATTTTCTGTGTGACGGCCACTGCAATTTGCTCAGGTAAATAAGCCAATTAAAGAGGACATGATAGTAATGACTGAGAGTGATTTGGGAAAAAAGAGAGATTGTTCTATATAAACTTCACCTTCCTAACCTTTCACCAACCAGCCATCCAAGATGAGGAAATGGTTTTGGGTGTGTTGTGGGTCCTTCTGCTGTCAGTCTATTTAGCCATGGACTGACTACTTGTGGGCTCAAACACTACAAACGCTTTGTCTTGCAAACCCCACCACCACCATTACCAACTGCCATTGCAGATGTCATGCTAGCTCAGCAAACCATAGGGAAACAGAAGTTGATGCAAAGCTCCGAGGAGGTGGCCATTGGTTGAAAAGCAGAGAAAATTTGGCTTTTTGGGATGCACTATATCTGTTGCTCTTAAAGCATAAAAAGCATTTTTCACAGATTGTGGGATTATATGTTTTCTCTAGAGCGGGGGTCCCCAAGCTTTGTTATCCATGAGCCACATATAAATGTAAAGAACATGGGAAGCAACACAAGTAATAAAAAAGTTCCTAGGGAATGTCCAATAAAGGGTGGTAGCCACATGTGGACTGGCAGAATACAAGTGGGTCTGTTTTACAGAACACATGGTCATTATGCCTCAAAAACTTGGCTCCAAGTCAGAATTCAAAAGGGTTAGCGAGTAACATGCTCTAGAGCAGTGATCCCCAACCAGTAGCTCACGAGCAACATGTAGCTCCTCAACCCCTCAATCCCACAGTTGCCTCAAAGCAGGTGCTTATTTTTAAATTCCCGGTTAAAGGCACGTTTTGATTGCATAAAAACCAGGTGTCCTACCAAACAGCGCCTCCTGTAGGCTGGCAGTCCACATAGGGGCTGCCAAACAAAACCCTTATTTGGCACCACCCAGGAACATTTCTGTTGCCCCCAAATGTTTTACAGCTGAATGGTGAAAAAGTTTGAGGACCCCTGCTCTGGAGTTATGACTAGAACAGGTGGTATATTCCTAAGGAACCATCTGGTAGTTGATATGGAACTGGCAGTGACACTATGTAGGGCTTATATTTGGAAATTTTGCACCAGGGCAGGAACCTATAGCAAACAGTAGACACTTTTGATCAGTCTGCTGAACATTAACAACAATTGACAGGTGACAAGTGACACTTTAGGAACCACATTTATTGAATAATATGAAAAATACAAAAATCCTAGGGGCATTGAAATCGTTACCAATGATATTTACAATAGATGGCCCATCATGTCAATAATCGTTAGCATTTTGTTGTTGTATGCCCAATGTTCCAATAGTTTCTTCTATCCAGTAATAACACTTAGCCTCTCTTGAAAATCCTTTTAGCTTCTGTACCTTCATACACATATGTCTGAAAACAAGAAAAATATCCATTATCAAATATGTTTCATTAAGATTAATTAAATTGTAAATATGGAATATGAGATTTATGTTTATTACAATTCACAATATCATTTATAAAAAAAAAAAACAATTATTCATCAAGTACAAGAGCCCACAAGTGTGTTTATTTATGAAAATAACTCAGTAACTCAGTAAACTCAGCTGCATACATTTTTAGTGGTTTCTGAGATTAGTAGTTTTAAACTGCTAATACCAGATATAGACTATTTAGGGTTGCTGAACCTCTGTCCTTCAAAAAGAAAAGATTGAGCCAACACTCTGCTATTAGCAGTCTGCTATATAGTCTACAACTGTTACTATAGCAGAACACTAAAAATAGTAAATTCATTTAAATTTCAGAAAACGTGCATTGTACCACTCCAAGTAAGAGTACAGCATTTTCGGGCATAGATACCCTTTAAAAGAAAATTACATCCCATGATGTCTTCTGTACCACAATGAACCCTAGTGATGCCACTGTCACTGCTTGACACTGAAATCTGAAGGCAAATCTCACCTGAACAAGTTCATCACCAATAATTTGTCTAGTAGTTTGCAGAACTTTTCCATTATCTTTTCTGGTGAAGGTTCCAAGAAGTTGGTTGTCTTGTAGGAACCAGGAGCCCTGAAATACAAATGTTAAACATACATAAGAATATTGATAACCCATCTTTAAATTATTTAAGCTCCAATCTAATGTTGAACACAGAGAAGCTTTTCCTTAGTATTGGAACATGTAAAGATGTTATTACAGCTTGGTTTTCAATGTATTTCTTTGTAAGCTGAACAATACTGAAGTCTTGTCTTGTTTTTTTGCAACCTAATGATTTATAGACAACATAGAACATAGGTTCAACCATTGTCTCTATGGAGTTTGTACAGTATGTCTCTTCTAACCTATAACATAATATTAGATGACTTGACTTTGACTAAATAAAGTAGTAGGGTCATATGGGGCAGTGACTAATTAGAATGGTTAAGTATTTTCTGCTAGACCAATGGCAGACTGATTTTACTCTCAGCTGGAGTATTTAGTGGAAAAATTCTGAATCTGAATTGTATCTTCTACACCACCTATGAGTGTTTGCTGATTGCTTGGCATGGGATTGGCTCATTAGGGAACAAACATCAGATATTGGCATAAAACTGCATACTTTTTGTAACATAGGAGGTGAATCATTCACCTGTTTCTTTTATTTGCCTGTTTCTTTCTTATCATTAGGTCTGTTTTCTTACTGACTGCTGACATGTGATAATAATGATGTTAATAAGGGTAAGCATTCAGTGTCTTATCTCAAAGGATTAAGATAACCCTGTGTATCAAAGGGCTGTGTTAAGCAATGTTCAATGGCCCTGCTAATACCAATACAACAGAATAAACATTTTAAAATGAAAAATAAAAATAAAAACTCATACGAAAAGTTTTGCAGCTAAAGAAAATATCCAAGCATGTGGTGCAAGTGGCTACATTAGAATAAACTTACATTGAGTTCTGTTCCATCAGCCAGAGAATACTCAAAGGGTTGTGCAAGGGTAAACTTGATTTCAATGCTACGGAATGTGCTGGATTCTTTCACTGTGAAGTTGTTTCCATCTTGCTGGATTATGATCTTCAGGTTATCATGTGCCCCCAGCTTCCGTTTCATTACATTTACACCTGTCAGAGAAAAAAGAAAGAAAGAAGTCAAGAAGATAGTGTTCAATATCCTAGTTCTTTGGAGAAAATAAAGCTTATTCTGCCAGGTAAGAAACATGACTTGGAACATTCAAAGCACAGTAGACTTGATGACACTTCTGTGCCCATATCTGAGTGTATTCTCTTCAATAAAAATAGAAATTTGTGGATACACTACATGTCTATGGGAAACTAAATACAAACAACAGATATTTTGTAAAAAATGTTAGACACAATACTTACCCATAACTTCCATGAATTTCTCATAGTTTTCACTTCTGTCAACCTTCCAAGTTCCATCAAAGGCCATGATGATTGGTGGCAAGAGCTGTTGGCTAGGCAAAACTGGCTCAACCAATGTAGGGGCTACAAGATCTACTCGTATTTATTGTCTCCCCATATCTGTGCAGGGATCTCCATGTGATGTGGCTGTCTAAAGTCTGATCCAAGATATAGTCTTAATTATTCTCCACCCCAAAAGTGTACTCAGAAGTGAAACATTAACCCTTCCCCGCCCTGAGATCAATTATAACATTAGCTTTCAGCTTTCTGAGTCATGTTCTCCACTTACTCCATTTGGAAGGGCATATTATTAAGAAACAATTACCTGCTGATATTTTTGTTTTTATGTTTCTTGAAACATGATGGGTTCTGCCTTTAGCAAGAACTGAATGAATCAGTGTAATTTGATTTGCTATTATCAGCATTATCTCATTCCTGATGTAAAAAAAAGTACCCAATTTCGAAACCTGGCATGAAAAGTCTTTTAATTAATAGGCAGATCATATACAAAAGTTGGATATCATTAATTAATTCAGCAGCAACTGAGCTGCTAAGCCAGCCAACAATTAAATTAATACTAGGCATTATACAGCATTAAGACATATTTCCAGGGACACTTGGGGGCAAATTCACTAACACGCGAAGCGTCTAACAGTAGAGCTAATTCACCAGCGTGACGTCAATTCGTAACTTCGTAAATTCACTAACACCAGCTCTGGCGAATTTACGCTAGCGAAGTAGATAGACTTTACGATCCTTCGTCAGTGTGCAACTTCACCTGGCATAAGGGTGCGAAGTTGCGCACTGACGAAAGATCTTAAATTTGCAAATTCACTAAGATGAACATTTTCCTGAACGTTAGCACTTATGTTAGACGTTACTTCGCCTGGTCAGACAAGGAGGTTGAAAAAAAAATGTAAAAATTTTTCTAAGTCCCAAAAAAACACCGGAGTGTTTTACCATTGGAGGGTGATAGTCTGAAAAAGATCGATATTTTTTGGGGGCGGGTTACCCTCCTTACCCCCTACATTTCCTAACATATGGCAACACAACTATACAGGGGGCACATGTAGGGCAATAGGACAACTTTATTTTATTTATTAAAGGTTTCCTGGGCTTGTGTAGTGGAATGTAGTGGCTGTAACATATACTTCTATTATAAGTTCCCGCGTATGCAAATTAGGCTTCGCTAGCGTAACTGCGCTCTGCCTAGCGAAGTAACACTAGCGCAACTACGCTACCGTTCGCCGACCTGAGCATAAATTTGCACTTTAGTGAATTTGCGTAGCACTGGCGAAAATTCACCTGGCGAAGTGCGGCGAACACTAGCGAAGCCAACGCTAGTGAATTTTTGGAAGTTAGTGAATTTGCCCCTTGGGGTGTGATGTGCAATTCAAGTCGATAAATGCTGTGACATATAGCAGGTCACAATACTTTCTGCCCTTTTCGAATTATCTCCATAATTCTCTTTGCATCTGTATGGATAACCTGCATTGAGTATTTCCCAGATTATATTGCATCCCCTTTCTTTTCAGTCTAATATCACACAGAACTGTGGGGAAGCCCCCACTGAGGGACTTGGATCAGAGGCTTAACCTGAATGAGTGGGGATTGGAGACAATGTCTATTCCTATTCTGAATGCACCCAACTTGAAGATCAATTAGTGTGAGATTTTTGTCGGAAAAAAGTTTCTTTCTTTGATATTCTTAAAATTGTGGCTAAATAATGGATAGAACTATATTTTCCTTTATCTGAAATTCTGATATAAGGGCGGCCCTAAATAAATTTAAAAAGTCAGTCAGCAGTTGCTTCTAAAATGTTAAGGGTCCAAGTAATTTCCATTATAATTCATGGAAAGCAATTTTAGATGGTTTGAAGTCCCCAGGAGAGCTACTAAATGACAAAATTACTAATATTGCTATGTGTCCTCTACCAGAGAATTTTTTTTCATGATAGGCACATACAGAAACTGAGGTCCTTATAAACCCTGGACACATCCACAGTCATATGGTGCCGGCACACCTGCAACACAATTCCATTTGAGAATACCACCACTTATGGGTAAACTGTTTTGTTTTGTTAATGCCCCTCAAGGGAACAATTAGAAACATACGTTATTCATTTTTTACTGATAGAAAAAACATGGGCTGTGCAGCTATTCTGGCTTAAACAAAGGAGTATCAAGATTCGTTCATCACAGGTTATTGCTGAGTAAATCTATAAAACCACCATGACATTGTTATGGGATGATTAATTTATGGGAAAAAAACAGTATGGTACTCCCCAGTCTTATAATTGAATCCAAATATATGACTAAATTAGACTATATGCATAATAATCTACTATAAAATATTTTACTGGGCAAATGCAAAAAGTAAAGTGCATGTAAACAATTACAGATAGTTCTCTTATGAAAGTTCAGGTCAAAGTGACAAAACATTGCATCTGTCATGGATTAGGTTTTATGATAGTCAATGTAAAAATAAGAAAATGCAACAAGTTGCAGATATAGCCTGTTACTGCAACAAATGCACCATATTCTGTAATCACACACATTTATATTTGCGATGAGTGCATCTGATTAAATAGTGGCCCTCCATGCAACCTGTACATTGTTTTACATGATCACTTTCATAAAATGATATGGTAACCCTTGTGGTCACTCCAAGCATATGTTTTCCTCCTTATAATATCTAGTGCTAGTTACGTTTGCAGCAATTGGATTTAATTACATGTACTTGTTGTACTGGATTCCCCATAAAAATCAAAGAATTGTACAAAATGTAAGTCTAAATTTAGAAGACAATGGAATATGTAATATGTCAATAATGATTAGTAATTAGTCTTGAATAAAGAGTATTGTATATTATTTTTAGGCAATCTAATACAATCCATGAACTTGGCCGGATCCTTGGTCTACTGGAGGATTTCCTAGAGTTTGAATCTCCTTAAAGATAATGGTGAAATGGTTACTTGGGAATTTCTATATGCCACTAGCCCCCATATGTAATAAAAGGCAACAATATGCTTAGTAACCCATAGCAACCAATAAGATGTTTGTTTTTAAACAGGTGACAGTAAATCCTACCTACTGATTGGTTGCTATGGATTACTGTTCCTGGGCAAACTTAGTGCCTTTTATTACATAACCCCCTAAGTATAGCAAAAATATGACTTTCTTTGACCCCTAGGCGAATCCTACAAATGATTGACTACATAAAGTTTTTAGCTATGTAATGGCTTTGCTTATTTAGTTGGAGATGGCAAAAGTCATTTTATCACTTTTGTGCTCCTTGAAGATGCCTATGGAAGACCTGTATTTATACCTGACATTAACTGGGTATAATAAGATTTTCTTGCACGCTGTAAGCGACTTGAGGGTATCTAAGGGAACACCTATGCCCAAACCCATGTGATACCTCTAAGCCTTTTCCTGCTTTTATAGATTTTAAGTGCATGATGGTACTTTAATGTCAGTGCTGTTAATTCTACATTTTCCATACACCTGTACCGTTATGTGTTGAGCCTTACACAATGATGCTGGTTTTCTGAGAAAAACATGTGTTTTAACAATAATATGGTCCAATGGTGTTTGTTTGGCACTTTGTCTTTAGTCCCATTAGTAAAAACAAACTGCATCTCCTCTGTGTATGCCTTGTAGCTTTAATTTAATTAAATGGGCTTTGTACCAGAAATGTATTTGGAACATCATTTGTCAAGTTTTAACCCATGGAAAAAGGCAATGTAAAATAAAAAAAACCTTATTACATGTGAATGGACAGGTTTGTTTAGTAAGTCTCTCATTGACTTTTTCATTGAACTGTGACATTACATAATAGCACACATTTCGTAAGCTACAACAATAGACAGGCCATTTCTCGTTTGCTATACAAAGCAAGCTGACTCAGCTGTGTGCCAAGGACAGATAAGAATTATATAAAGCAGCCATCAAGAACTGCCTTATCTGTCAAATTAGTATTCATTCTGTTGCATAAAACAAAAGTTTGCCTGCTATATATATATATACATATATTGTTTTGTAAAACATGCTCAGTCAGACCACATTCACTTGATGCATGTCTGAGCATAAAAATCATAAACTGGCAGCTCTACTCTTTTGTGTGGTATCCACCATGCTTCTTCGTGAACAACTGTTTCTGATACTTGTAATGCCCTTTGTAATTTTAATGCATGAGACCTATTTAACCCCATAAAAATGAATCCTGTTGGATCACACCCTTAAGGGAGAACTAAACCCTAAAAATGAATATGTAAAAAAATGCCCTATCTTTTTATACTGAACTTATTGTACCAGCTTGTCAACGTTTCAGCTTGTCAATAGCAGCAATGATCCAGGACATCAAACTTGTCACAGGTGGGTCACCATCTTAGAAAGTGTCTGCAACACTCACACTCTCAGTGGGCTCTGAGCAGCTGTTGAGAAGCTAAGCTTAGGGGTCATCACAAATTATCAAGCATAAAATGAGGTTGGCCTGTAATATAAGCTGATGCTACAGGGCTGATTATTAAATGCTGATGCTAGTTGCACTGGTTTCTGTGCTGCCATGTAGTAATTATCTGTATTAATTACTAATTAGCCTTATATTGTGACATTTCTATTCTATGTGTACTGTATATTGTTGGTCCCTAAGCTCAGTAAGTGACAGCAGCACAGAGCATGTGAATCAGTGAATCAGCATAAAAGAACATGGGGAGCTAGTGGGGCATCTTTTGAGACACAGATCTTCACTGCTAAAGGGCTGTGGTTGCCTTGGGCTGGTACAGAAGCCCAAAACACAATGTACATTTTCTAGTCTACTTATTTAGTTAGGCATTAGTTCTCCTTTAAAATTCCAAGGGACATTAAAATTGGTCTTATTCATCCTACATGTACATGTTTTGCTATCCTTGTGCCTTATGACCTAATGGTCCTGCCCATTTCTGGCAAGAACGTGATAAAGTATACAATATATTTCAATAAAAACATCCACTTCAGGTAACCCTTCTATGTTATATATTATTTTATGTTCTATATGTTTATGTGAAGTCACAGATGGGTTTTACAGATGTTTCTGGATACCCCAATACACAAGCATGGAATTTGGTGATTTTAGATGTACTACTCTATGCTTCACATGTTATTTACTTCCTTATGCTTGTTATATTTCTATTAATCCATATCAGGCATAAATGAGTCTTGAGCTAGACCAGACTCGATTGCTAAGAAAGGGTAATATATGGGAGAATGTTCCAAGGGGGTGGATGTCCTTAAGTAGTGTGGCTGGTAAATAAATAGCAAAAATATGCCATTAGCAAGTGCTTCATTTTCTACACAAGTCCAATTGTTCTATGCACTTTATATCTGTAGGCAGCAACCAGCATGTGGTGAGGCCCTGAGCTAAGCAATGATTTGCTCAATAACCCCTGGGATATGTCCAGGCAATGATAGTCACAGTAAAGAACTGGGAACCTTCTTCACATTATGGCTGGAATATAGGAAGCCTCTTCCTAAACTTGAATTAACTTGATGTACTTAGCTAAAAAGCTACCTTTGCCTAGTTAGGTTGGCATCATGTGTGGGCATTGTGGCAAAGGCAGACACAAGTTGGCTTTTGTGATACAAAAAATGATACCATTGGTCTAATGATTAATCAGTTCTGATGCATAATAGACTGTGAATGTGAATTAGTTATTAATTATTTATATGTATGTTATACTGTACATATACTCTAGAGCAGTGATCCCCAACCAGTAGCTCGTGAGTAACATGTTGCTCCCCAAACCCTTGGATGTTGCTCCTAGTGGCCTCAAAGCAGGTGCTTATTTTTGAATTCTAGGCTTGGAGGCAAGTTTTGGTTGTATAAAAACCAGGTGTACTGTCAAATAAGGTCTTCTGTAGGCTGCCAGTCCACATAGGGGTCATCAAATAGCCAATTACAGCTCTTATTTGGCACCCCATAAAGTTTTTGCATGCCTGTGTTGCTCCCCAACTCTTTTTATTTCAGAATGTTGCTCACGGGTAAAAAAGGTTGGGGACCCCTGCTCTAGTGAGTTTGCCCTCCCAAGCCATGTTCAGTGAATCTGCAGAAAAGAAAATAAAGAGCATTATTGCTTAACTCGTTATTTATCTTTAATTCTTCAATAGTCATAGCACCTTGCACAATGATTAGTCTCTAGGTTATGTACAACAACACATTTTTTTCTGTATTACTCTTTTACCTTGTGTGGTGGAATAGGAGCCACTTGGCCACTCACAATAGCACAGTTTGTATTCTTCTCTAGCCAAGTCTGTTCTTGTAACTTGGCCAAGTTCCCTAGAGAGAACACAGAGTTTTACATAACAGTGTTTATGGCTGTCACAACAAAAGCATCTGTTCGACCAAGACCAGAAAATTCCAGGGAGGTTAAAGGATATAAAAAGACATTAAAAGCAGAAAACAGTGTTAAAAATACAATTCCAACAACACAGGACAACAACCTGATAGGAACTGTAATTTAAAATAAAAAGGGACCATGTGTTGCCATGCAGAACAATGTCAAGGCATAGATTTACTCTGGATAACATTTAGGGGGTTATTTATCAAAGGTTCAGTTTTAGAGATTTTTAGACCTGGAATAAACTTACAACTAAAATGGTTTCTAATTTATTGGAAAAAAAACTTAATCAGCGAGATCGGGGTTAACACCCTGAAAACTTGAATTGCTCATGTTCTCAGGCAATTCCTCGAACATCTTCAAATGGTTCAAGGGACCTCTGCCATTGACTCCTACATAGATGCTGTATTTCCGGATTCCAGCTATTTCCAGCTGTGGGGTATAATAATTCTCGAAAAATTTTAGTTTTTTGGACCCAAAAAAAATGATTTTTGACTCAAAATGGAAAATGCAACCAGAACCTTAATAAATCTGCCCCTTAATATTGTGGTTACTAAATGTTCGATGTACTCAGAATTGACAAACCCCAGTGTGTAAAAGATGGGACTAAAAAGTTGAGGAAATCCCTTGCACTGCTGGCCAAATCTAATCTATATGTCCCTGTCCCTGACTTTCACCTGTATTGTCTGTATCCTGCCTTTTTCCTGGGCTCTTGTAGGTTACTTTCTCTGTATGAACAACTACCCTTCTTGCTATGGCTACTACTATTGTAGTCGAACAGGCTCTATCAAAGGGGACCTGTCACCAAGACATAAAAAGCTCTATAATAAAAGTCCTTTTCAAACTGAACATGAAACCCAAATTCTTTTTTTATTAAAACACCCAGGGTTGGACTGGGCCGGCAGGACACCAGGAAAAAAAAAACGTAGGCCCAGCCCAGACCTTCTCCCTCCAGCTGCCCCAGAAAGGGAAATTGTTAACACCACAGTTTGTCACATCTATTGCGCATGTGCATCGCGTCTATTGGCCATGTGTGTCGTGTTCATGTACATCATGGGCAGGGTCTGCCATTCAGGAGGGGGGGCCCTGAGACAGCAGCCCCCGATGGGCCACAGGTCCCCCCCATGTAAATCCTTTATATAGTGTAAGTAAAGTTTATTTTGCTTGACTAACATGATACAATAGGATTTGAAGTAATCTCTTAGGTTGACAGGTCCCCTTTAAGCAGCAATTCTGTTTTACTGCTGCTGTTTTTTGTTTTCGGAGTTCTTACTTCTGACATATCTCCTTAGTCTTTTCTTATGGCTAGGGCGGCCACCTTTTCTGGAAATAGTACCAATATGTTTTCAGCTATCTTCCCTAATAATAACATTGGCTTCAAACATCATACCAACCTTAGTTGAGTGCTAAGTCTTTGCTTCTGTTTTTATCTGAGCTCTGGCAGTTTCCCAGTTCTGGTCTCCTAAACTGGATCAGTCCCTTTCCCTTCTCCCCAAGAGAGCAGTCATTTGCCCTTACAGTTCATATGATTTGTATCAAATTGTCTTGGCTTTACCATGGGAATGCTTTGGTAACATAATGAAGCAAAATCACCAATAATTATTAATAGGCATAAGAGGCACACTGGTGTGTGTGTTTCACAATATGTTTTCTTTTGGAGTTAAAGCAATTCTTCAACTAACACCAATAGTGGCTAGAGAAGCTAGAATAGGCTTCCATTACCATAGTTACACATTCTGAAAATGGCAGTAACTCACCTCATCTCAGTTACTATGGCTCCATGTATTTGACAAACTAAATACAACTGTGGGGCAAAGTGTAGGGGGAACTATCCGCTGTATGCTGGCAAATGCACAAAGTTTGTCAGGTAAAATGGGAGCTCTAAAAATTATGACATTATTGGTATCCCTGAGACCTGGTGGGATGAAACATGTGACTGGACTGTGAATTTAAATGGTTACACCCTTTTTAGGAGGGACAGAGGGATTAAAAAGGGGGAGAAGTGTGTTTGTATTTAAAGCCTGAATTAAAGCCATGCACTAAAGAAATAACCATTGCTGACACTGGTGAGTGTGTGTAATCCCTCTGGGTAAAGATTTCGACTGGGCAAAAGGTTACAAAGAAAGTTATCATTGGTGTATGCTATAAACCACCTTGTATAAGTGACGAGTATGAAGCCCAGCTACTCTTACAAATAGAAGCGGCTTCACAACAAGGTCAAGTTATTATTATTCAATTATCCGGACATTGACTAGGGTAATGGGGTTGCCAAGACAGAGAAAGCTAGTAGGTTTGTAAATATGCTGAATAACAACTTTTTATACCAGCTCGTTCAAGAACCTACTAGGAATAACTCTCTTTTGGATCTTGTAATAACTAATAATACTGAACTCATCTCTAGTATTTGTGTGGATGAGCATTTAGGGAATAGTGATCATAACATGGTCTCCTTTGAGATTCTGTTGCAGAGGCAGCTCTATAAGGGAGTAACAAAAACACAAAATATCAGACTGAAGGGTTAACATGCCTACATGCTAACCCTTACTTGTATTTCTTCTAGGCCTCTGTATTGTTCTTGCCAGTACAGAGGCCTAGAAATACAAGTGAGGGGTAGCATGTAGGCATGTTAACCCTTCACTTATTATCCAAAATACTACATACTGACTTCCCTAAACACCCGAGTACAATGCTACTTGGTAGAAAACCCAAGGGACTTTATAAAGCAGCTCACAGGTTATCTCAACATATTCTTATTGCTACAAGACTGACCAGGGCCAGAACTAGGGATAGGCAGAAGAGGCACCTGCCTAGGGTGCAAAGATGTGGAGGCGCTGGGCAGGTACCTACTCAAACATTTTTTGCCTTCTCGCTAGTCCAGATTGCTTGCTCCCCTGCTGCTTGTTCTCACCCCCTCCTCTCTCCTCCCCTCCAGCTAGGGTTGCCACTTTTCTTAAAAAAATTACCGGCCTTCCTATATATTTATCATTTTTTCTTATTAATAACATTGGGATCAACCATCAAAAATACCAGCCAGGCTGGTAAAATACCGGGCAGGTGGCAACCCTACATCCAGCACTTCCCCCTCCCTCCATCACGCCCTCCCCCTTAGTTTCACTTCCTTGTCTTGTGCCAGGTGCCCATTCGCACATGCGCTCAGTCCTGAACGCGTGCCTGCGCACACCATTCCGAGTGCCTAGAGCGATCTGTGAGCACGGCCCGGCCCTGAGACTGACCATTGCACACAATTGGAAAAAAGCTACTATCCCCCTATCTATGCTGAAGGCAAAAATTATAGATATAGCAGCTAACGAGAAAATTACATATAAGATGCAAAACGATATGGAGGCCTACGATAAAATATGGTTACCTTGGCTAGAATATGAAAATGACCCTTTGCTTTTTCAGGCATTGCATGCATGAAGGGATAGTCAAAATACTTTGCAGGAAAAATGTTCTTGATATTAGTCACTGCCTCTCTAAGGATACCTTTCTGTCAAACTGAGAAACCCAGTCGCCCTAATCTACTCTATCTCACTTTAATTTCTTTTAATTTATTCTGATTTATTTCTCTTATTGTGTTGTGAGCTTTTCTGTTGATACTTAAAGGAACAGTTCAGGGTAAAATTAAAAACTAGGTAAATAGATAGGCTGTGCAAAATAAAAAATGTTTCTCAAATAGTTAGTCAGGGAAAAATGCAAACTAAATGGCTGGATGTCTAATATAATAGCCAGAATCCAACTTCCTGCTTTTCAGCTCCCTAAATCTGAGTTAGTCAGCGACTTGAAGGGGGGCCACATGGGACATAATTGTTCAGGGAGTTTGCAATTGCAATAACTATATTGAATTTTTTTTTTATTTTGCACAGCCTATTTATCCAGTTTTTACTTTTATACTGAACAATTCCTTTAATGCTCACAAGCTTGAGAAAATCAAGAAATGCTATGTGAAAAAAAAAATTCTTTTTGCTTGGAAAATCAATAAATATTACAGTTTAAAAAAAATACTAGGGATGAACCAATTCCAGAATTCTGTTGGGTATTCAGCCAGGATTTGGCCGAATCGTTGTGCCTGGCCAAACCGAATCTGACTAAAAGTTTACAAAAGTAAAAAAAAAATTAGCGCACAGCTCTCTTTTCCCCTCCCTATCGCTGATTTACAGATTCAAATCAGGGTTCAGATTCAGTTGAATCTTGCACTAAGGATTAAGGGGGTCTGGCCGAATCTCAAATAGTGGATTTGGTGCATTCCTAATATATACAACTGTACTGAGAAAGAAACAAGTCTAAGGGGCTAATATATAAATGTATGAATTTTGACAGCAAAACTCATTACTGTTTCCAAAACTCAATTAAATCAATATTAATTAATGGGTACAAGATTCTGTTTTATTATTACAGAGAAAGAAAAAATAGAATTATTTGTTTAAAATGAACTCTATGGGGTATATTTATCAAAGAGTGAAGTTAAGAGTGAAGTTCCGCCACTAGAGGGAAATTCCGCCGCTCTCCATTCATTTCTATGGGATTTTTAAAGGCGTATTTATCAAAGGGTGAACTTTCACTTCACCCATTGATAAATATGCCTTTCAAAATCCCATAGAAATGAATGTAGAGCGGCGGAATTTCACTCTAGTGGCAGAACTTCACTCTTTGATAAATATACCCCTAGGTGAGCTTCATTCAGAGTTTTCTGGATAACAGGTTTCTTTCTAAGAGATCCCATAACTTGACCTGACAGCTAGAATATAAGTGATATAGTGAAATAAGTTTACCTAATATATTACATTTACAATACAAGCTTATTTGATCAGTTTCACCCATATGTATAACAAATACTGACTGCCCTGTTGGTCAGACAATGCACAATGCTGAAAAACCCTGTATGCAGCTGAATATGAAATACCCTTGAAACTTATTGCAAACAAGTATATACAAAGTATTATAGTAAGCATCTACTTGCAACAGTGTATCCACGTCAATCTGGTCTGCAAGGTTAATAACAATGTTACAAAACACCAAACAATTGAGACGGGGGTGGAGGGCTCAAAAGATTAACCCCCACCTTCTCATCCCAGTAACCCAGTTCAGACCACAAGCGTGTAACCAATTTGAACAAGTTCCCCAGTAACCGTTAAAACATAACTTTTAATTATACTGTTAAAAGGGCATCTCTTAAATGCGCCATTATATTACCTGCATAAACCACAAACCCACAGCATGATATGATGCTGTGCTGGACCGTGTCCATAAAATACAAATATATTAAAAAGCGCACGGTGGACAGTAATTATTATTCTAATCGTAGAGTCTCATTCCAGCTCTGTAGTTAATTTCTATTTCCGCGGGTCTGTGTGGCTCCCATGTTCAACCGCCACCCTCCACCCAATCTTTCCCAGCACCTCCTGCCTATCTACGTGGGGAGCGATGCCGAGCTAGTCTCATCACCGTCCACCTATGCTTGGCCCTACGCGTTTCGCCGACTCAGTGGCTTCTTTAGGGGCATAGGTAGCGCGTGGTCCGCTTTCCGCTTTTTAATATATTTGTATTTTATGGACACGGTCCAGCACAGCATCATATCATGCTGTGGGTTTGTGGTTTATGCAGGTGATATAATGGCGCATTTAAGAGATGCCCTTTTAACAGTATAATTAAAAGTTATGTTTTAACAGTTACTGGGGAACTTGAAGTGTTCAAATTGGTTACACGCTTGTGGTCTGAACTGGGTTACTGGGATGAGAAGGTGGGGGTTAATCTTTTGAGCCCTCCACCCCCCCGTCTCAATTGTTTGGTGTTTTGCAAACAAGTATACAAAGATATCTTCCATATAAAGGTAACTTTTTTTTTAAAATTCCATATGTATAAGCATGTATATAAGTGTAAACACATTAAGGCAGTGCAATCAGTACAATTTTTCATTTCATTTTAATACAAGGACAAAGCACTACTGACCTCTAGTGGATAGACATAAAATTTCCATTTTTATTTTCCATCGCAATCAAGATTTTGTTTTATCAGGCTATGGTTGATTTTTTAGTTAGGGTTTCCAGAACACTTGAAAATTCAGGCGCACATCAAGAAAGTTCTCAACTGATTGTGATGATAAATTAAATAATGTGAGTCAGGCTAATTCTCATTCTATCCATGTATGGATAGACAGTAACGGAACTAGGTGGGGGCGGGTCCTGGTGCAGGCCGTGCAGCCAGTGGGTGCAAGTCTGTCGGGGGCCATGCAGGGGTGCGGGCCCTGGCCCAGTTGCACCTCCCTCTCCCCCAGTAGTTACGCCACAGTGGATAGAAACATTCATGGCTAGATTTTATGGATTTAGCCAATAGTCTGCTGACAAGTATAGCTACATACTATCCCAAGATGGCCTATGGATATTACTGGCTGACCTGGTTTCCTGTTTATAGGGATACTGTCATGGGAAAATATGTTTTTTTCAAAACACATCAGTTAATAGTGCTACTCCAGCAGACTTCTGCACTGAAATTTATTTCTCAAAAGAGCAAACAGATTTTTTTATATTCAGTTTTTAAATCTGACATGGGGCTAGACATTTTGTCAATTTCCCAGCTGCCCCATGTCATGTTTTCCCATGACAGTATCCCTTTAAGCACAGCCATCACAAGACTTTAATTGACAAAAATGCTCATTGTTGGTGCCCACAGACAGGCCAAATGAATAGCATCGTGTTTGATAAGGAGAATGACCTGCAGAAGACGCTGTGCCAGGATCCATAAGCCTTACTCCTTTGGTGAAATAAGAACACTTCAGTAAGAATGGATCGAAAAAGCATGATGCCAAAGATCTAACAATTATTTGGACTTGTAGAGAAGTGAATCGGTTTATTCTAGAATTCCAGAGTAGCTGTAGTGATGTGATGTGGCATGTGATGTGGAATGGCATTTCTAGTTAAGGGGCAAATTTATCTGCCAGACGGGAATTTGCGGTGAATTCCCACGATTCGCCGCAGGCAAATAAATTCGCTGGCGTTAAAAAAAAACACGTGTGCTGAAAATTACGCGACCGGCGTCGAAACGCTGGAAATTCAAAAATTTTTCAGCGAAGCAAAACGAGATAGATTCGCCCATCACTAATAATTTAAAGTGTGTCAATAAATAACAGCACCATTGTGCAACTAACCTGGTGTAAGTCAGTTTTGCCTATTGACACAATCTTGCTTGAAGCAATATACCAGAATAAAACTTTTCCTCAGCTCTCCAGGGCCTGCAGCCTAATTACAATGCAAAGGAATCCCCTAATAAAAATACCACTAATTCTGTGTAAATCTGGCTCCATATTCTTTGTTCCTGCAACTGGAGCTGGAGGTTTTAAACACAATTTCTATCACAGAACAACAAAACAGAGTGTGCCCTCCATTCTGATGTTTCATTAGAATAATGGCACACGGAGCACTTTCTTCTTGTTGTTTCCTGGACCACAAACAGCCCTGTTTGCCATTACAAAATCAGAAAAATAACATAATTTCTGCATCCAATAGAATAGCTAGGAGGAGGGTTTAACTGGACACAAGGGTTTCGTCTTCAGTTACAACTATATTAACAGACTGTGAGCTCATGTACTGTAAGTTATGCCTGCAACCTAAACACACTGGCTGTTAGTATTAATTACCCAGTTGGCTACCTAACTTACATTATAACTACCAATTGTTTTAGTGTAAGTTCCGAAACTCTTTAAATTGAAAAATAATAAACATCCACTGCAATTTAAGTGTATGTATATAGCAAGGAAAATCCCCATTAATGATACAGAGATGAAGCATTCTCCATATTGAAGAGGGACCTGCACACAAAATAAGATGTTTTGCTTCATAAAAGAAAATATAATTCTAAGTAACTATCCCTTGCATACATGGGTTATTAAACTTTACACTTTTTTCCTGTTGGAGGTTGAATATTCTCATGCACAGAGCAGGAAGCCTAGAGGCTCAGTTACCAAAGCAGAGCATAGTGCAAAGTTCACTTTCTGGAAACAGAGTTTTGTTTTTTTTTTTTCCTTCAAATTCAAAGATGTTTCCCAAAATCAGTGTAGAGGCAAGTTTTAGCAGACATTTTTAGAGTGGTAGTAAAACTATTTATGGCATGCCAACAAACCAGTAGAGTACCTGTACTCTCTATTACCTTCTAATGGATTACCTTGGACTTGTACTGTAGAGCATGTGTTACACGGGACTTGATATCTCAATAACTTGGGTACTAGTGGTTTGTGAAACAAGATTCTCAAAAAAATCTCTTAGGTAGAACTGCTCATTTCATACTATAATCTATCTATCCTATCACTCTGCCGCATATAAGGAGCTGAAATTGAAGTCCTGAAGTCGCAAAAAGACCGAAGTCACAAGAGGAGCCAAACTTGAAGTTCTACTGAACACCAATTTGTGTTTTTTTATTTTATTAAAACCCCAATGTTTTTTAAAACAATATTCTCTGGGACCTGAATGTTTCTTTTTAACTTGTAAGGGGGGCCATGGTGCCAGTTTTTTTTAAACTTTAATGGGGGGCCCTGGCTTCAACATTTTGTAACATACGGGGGCTAGGGATACCACCTTTTCTGGAAAAAAATACCAGCCTTTCTATATGTTTATCTTTTCTCCCTATTAATAACATTGGGATCAAACATAATTTTTACCGGCCATGTGGCAACCCTATGGGGGGCCCTGACCACTAATAATTTTTTTTTTAAAAACCTTTTAGGTTGGGCCTTGGCTAGGGTTGCCACCTTTTCTTCAAAAAAATACTGGCCTTCCTATATATTTACCTTTTTTTCCTATTAATAACATTGGGATCAACCATCAAAAATACCGGCCAGGTGGCAACCCTAGCCTTGGCACCAATTTGTTTTTTTTTTACTTTTAGGGAGGCCCTGACCACCATTTAAAAAAACAAACTTTTATGAGGGCCCTGGTACCATCAATGGCTTTTTATAACTTGTGCGTGGGGCACTGATGTCTGTGTGGTCTTTTAACTGTAAGGTGAGACCTAAGGTTGCTACCTGGCAATTGTTATACCAGCCTGGCCGGTAAAAATACTGGTTGATCCCAATGTTATTAATAGGGAAAAAGAATAAATATATAGGAAGACTGGTATTTTTTTTTCAGAAAAGGTGGCAACCCTAGTGGGACCCCGAAAACTTTGCTGTACGGCCCTGTGATTTCTAATGGCGGCCCTGAGTGTGTCCAAGGAGCAGCTGCAGGATCCCTTGCATATCTCCCAACTGTCCCTTTTTTGGAGGGACAGTCCCTCTTTTGACAGCTCAACCCGCAGTCCCTCATTTGTACTGGATAGTCCCTATTTTCTCTGCACTGAACAGCCAGAAAAAGAAACAAAGTTTCTAACTTAATTGGCTTTTGGCAGAGAGCCCAGACCAGGTAACAGGTGTGCAACTAAGATACTTTGTAACAATTTTGTGATAAGAAAATAAGCAATTGTAACAGTTTAGATAAGGAGAAATATTTTCAAACTTTCATAACCTGCCAAATTTTGTAAGATTAACATGGTAATTAGGGGGTGTGGTCACAGAAATGGGCGGGGTCAAAAATGTAGCCATGCTACAAGAAGAAAAAGTTTTGTCCCTCTTTTTACTTCCAAAATGTTGGAGGTATCCTTTGCCCTAGGGGCACCCAAATAAAAAATCTACCAACTCTTAGCTGTCCAACCATGGAGCTTTCGCCACAACCTTTAGCTGAAGACTACACTTCACAATGAGAATGCCTCCCCAAAATGTTTGCTTCCTCCTGTTAGCAAAAAGTAATCGTGCTTGTCTGGATGACACCAAAGAAGGCCATATACCCCAGCACCTGTTTAAAACACAATATTGACTGCTTTCTCATTATACTAGTGAAATGTCTGTGAAATACTTTTATATATTGAAAAATAAAGAATATACAAAAAAAAAAAAAGTAATCGTGCTTTATTTTCACTAGCGTCTCTTGAACTTATTGTGCGGCCTCAATGTAGCGTGGAAAAACCGCAGCGTTCTACTGAAGAAAAAAAAAATAGGCTAGCTGTGTAGTCACTTGTTGGAAGCCTCGCACCACTAAAAGGAGTGGCTGCCATGGTTACAGCAGCAAGCGACGCTCCCTCCCCTCGCTGTGTATGTGACACGCAGCACGCACGGCGCTGCCCATCACATGATCGTCGCCTGTCACCTCCTACTCCGCAAGCCGGGCGCAGCCTATTACTTTTCTGCAACTACAGGAATGGAAACGCAAGAAGCTAAACAACGGAGTTCGAAGCGGAATGGCGAGACGTCAGGCTCCACCACGGAAGGAGGGAGCAATGAGAAAGCGGTGCCGGATCCTTCAGCAATGGCCGAGCGCAGAAGGGAGGCCCGGGGTTACTTACAGTCTATCTCTCACCACTCCTACTGGTTCGACGCATGGGTCTTCCTGCTCTTTGACCTAGTGCTTTTCATCTTTATCTACCTGCTGCCCTGAGCTGTGTAAGTGCTGTGCGCTTCTTTATATCGCGTTAACAAGTGATACGCGACGAGCATGGGGCTAGTCTTGCTATGGTGGATTTTGGGGGGTTGCCAGTGTATAAAAGGCAGTTCTGGCCGCAGGCAATGTCGCGCCCTGAGCTACGTCAGAGAGCGTCGTCAAAACTTATCAGTTAATAGTGCTGCGCCTGTAGTGTAGAATAATGCACTGAAATCCATTTCTCAAAAGAGCAAACAGAATTTTTTATATTTAATTTTGAAATCTGACATGGGGCTAGACATATTGTCAATTTCCCAGCTGCCCCTGGTTATGTGACTTGTGCTCTGATAAACCTCAGTCACTCTTTACTGCAAGTTGTGGTGAAATCACCCCACCCGCCTCACAACAGAAGAATGGGAAGGTGACCAGATAGCTGCCTGGTAGATCTTAGGGTTAGTCCACACCAGGCCCGGACTGGCCATTTGTGGGTTAGGGCAAATGCCAGATGGGCTGCTATAAGGTCCCATATAAAGTCAGTATTTAGTGGGCTGGTGGGGGCTGTTTGAGCCTCTATGTGGGCTGATGGGCCTCTTGTGTACTTGAAATGCCAGGGCCTATTTTAATTCTCAGTCCAGTCCTGGTCCACACCAGGCGATTCTGGGAGATTAGTCAGCTGGCGACTAATCTCCCTGAATTGCTTACCCCTGTCACGCGCTGGCTAAAATGAAAAGTCGCCTGTGGGCGATTTCAGAAAGCGCACCACCTAGAGTTGCCACCTTTTCTTGAAAAAAGTACCGGCATTCCGGCCATATATATCTTTTTTCCCCTATTAATAACATTGGGATCAACCATCAAAAATACCTGCCAGGTGGTAACCCTAACACCACCGCATATGAATTACCACAGGCGACTTTTCATTTCAGCCAGTGTGAGACAGGGTTAAGTGATTCAGGGAGATTAGTCGCCCAAAACAAGAGGCGATTAGTCGCCAGCCGACTAATCTCCCAGAATGGCCTGGTGTGGATTAACCCTAAGAACAGCACTCAATAGTAAAAACCCATGTCCCGCTGTGACTCCTTCAGTTACATTGAGAAGGAAAAACACCAGCCTGCCAGAAAGCAGTTCCCTCCTAAAGTGCTGGCACATGACCAGGGGCAGCTGGGAAATTGACAAAATGTCTAGCTCCCTGTCAGATTTCAAAACTGAATAAAAAAAATCTGTTTGCTCTTTTGAGAAATGGATTTCAGTGCAGAAGTCTCCTGGAGCAGCACTATTAACTGATGTGTTTTGAAAAAAGCATGTTTTCCCATGACAGGATCCCTTTAACAAAAGTGTAAATAAGATCTATCAACTTGTAAACCTAATCCCACTTTAAAGGGGTGATTCACCTTCAAGTTAACTTTTCGTGTTATAGAATGGCTAATTCTAAGCAGCTTTTCTATTGGTCTTCATTTTTTTTTTTTATAGTTTTTGAATGATTTGCCTTTTTCTTCTGACTCCTTGGAGCTTTCAAATTTTTAGATGACCCCATCTAAAAACAAATATTGTGTAAACCCACGCCTTTATTGTTATTGCTACTATTTATCATTCATCTTTCTATTCAGGATCTCTACTTTTCATAGTCCAGTCCCATTACCAAATCAATGCATGTTTGGTAGGGTAATTGGACCCTAGCAACCAGATTGCTGATATTGCTAACTGGAGAGCTGCTGAATAAAAAGCTAAATAACGTAAAAAACACCACAAATAATAAAAAACGAAAACCATTTGCAAACTGACTCAGAATATCACCCTCTATATCAGTGGTTCTCAACCTTCCTAATGCTGCGACCCTTTAATACAGTTTTTTAATAAAATATTAAAAATATTTCGTTGCCAGCCGAGAGCGGATTGTTAGGAAAGCACAGGAGACAGTGTGGCTGCATAAAGGTTTGTTTTCCGTGCTTCGTGCCACACCCATTTTGTGGCCACACCCCAATTACCATGTTCATTTTACAAATTTTAAATGGGCAGGGAGAAATGTATGGCAATCCCTACTAAGGGGATATAGAAAGTTGTAGTACAATTGGCTTCCCTACACAGGTTACTGAACTACAACTCCCAGCATCAACACCCAGATAGCTACAACCTTGCCCCAGGGCTAGTGGGGAGAGAGATGAACCTACTCCTGGAACCCCCTTAAGGGACCCCTGTGAAAGGGTCGTTCGACCCCCAGGTTGAGAACCACTGCTCTATATCATACTAAAAGTTAATTTAAAGGTGAGCAACCCCCAACTAAATAAGTCCCCCCTGCAGGATGACCATTTCCCAAGTGTTTCACTATAGAGTAAAGTTAATGAAGGCCTCACTGGCAAATAGGGTATATTTTTCCATAAACCAATAGGCTGAAAGCTGGGCATCGGGTTAGACCAGTATGGCAGCCTGTAGACATGAATATCAACTTTGTTGCTTAATCTTTGTAAGACTCTTATTCAAGCAGTTGTTTCCATTGTTATACATGTCAGCATGACTACCTTTATACAAGACTGATACTGACAGATTGTTTTTATAATCTAGAAACGTCCAAGCTATGTGGATGGATGATGGGACCCATAAGTACTGTGCCTTTACCCCTCTCACCTGGTTTACACTGTCACAGTATTACGCAGAGGCGTGCCTTCCTACATTGTACTACAACTCTACTCTATGGCCATAGGGACAACATTTGCACACTTTCAGACTGTTTGCTCAATACAACCAAGAAGGGATTTTTAATTGGGAGCATTTACTTCCTGGGTGATGAATGAGCTCTACTTAATATTCAACATCGTGACCAAAGCTACGTATACTATGAGCAAAAGCCTTTAATTTATTAAAGAGATTTTCATTTACAAATTACATTTCTGTAAAATGTATTTCTAAATAAACTCTTCCTAGAAGCATATTTTGGAGTTCAGGCTGAATTATTCATTCTTCAGTATCATTTACATGGATTACTTTAAACTGATTGCAGACATGCAGAATATTCACCTTATAATGCACACATTGTATAATTAACCTTATCACCCCCATTCCTCCTATAGCACCAACAGAACAGTGGAGTTGTATGGTGTTGGCAGCTGCCAGTAATTCCACTGTAGGTTCTAGGCCGGGTGTGTACATGCTAGCCATCCTGGGAATGAGGGGGCTGTAGAACTCTGCAGTTGGGGAGGTGCAATGAGGGAACGGTAATGTTGTTGTAAGTGGGAATTAGTGCTTTGTCAGCCGGGGGGCTGTGTACTGGGGCTAAAATGAAGATAAAAACAATCTGGGGGGGGGGGGGGGGGGTTGGCTGCCATTTAGTATAATGCCACTCAAGGTGTTTTCTCTGAGTACACTGGGCAGACAAGTTTTTTGGCTGAATTCCACCGCACAGTGAAGGTGGAGGTCATTGATGCTATTGTTACAAGACAAAACACAGGCCATAACAATGGCAAGTGTGACATAAGATTGAAACCACAGATTAGTGATGTCCTGCAGGTTTGGGCTGGCTATCGGGAAGGATCGACCTCAGAATTCCGGCTTCAGTTCCCTGAATTTATAGACATGTGCCTGCCCCTCTTGGGACATCAGCAACACCTTTTTGTTTGCCGCACACAACTTTCTTTGTATATTCGGCTGCATCCATATCCCAGGCTGCTTCCAAGCCCAACACAGCTCCGACCTCCAATTAGGGAAGAAGCACACCGATTCAGTCAGGCAATGCCTAACACATTTTTTTAATATTTAATATACTTCTGCTGCAAATAAATGTGTTAAAGGCATTGCCTGACTGAATCGTTGTGCTTCTTACTCTTGTGACATCACCATGGGGCAAGACTATAAATATAGGGGACAGATTGGGCCAGGTTCGATCCACTCATCACTACAACAGATCTATCTCTGGTAGAGATGAGTGGTCTTTGAATTCAAAGGAGAATTCAACCTGTAAGTGAAAAAAAAAACCTCAGCATTTTCGGGCGCATGCGCAGTACGAGTAATATGCTGGTGCGGAGCTACTGCGCATGTGCCGAAAGTCACAAAATTTCCAATAATTTTTTGCGGAAATTTCATGCCTTTCGCCGCATGCACAGTAAAACTGCGCATGTGCCAGAAAATGCAAATGAGATAAGATGGCGCTTGTGAACTCCACTGGACAGGACCTGGAAGGAGGGGTAAGTAACATGGTCATTTGGGGGGGAGGCCTACATAGAGGAGGTTTTTTTTTCACTTACAGGTTGAATTCTCCTTTAAGTGTGTGAGCAAGTCAATGGAGAAAGTACATTTCAATCAAATGTACCAAAAAATCTGCTGTCTGATAGATTATAATTATTATATACCTACTGTGAAAGCTACAGTGTACAATGACATTCTTGATAATACTGTGCTTCCAGTTTGCAAAGGTGGAAGTGGAAGACTGGCCTACAGAGTCCTAATGCCAACTCATCAAGGCCAGAATATTAGAAGTACGAGAACCATGAAAATGTTACTTTTCCTAACTAGAGTGAATTACACATTTGACAGTTTTATAAATATACACTGCAATCCCTCTGTCTGCATCATTTGGGCTGCTTTCTTATTAGGCCACTGGCCCTTGATTTAGCAAATTAAGGTTCATGTTGATTACAAACCTATTTTGTTTGGAGCTGCGTAGTTTAGACAAACTGGATTAGTCCTATATCCTTTAACTTAGCATAGGACATAATGAACCTAAGTTAGTATATGTCTGCTCAAAGTTAGGAATTTAATGGCCTTTCATACTGGTCACAATTTTATTATTAAAGTAATTATTTATTAGTGTTAAATCTTAAACGTTATAGCAGATATTGATGACCAAACAAACCCTGATAGTGTGATAAAGGTGTGGTTCACGTATAACTTACATTTTAGTATGTTATAGAATGGCCACTTCTAAGCAACTTTTCAATTGGTAATTTTTTTTTTTTTTTTTAAGTTTTTCAATTTGTCTTCTTCTGGCATTCAAATAGGGGTCATCGACCCCATCTTAAGAAAATGTTCTGTAAAAGCTACAAAAGTATTGCTACTTTTTTTTTTTATTATGCCTCTTTCTGTCCAAGTCCCCTCTTATAGTCCACAATCTGTGTGGTTGCTAGGGTAATTTGGAGCCTAGCAACCAGACTGCTGAAAATGCAAACAGGAGAACTTTTGAATAAAAAGCTAAATAACAAAACAAATGAAACCCAATTGCATGTTGTCCCAGAATATCACTTTCTACATCATATTAAAAGTAAACTCAAAACTGAACAAACCCTTTAAGGACCCAAGAACTGCCGGGATTTGCAATTAAACAATGGTGAGCATCATTACATCATACCTCAAATAGTGTATCAGACAAAGGTAAAAATGATTTCACAAACGTGTGCTCCGGATCTAGTAACTTTTGAGAACTAGATGATTATTTTTAAATAGTAGACTGGATTCTGATTGGTTGCTATGGCTAAATAAGGATTAAGCCTGTGGAACCAATGCAGTGGTGTTGGCAATCTCTCTCTTTTAAAAGCCCATGGCAGGGGAGGACCAATGCCCAGGGCAGGAGACACTTATCCCAAGAAATGCTACCAGGCAGGGAGGTGCCAGCCTTTGAATACTATGACTGGAGGTAAATAGTTTGCTACCTTGACATGGTGGCTTACAAATGTTATGATCACTACATTGTAACTAAAACACTGGTTTACACACTCTTGCATAGATGCTGGATTACTCATGAAACGGGACCAGGGAATGTGCATTGATCAATCCCCATTAGGCAAGATCACTCGCACTTCCATTGTATTAATATATTTTTACTTAGCTTTGGAGTTCTTCCATAGTAGTATGGGTACTATCCCTCGAGCAAATTACATACATGTATTACTTCACCCTTAAAGTGGACCCGTCACCCAGACACAAAAATCTGTATAATAAAAGTCCTTTTCAAATTAAACAGGAAAACCAATTTCAAAATGTTATTAAAGTATTCATAGCGGTTTTAAGCTCATTCAAAAATCTCAGCTGTCAATCAAATGTCTGCCACTCCTCTATGCCTTAGGCATAGAGGCGGGGCAGATAATTACTTTCACTTTCCATTCAGCACTTCCTAGATGTTACTGCTCTCCCCACACATTCCCCCTGTTCTCTTAACCATTTAATTGTGTAGCCAGGACATGGAGATAGACATCGGGTCCCCCATTCTGGTGCACAAACAAGATTCTGAGATGATACAAGGCTTGTCTTAATAACAGTGTCCACAAAATGGCTCCTGCCTGCTTGCTAGAATTATGAATTCCCAGACTGAAGAAAACAAGAATTAAATAATTTATATAGTGTAATTAATGTTCATTTTGCTTGACTAATGTGATAAAATATGATTTTTAATATTTTTTTGGGGTGACGGGTCCACTTTAAGCGATTTGATTTATTTAAGTTTAAAACTGTAATTATAGCTGTGCGCACATTTGCAAGGCCCAAAATTACGGTTTGCTCTGTTCTGGTAGTCCTGAAATCTCAGCCGTCCTGGTGTCTGTAGAAGTGCAATAAGAGTGAACAGATCATTGTCCCAACTAATCACAATCATCAGAAACCCCTATAAACTCAAGTACAGGAGTTACCCTGATTTCAACAGCACACATTCTTTAAGTCCTAAATAGTGTTTGTATGAATAAAAGAATTTGCAGATCCAAAGACATGTTCAAAAAAATACTTTTATTACATTAATGTAACATTGATGTAACATTATTTATTTTTCGATTGTCTTCACATATCGACATGCTCCTCAGCTTTACAGAGCTCTTGCCAAATAAAACAATTGCAAAACTAGACAAATATTTCTAGAAGGCAATTTAAGAATTTCACTTTGAACTCATTAGATCACTAACAAGTTTCCTAGTATTTTAGTGCAAATTATTAATTCTCCCACATGTCAAAAGGATTATGGTTTTACCAACTATTTGCAGTATAGATTTCAGTTTCTTCTTTTTGACCATCAAACATTTGTGCAGTGCTTCAAACAGATGGTGCTAAGCCTGTGCGAATTCCATCGTGATGGGCAGTAGAAGTTGCCGCTCAGGGTGATATTGCTCAATAGTGTAGCAATGAATGTTTCTGAGAAATGATCACCTAACCCATGCACCATGCTGGAAATGACAAAAGCTGGGAAAAGTCCCAAGTCCTATGTGCCATTGCCCCAAGAACTGGAACAATAACATCATGAATATTAAACTAGGATAATAATAGAATTTGCTCTGAAAACCCCTCATGAAATCCCGCCAACAGCACAAGTGAAAAGGGGTTGGGCAAAATAAGGCTATATGCCATGGCTCATTTCATCCTGAAACTTACATTTCTGGGACATGTTGACTATTCGCTAAAGGTCCATGCCTCTGGATCCTAGAAAATCCTGTTGTGTTTGCAACTTTATTCTCTTGTAAGTCAGACAAATTCACCCATGCTGTAGTGAGGACCTGCTAAGAGGGAGTACTTACTTTGAATGGTTCAAAAGGAGAGCATGATACACACAAATGATGCTTGCCATTCAGGGGGTGCAAACATGTTACATAAGGCTCCTCTGGTTTAGTATTTCAGTGACTCAGGAGTGTAGCTAAATATTGCACAGGAACATTAAAATTACTTGCATTGTAAAAAGAGTTATTTTCTTGTCTAATCATATATATATCTATATACAAAAATGTAACATTAAAGAATTGTAATTTCAACAAAAAGGCAGTCATATACCGAACAAAGTACAGAAAAGGTAAGAAATGTATTTTTCCTTATATTTAATATATATTACAAGAAGTTTTAAAATATATATAAATATATATATATATAGTTTAGAAGTACACCGGCACTCACCTATCACAAAGTCAAACCCCCGGTGTTCCTCATGTTTATAAGTATTAGGAGCACTCACGGATAATTCTTAAACTCAAGAATTATCTGTGAGTGTTCCTAAATACTTTCTAATATATATATATATATATATATATATATATATATATATATACACACACATACATACATACATACATACACACATGTCCGAGTACATCAGATATAGATTTATCAGGCACAGAAGCAAACCCATACAAAAAGTGTAAAGCCCACTTTCAAGACTTAAAACAAAAAAACAACACATGAGAATGCATGAATAATAAAAACAGCTGATTTTCAGGCGGGTGTAGAATTGTACAAATCTTTCCCACTTAATCAGATCAAGCCTATCTCGTTAGTTTCCAAGTTTGGGATGTGTGTTGTCTGAGCTTGAGCTACAGTATTTTAGTTGTATGTACTGACAAGTGCTTTGCCCTGTGATGTACTGTAGTTTCAAGAACCCCCACCAACAGCTGCATACAGGTATTCCTACTTCAATATGTATAGGTAAAGACACCTGCATTCAGTCGTCAGTGGATGTGTTAAAAGGCACAGAAAAGAGTTACAGCCTGAACACAGGGCAAACCACCTGGAGGGATGCCCAACTTGTAGCCCTTCAGCTATTGTTGAACTCTCATGGCTAGCATTCAACAGCCTTAGGCTAGTTATTGTACAACTGTTCAACACATTTTAGACAGCCAGGTAAGTAGCACACAGGAAGATTTGTCACCACCCAACTTATTGCTAAATCACCCAAAGTTGCCTCTGAATGAATCTTAAGGTGATTTGGCGATACGTTGGGCATTTCGCCAGAGATTTTAATAATTGGCAATGAAGAGGCATTTTCAGGAGATTTGCCCATGCCACGCATAAAAAAAATTGTGGGCAACAAATCTTCCCTTGTGCCACTGCCCTTACTGTGCCCTGTGGCTCTAAGTGAAGGAAAAGCTCAAACTGGCATTTAAATATTATATGCAGCAGAACCCAGTGTAGCGATAAGATTGGATTTATCGGTGATAATTAGGAGCAGCATTGTGCTTGTATATACTCATATAATTAGTTATGGCTTGTGACTTTCACATAAGTGGGAAAGCTTTACTTTTTGCTAATGACATGGGGAAGTCACACTTTCCCTCTACTACACAATGGCTTCCATGTGATCTTCATGATTTTAGTGTGTGGCATACATCAAGAACTGGCCCTTAGTAAGCGGCAGACTTTATGCCCTTAGCTCAGATAAAATGGCTCAATTTGAGGAAAGATTTACCCCTATATGAAATATAAGGCACTAAGTTTGCCCAGGGGCAGTAACACATGGCAACCAATAAGATGCTTGCATTTAAACAGGTGGCTAGTGAATGCTACCTGCTGATTGGTTGCTATAGGTTACTGCCCTTGGGCAAACTTAGTGCCTTTTATTACATAACCCCATTATCTTCTTCCCAAAATGTATATAAAAGGAAAGAGTGGGAGAAGAAAGCTGTATATAATGGTCATACAAAAGTTACCAAAAATAAAGGCACGCTAACATCAACACTTTGTGCTGCTCAGTTGGGCAATGTATATGCTAGATAGAGCTTATATTGTCTGCCTGCTTAGGCAAAGATGCATCTGTGAAACTGGGGGCAGTGTGAAAGTAATTTTGAGGGAAATCTGGAATCAACATTTCTTTGGTATTCTGGATATTCCTGAAAGTCTAGCCTGAAGGCCAGTTGGGGTAAAATCTGAAGCAAGCATTTGCTTTCAACATATTCCTAGCACTTTGGCAGAAAACAGAGCCTGTTCTTGCTATTAGATACAGGGGCTTGAACCCAAAAACAGAAAGAAAGAAAAAAACCCTCTGTCATTTTCCTGAGAAATTGTTTTGTTTACAAACAGAAATAAGACAATATGATGTGAGGAGTTTATAGCGGAGAAGCATTACCTCTCTACATACACTACATAATATGTCTGCAGTTAGAAACAAGCAAGTGTGTGTTAATCTCCTCAGCTAATGGCACATGCTAAAATAACACCTGCTGTTACATCTGCGCTAACGCAGGAGACAAATCACCTGAAAATGACTTGATTAACATTATGATTGCTTCAAGAAAAGTATATATTTAAGCTGTATATACATTATTATGGGTAACAAATCTTACCATGTGCAATTACCTAAACATTTCCAACAACAGGGAAACCAGTAAAGAGGTATGAGTGTGCTAAAAAAGCATTTCATTTTACTGCAACTCCAATATTTGCTAAAGTCTTTCATTTAGTGTTTGAATTTAAATGGAAAGAGTGTAAAGGGGACTCAAAAGTAGCAGTTATGGGTTCACATAGTGGTGATTAAGGTGTCAGAATGCTGATATAATATAAAATAGCATATAAAAACATTCCAACTTTTGGGTAAATGTCAAACAAAGTGGGAAAACCAGATTCTACTGCCCACACGTATTATTACCCTGTGTGTGTAGTAATAGGCAGTTTTGGTTCCTGCCATGAATACACAAACAGGGTGAGAAAACATCATGTCTGACATGAGAGTGCCATGCTTTCATCAATGTTCTTTTCACTACAAAGAACCTGCAGCTGTTAAACTTACTACATTCAAAGACTGCTGCTTTTACTGCGTGATTGGAGTCGTGGTCCAAATGCAATATACAAAGATCTGCTGAAAGAGCAAAATGACTTATTCCATCTCAGAATTGTAAAAAAAACAGTGCATATTTAACATTATTCTAAAAAAATATATTGCTTTGGTGTGCTTTCTAGTTTCTTGTTATTTTAGAACCGAAAAATATTGTTGGTGTGGTACTGAAATCTCCCCAAAAAATTAATTTTACACATACAATCTGTACAATTAATTTAGGTCTCTCTATATATACAGTTGTGCTCATAAGTTTACATACATACATTATGATTAAAAAAGAGTAAACACAGTTGTTTGACAATAAATGGCTTCAGCCAACCACTAACCATGAGTGAAAGAAAAGTTTTTGTTTTATCATTCATATTCTTAGAAAAAATGGTTAAAGTGGACCCGTCACCCCAAAAAAATATTCAAAATCATATTTTATCACATTAGTCAAGCAAAACGAACATTAATTACACTATATAAATTATTTTAATCTTGTTTTCTTCAGTCTGGGAATTCATAATTATAGCAAGCAGGCAGGAGCCATTTTGTGCACACTGTTATTAAGGCAAGCCTTGTATCATCTCAGAATCTTGTTTGTGCACCAGAATGGGGGACCTGATGTCTATCCCCATGTCCTGGCTACACAATTAAATGGTTAAGAGAACTGGGGGAATGTGTGGGGAGCAGTGACATCTAGGAAGTGCTGAATGGAAAGTGAAAGTAATTATCTGCCCCTCCTCTATGCCTAAGGCATAGAGGAGTGGCAGACAATATTTGATTGACAGCTGAGATTTTTAAATGAGCTTAAAACAGCTATGAATGCTTTAATAAAAATTTGAAATTGGAATTCATGTTTAATTTGAAAAGGACTTTTATTATACAGATTTTAGTGTCTGGGTGACGGGTCCACTTTAAGAAATCATAAATTCTGCCAGGGTATGTAAACTTATGAGCACAACTGTATATAACTGCATACACAATTTGCATTCTTAATAAAGTGCCTTAGCTGTGTGCAACCTAAAGGGTAGCTAAACCAAATTTTAATAACGTTCATCTGTTATAGAATACCCTAGGACAATAAAACATCAGGTAACATCTCTATTTCTCTGCATATATAAATTAATGGAACTGGCTGTGCTTGTTGCCCCCTATGAGGCAGATGTCTGAGTATTTTGTATATATGTACACAAACAATGCTATAGTATACACGGTTGATTTCAGGAGTCTATAGGTTAATGGCAACTACATGAAAGTAACAGCAACGGGACTTGTCAGATGACTACACCACACAATCACTTTTAGGGGCAGATTTGGCAAAGTGTGAAATCAGAGCTCACCACAGAAGAAAAAATCACCCACTTTTTATTCATTCCTGTTGGATTTTTAGAAGCGTATTTATCCATGGGTGAAAGTTATAGTTCACCATTAGAGAGTGGGTGAATTTTTCTGTACTGTGCTCTAAATTCACACTTTAAAAAATCGGCTCTAAGTTTGGATTTTTAAGTTGCAATTGGTATGTAAGCCACAGAACTCAATGGGGGCAGATTTGGGGGCACAAAAATGTGGTAGGTAAAACACCTGAAATGTGCCCTTTGTGCTACTGGCTGAAAATAAGCAACATTCAATCACCCAAAAATGTGTTTGCTTCAGAATATAATTCGAATTGTACCCAGCTTGCCTAAATATTAACTCTTATTGTAAGCCAAACCTGTCAAAACCCATCTTAAAATGAACATTTCCTACACTAAAGCTGCAAATTCCACAATTCAACCATGCACAAAAAGGAAATGGAAAACACCTAAGTTCTACTATTAAACAACTAGTAGTTTTGCAATATACCATCAAGATTCTCTGTTGCCATGAAAATATACAAATTTCATGCACTCTATTATAAAAATTTCTTGTTAATAAAATATACAATTTTAACCCTACCCTTCCCCCAACCACACACACACACACACACACACTTTGGTTTAAGAACATATCTTAAAACTGTAATAGACAAAGATTAGCAGAAAAGAAGATGTTCACCCAAGCATGAACTGTCAGCATGTTATATGCAGTAGTATTCGAAGAAAACATTATCTTGGCCTTCTTATCCACATCCTTCTAGTCTGACTTAAAACAAAGTAATACAAATAATTGTAATTGACCAAAATATAAATGTTCCTGGTTCCTAGGATCCATGACGCGACACTACAATCTATGCAGCTCTGTAAATGCCAGCTGGCATAATGGTCAGATAGAAAGGAAAATATAAGCCAAGCCTTGAAAAACTGATTACATGTTTGCTTAAATTGTTACTGTAAACATACTAAAAGGTTCTGGGCATGCAAGCAAGTTCTGCAGTTTGAGAGTACACTCTCAATTATTATACAAAAGTAAAACATTTATAGAAATGATTCTGGAATAAATAATAAAAAAAAAAAAACAAATCACAGACTACCGATTACAGGGTATACCACCCAAAGTTTGTTTGGAACGTGAAGTGTGAGCATTTTCTAAAGTTCTGTGGTATGCTGGTTCCATTGATTTATCGGTTAGCTGTAGGTGACCAGGTTCTCTCTGGTATCCAGAACGGTTGCCCACGTTCACCCTGGGCCTGTGATGATATTTCAGCCTGTATGTGTCCGTCATACAGTTATCAACTGAAAAGTAAGTAGTAGGTGCAATGGGATCGTTTATGTTTGGAGAAACATCTCTTCCCATAGTGTGCGGGTTCACCTTTGGCTGACAGTCATAAGAGGAGGAACCAGCCAGATTAGAGGAGTTAATATGAATTTCAGTACCATGAAATGATTCTTCCTTTGGATAATAGCCACGATCAGGCTCAGGCCTGATGAAATCACCAGATAAATGTCTCTCAGAGATTGCAGGATAAGCACGTGCCAATGTTTCAGAAAGCTTACTGTTGATCGTCAATGCAAAGTTTTGCTCAGTTCTTTGCGCCACATTTCTTATATATTTTTTCGGAGGCAGAGGAGGAGGTGCTTCAGGATGATTTTCGGAGCCGTGCTCATCTCTGCTGCATGATTGATCCTCACTGAATACGAAGAACTGAGAATTCACATACTGCAGCCTGTTGCTCTGAGAAGCTGGCTGCGATGAGGTTTTAGCTAGCGACCCTGTTGCTGAAGGATGCGGACGCTGTGAACACAATCCGTTATTCAGCATTTTTGCTGGGCCCACTGAAGTCTCTCGAAGTGAGTGAGTATTTTCATGGTGCAAATGACAATTGTCTGAAGAGCAGGAATTCAACCAGCTAGAACTTTCCAGACTATCATCTGACTTACTCATTAAGGCCTCCTTAACATCTTCACTGGATGCTGGCAACAGGTTTGGTGAGCGTAGGTCTCTTCTCAATTCAACAAACTGCTTCCTGAATAAGAAAATAATATTATGCCAAACAATGAAACAATATACTTCATTTAAACTCCCATTACCACCATATCAAAGCAGGTAAGGTCACTTTAATGGAAAAACAAACATGCCAACGAGGCCTGTGTGATTTATATAACTTACATATATATAACTTCAAAGATGATAAAACTGTATTATACCTTAGACCGGATGGGCTGTGTGCAGGTGCAGAAAGACTGTCTTCAGATTTCCAAGGCTCCAGACCATAGTGTTCATTGTTTGCACCTGAAAACGAAAACATACACAGACACTGAGAGGCCTTAGGAATTTAACCACAACTAAAAGTAATCCCTAACCATTCCATACCAAAAACAACATGATATAGATATATTATGAGATGAAAGAGGGTATTCTAATAAACCCAGAAACTGACCGGTCCTGTGCAGAGAACTTAATTGGGAAAGGCGGCAGTTTCAGAGATGGTGTACAGTGTTACACAAAACCTTTGTTTCAGGTAAAAGTAACAACCTGTATGCTATGTGAGGGTCTTCATAATAATAAAGTAAAAATATAATTAATCTACAGTTAGGCCCATAAATATTTGGACAGAGACAATTTTTTCTAACTTTGTTTCTGTACATTGCCACAATGAATTTTAAATGAAACAACTCAGATGCAGTTGAACTGCAGACTTTCAGCTTTAATTCAGTGGGTTGAACAAAAAGATTGAATAGATTGTGAGGAACTAAAGCGTTTTTTAACACAATCACTTCATTTCAGAGTAATCACTTCATTTTCAAAGTAATTGGACAAATAAAAAAACTGAAAATAAATTGTTAATTTCTAATACTTGGCTGAAAACCCTTTGCTGGCAATGACAGCCGGAAGTCTTCAACTCATGAACATCACCAGATCGGGGGTTTCCTCCTTTTTAATGCTCTGCCAGACCTTCAGTTTGTTCAGTTCAGCTGTTTGTTTGTGGGCCTTTCTGTCCGAAGTTTAATCTTCAACAAGTGAAATGCATGCTCAATTGGGTTAAGATCAGGTGACTGACTTGGTCATTCAAGAATATTCCACTTCTTTGCTTTAATAAAACTCCTGGGTTGCTTTGGCTGAACGTTTTGGGTCATTGTCCATCTGTATTATGAAACACCTCCAAATCAATTTGACTGCATTTAGATGGATATGAGCAGACAGTATGTCTCTGAACACATCAGAATTCATTTGGCTGCTTCTGTCCTGTGTCACATCATGGGTAAACACTAGTGTCTCAGTACCACTGGCAGCAATGCATGCCCAAGCATCACACTGCCTCCCAAATGTTTTACACATGATGTTGTATGCTTTGGATCATGAGCTGTTCCACCCCTTCTCCATACTTTGCCATCATTCTGGTAGAGGTTGATCTTGGTTTCATCTGTCCAAAGAATGTTTTTCCAGAACTGTGCTGGCTTTTTTAGATGTTTTTTTTTTTTAGCCAAGTCCAATCTAGCCTATTTTTGAGGCTTATGAGTGGCTTGCAGTGCACCCTCTGTATTTACTTTCATGCAGTCGTCTCTTTATGGTAGACTTGGATACACCTCCCTCCTGGAGAATGTTGTTCACTTGTTTGGCTGTGAAGGGGGTTCTCTTCACCATGGAAATAATTCTGCGACCATCCACCACTGTTGTCTTCCGTGGCCGTCCAGGGCTTTTTGCGTTGCCGAGTTCACCAGTGCTTTCTTTCTCAGGATGTACCAAACTGTTGATTTTGCCACTCCTAATATTATAGCTATTTCTCGGATGTTTTTTTTTCTTCTGTTTTTGCAGCTTAAGGATGGCTTATCTAACACAAGTAATTCAAAACAACTGGACTTGCTGAAAAATTTTAATGAAGATGTTTTACTGCTCATCTGAGCAGCTTCTTCAGTTCAACTGACTGGTGTAGGGGAGTTCTCGGCATATAGACTGTTGCAACAATCCAATTACAAGGGCACATTGTAACTCTTCAGAGAGGTGACATCTGAAATTCACAGTACTGTGATAGGATTACTAATGTGTCATGCAACTCCTAGAAACAGGTGTTACTTGTGAGAGCACAACGAAGCTCAATCCTGACCAAGTATGTTTGTTGTTAGATTTGTGCCTTAACACCACATACTTAAATTACAAGGACCTTTTCTATAGACAGAAACATGGCTGTGCAATGGGCTCTCCAGTCTCTTCCATTGTAGCTAACCTGTACATGGAGGAAGTGGAAAGGAGGGCTTTACTTACTTTCCAGGGAACTTGTGTTAGATATACCATGACCTGGATGAATGAGAATCTTCATAGTCTTAAGGATGGCTTGTTTCACTTGCATGGTGAGCTCTTTTGACTGTAAAATCTTCCACATACAAGCCTGGTTTATTGATAATGACATAAAGAAATTGCCCACACCTGCCCATTAAATAGCCGTTGAGTCAATTGTCCAATTACTTTTGAGCCCCTGAAATTAAGTGATTTTGCTAAAAAAAAAAAAAAAAGGCATTACCTCCTCACATTTTATGCAATCTTTTTGTTCAACCCACTGAAAAGTCTGCAGTTCAATTGCATCTGAGTTTTTCATTTAAAATTCATTGTGGTGATGTACAGAACCAAAATTAGAAAAATAAAGTTGTCAAATATTTATGGGCATAACTGTATGCAGCAATACTTAAGAGATATAATTTATCAAGGGAGGCTGTTGTACGTTCCAGCAGATGGCAGTACAGAACCACGCAAAGCATCTGTTAGAGGAACGTGGCATGCCTTTATGCAAGTAATGCTCTCTGACACCAGAGGGGTTTGTCTCCAGGATTTCAGATCATTTAAAAATAGAAGTGTTATTTGTCTCATCTGCTGACAGAAAGCCATGCATGGCTAAAAGCAGGGCATGATTCAGTTGTAAATTCTGGCCCAGAGCTCTTTGCAAAACTAAATATGGCAGCCCCTTGTCTTTTTATTTATTTTTTTCAAAGGAAAATGTGCTCTTAAAAATGAAAACAGCATATTTAACTTTAAAGCAACATGCAGCACCTGGGGAAATAACCTTTGACATATTAGCTATGATACAAAAAAGAAAGGTTGTGGGAGCACTCCATAGCTAAATAAAAATGTACTAAAATACAATGGAAGTGCTACTGATTTGGCCAAATTAACTATATACATAGGGGAAAAAGGAGAGATTGATCAATGCACATTCCCTGGTCCCCTGTCATATAAGTAATCTATGTAGATGCATGTGTACAAAGACGGTTTTTTTAGTTACAAAATTATGATCATAAGATTGATAAGCCACCACACCACGTCAAGGTAAAACCCATATGGCGGTCCCTAACTATTTACCTCTGGTCATAATATCAAATGCTATAGCCTCCCGGCATGAGAGCATTACCTGAAATAAAGGTCTCTCGACCTGGGCATTGGTTTCATCCATTGGGCTTAGTCCTCCCCGCCATTAGCTTTCAAAGGAGACATTGTTACGAAAACTTTAAAAATGCCTGCTAGATCATTAAAGAATCTCATATTGGTGTATATATATATATATATATATATATATATATATATATATATATATATATATATATATATATATATATATATATATATCTCCTTCAGAGATCACCTGACAGGACATCATGCAGGTACTTATACAAGAAAAATTGTGGGTGTAAAAGACATCGCTCTGTCTATTCATTGGCTTATCATATGATCCGGGTGGGCAGCCCTTAGTACTTAATATGGCAGCTCATCTAAACAGGATTATGCAATGGCACGGACTACTCCAAAAATATATTTTTCATAAAATGGTTTATTTAGATTAAGAAATGCTTTAAATATGGGCTGTGTATGCAATACATTTGAGAGACCTGCAATGTTTCGGGATACACAGTTTCCATTAAAAAGCAAAGAAAGGGAATATACTACTTACCATTCAGATGACTTCTTGTTTGTGGTGAGGTAGACAATACATTTATCGACGGTTGCTGATCACTGAAAATCAATACAAATTACAATGATAAGTAGAAACAAAGTGATTACAATGCACCGAGTTCCTCTAAGAAACAAAATGCAAGGATTTCAAGGCTTTGCAGACGTGACTGTGGTTTAAATAGGAACTAAAATAGACTAATGTTAGAAATGATGTATACTAAATATAAACATGAACTTACTGCACCAGAAGCCTAATAAAAACAAACGATTTATGCATTCATGCAAGTTGGCGGCAGAGGTAGGGGGGTCACCATCTTGTAACTTGCTAAACATCTTTGAAAGATCAAGACCATGCACATGCAAAGTGTGGCCTGGGCTTCAGTTGGGAGGTTAAGCTTAGGGATTGTCAAATAATTTCTGCCATAGAAGCAGATACAGCAAGAATGATTAACAATCAGAATATACAGACTGCACTGGGTCCTGTGTTGTCATGTAATCTAATGTGGATTTTATAGTTTTTGTATTGTTCAATACAAACTTTATCTAACTCTGCAGAACCAGTGGCTGCAGCAAAATAATCCTTCAATGAGAATCCCATTTTATCCGTTTAAATCTGGCTCCCTACTGTCTGGTTTCTTCTATAAACGGTACACATCTTTTAAAGTATACTGGCGATAAGTTTATTTTTCATTAAAGAACAATTGGGATTTTATTTTTTTTGCCTTTACATTCCCTTTAATGCTTCCAGTCCAATATAAATTAAGAAAAGCCAACCGACTAGGCACAAATGCTACACAAATTGCCAATTATGTGATGTCAGTGAGCTTTTATTGTAAAAAGAAAACTATACTGTATACAATTTTGCAAATATAAGATTAGTTAAATACTTCTGGAAAAGACCTTAATGCATGGAAAGATGAAGAGTGTTTTACATACATGGTTATGGAAACTCTCAAAATGCCTCTGTTGCTACAAGAAACATGAAGGTGCAAGTTGTTTCTGTATCTAGTACATCAATTAATATTATAATCATTATGTGCAGCCACTAAACTTTAAGATACCTTTCCTGCAACATAAATAATTCTGAACTGTTCAATTGCAGCCTGTAATACAAGTATATAACTAATATACAACAAGTTCTTGGACAACAAGTTAAAGTCAACAGGATGAACCCATCTGATTAAGTCTCCAAGGCAGAATCGGCTCCTACTATTCTGAATCATTATTTTGCATCCTAAGAGACAAGTCATGGCCCGGAATTGTTGTTTTAGCTTCAAGGCAAATTGTTCTAATAAATAACACAAAGACTAAAAGATATTTATTTGTCAGGGTCTGAGCCCCAAGGATTTTACTTGTAAATTATATAAAAAAAGTTCTAAAAATACCCAGTTTAGGAAAACAGCCTGGGCAGATTTAACCTTGTTGCAGGAACAATGGCAGTATTTAGCAAATATCTATTAAAAGTAACAGACTCTACTCATTTATTCATAGCATCATACAGATAAACAACAAATGTGCCACTAGTTGAATACAAGTGCAAGATAAAAGCCATGGTAGAGTGCCTGTAGGTGTATGCCAGATATTTCCTCACAATTTTGAACTATGCAATTTATGCATAGGGGGTATGCTGCTGGCATGACTGTATAATAAATACAAATGGAGGAGGAACATGTAAGAAAATCTTGGCAGTACTGACATGCACAGTTTTATGTGCATTCTGTATTTTCTATCAGTGCTCCTGTCAGTACAAACTGCATAGAATGAAGTCAGTTAATGCAAACATTTTGCACATGGGGATGCAGTTACAAACACCTATGTAGAAGACCCCTTACAGAAGTCCCCAACCTTTCTTACTCATGAGCCACAATTAAATGTAAAAATACTTGGAAAGGATGGGGATGTCAAATAAAAGCTGTAATTGGCCGTTTGGAAGCCTCAGTGTGGACTGGTAGCCTGCAGGAGGCTCTGTTTTGCAGTACACCTGGTTTTATGCAACTAAAGTTTGCCTCTATGCCAGGAATTAAAAAAATAAGCACTTGTTTTGAGGCCACTGGGAGCAACATCCAAGGGGTTGGTGAGCAACGGTTGCTCACGAGCTACTGGTTGGGGAGCACTACCTTACATAAAATTATTAGATACTGAATGACATCACTTATAATTGCAAAGTCTGCTGTTTTTCACAACAAACCCAATCCCATCTCATTAAGGCTAACCCAATACATTTAGTCTATAATCAGAATTCATATTATTTCTATCAAAGTAGATAACCTTAAATTTATCAACACTGGACCTCATTTGCTAATTTTTGCCCAGGTCTCCACTTAAAGGGGTTGTTCACCTTTGAGATAACTTTTATTATGATGTAGAGAGTGATATTCTGAGACAATTTGCAATTGGTTTTCATTTATTTTTCTTGGTTTTTGAGTTATTTAGCTTTTTATTCAGCAACTCTTCAGTTTTAATTTTAAGCAATCTGGTAACTAGGGCCCAAATTACCCTAGCAACCATGCACTGATTTGAATAAGAGATTGGAATATGAATAGGAGAGAGTCTGAATAGAAGGATCAGCAATAAAAAGTAGCAATAACAATACATTTGTAGCCTTACAGAGCATTTGTTTTTTTAGAAGGGGACGGCGACGCCCATTTGAAAGCCGCAAAGAACCAGAAGAAAAAGACAAATAACTATAAAACTATAAATAATGAAAACCAATTGAAAAGTTGCTTAGAATTGGCCGTGGTATAACACAATAAAAGTTACCTTAAAGGTGAACCACCACTTTAAGTCAACTCCTATAAGATCCTGCATGGAACTTATAGGGACAGTACTTAAAATGCTCAGCAACAAAAATAAACATGTTAAAAAGCAAAGGACACACATTCCTGTGGTACTCCATCAAGAGCTCTGGTCCAATTAGAAAATGTTCAATTTAGCACCACTTTGTAATCTGTCCTTCAACAAGTTCACTATCCAAGTACAAATATTATGTTAATTTAATCAGTAACCTTCTGTGAGGTACCGTATGAAATACCTTAGAGAACGAAAACAACTAGATCACATCAACTGCCTATGTTTCTGCTCACCTCCTCATAGGCTTGTGCATAAATTACAAACTCATGACGATGCCACATTTATTCCAGTGTATTATAATTTATTACCTCCCCTTCTGCTCCACCCCAAAAAAATGCTACCACTGATGTCAAACTAACAGGCCTATAGTTTTCAGGCAGAGATACTTTTTTGAAAATGGTTTGGCAACCACAGTTTAGGGGTGATTACTACAAGACCTCCGTCAAAAGTGGGAAAATAATTCAGAAACGACATAAAATAAAAATGACCAACTGAAAAATGTAGTATGAATGAACTACTGTGGTACCCCACAGGTATACCACACCTGTTGTTAAACAGAGAATAAAGATAAAGCATTTTTCATTAAAAGCATACTTACAAAATATAATAAATGTGACATTGCTTATATGTATAACCTGCATACCTGCACATGCTGTTTTCTTGCAAGTACTTCCCATCAGCAAAACCAGTCCCTTCAATAATAGGAGAATCCAGATTGCTTGACCCACTGCTGATGTGATCACTACTTTCATATCCAGATTCAGTTCTCTGCCAGTTGTCAAGATGGTACATCTGCATATCTGGAGTAACTTTATTCCTTTCTGCTTGACTTTTTCCTAATGATTCCAAGGAACTCCTGCTTCCAGATTCCTGTTTTAGCTCATCCTCAAAAATAGTCATCAGAGTATTACGCTTTGGACTCTCTTTTGATGGAGGGTTTAAACTATGGTCCTTGGTAGACTGTTTTCCATTTGAGCCTACTAAATGTCTGGGGCTATGTTGGCTTTTCTCACTGTCATTGAAAATGCTGTCCACATTGAGTGTCTCTCGCATAGGTCTCCAAGCTTTTTTGTTCCTGGAGTTAGTTTTTTCTCTGTATTCTTGACTGCTGTCTGTATCATAACCAGCTGAGAAATGATTTTTCACCCTTGCCACTTGCTTGGATTCAGGAATTGTGATAGGTCCTGCATTAAAAGAAGAAGTTTGTCTAGACTGATTCATGGGTCTCTCTTGCTTGTATGGACCTCTCCCCTGACTGCTGTAAAAATGTGGATCAGGATACTTCCTAAAGCCATTAATAGTGGGGGAGGATTCAGACTTGAGATGCACTACTGTACAGGGCTTTGAATTGTATGCCATTCCTCCTGAAGATTCTAAAAAAAAACAAAAATACAACTAAATAATCTGAATTAGAAATGCAATGTACATTATAAGACAAAATAAATGCAGAGCTTGTGCAAAAAAAATGTACAACGGTATAATAGCTCCAGTATACTAAGCATCCTGCAGTGCGAATTTTCAGAAGCCCCTATAGATTAGCTGCAGACACAACTGTGATGCTATACAATGTATATAAAATATAACTTCTTTACAAAAGGTAAACAACAAGAATAATCAGATTAATAATAGCAATACAATACATTTCTGTATACAGTACAAACATAAAATACATTTCTCTACACAGTAGAACCCCCATTTTTCATGGGAGCCAAAAAATATGGTGTAAAATCCAGAAAAATTTAACATCTGGGAAATGTAATATGCAGAATATATAAGTGGAACCACAATACACCAATGTAAAATAAGAAAAACTTAAAATCAGGGGATGAAATATTGAGGTTTCCATGCATCACGTTTCCTTACTTAAAGGAACAGTAAAACCAAAAAATTAAAGTGTTTTAAAGTAAAGAAAATATCATGTAGTGTTGAACATGTAGTGTTGAATGTTTGCTTCAGAAACACTACTATAGCTCATATAAACAAGCTGCTAAGTAGCAATGGAGGAAATTGAAAAATAGCTATATGGCACCGGATAAGTAATGGATAACAGATAACATTATGTTCTACAGAGCTTATCTGCTATCTGCGGTGTAACTTGAGCCTTTTCTCCTTTGACTAGTTGCCCCCATGGCTACACAGCAGCTTATTTATATAAACATAGTTACATTGTTAAATTGGGTTGACAAAAGACAAAGTCCATCAAGTTCAACCCCTACAAATTAAAACTCAGCATACACACACACACACACACACACACCCCTACACTCTTTCACACAAACCATATATGCCCATAGCTATACTAACTGTAGAGTTTAGTATCAAAATAGCCTTTGTTATTATGTCTGTCCAAAAAATCCTCCAAGCCCCTTTTGAAAGCATCAACAGAATCAGCCATCACAACATCACCCGGCAGTGCATTCCACAACCTCATCGTCCTGACTGTGAAGAACCACCTACGCTGCTTCAAATGAAAGTCCTTTTCTTCTAGTCTGAAGGGGTGGCCTCTGGTGCGGTGATCCTCTTTATGGGTAAAAAGGTCCCCTGATATTTGTCTATAATGTCCTCTAATGTATTTGTAAAGTGTAATCATGTCCCCTCGCAAGCGCCTTTTTTCCAGGAAAACAACCCCAACCTCATAATTTAAGTCTTCCATCCCTCTAACCAGTTTAGTTGCACGACTCTGCACTCTCTCCAGCTCATTTACATCCCTCCTAAGGACTGGAGTCCAAAACTGCACTGCATACTCCAGATGAGTCCTTACTAGGGATCTATAAAGAGGCATAATTATGTTTTCATCCCTTGAGTTTATGCCCTTTTTTATGCAGGACAGAACCCTATTTGCTTAAGTAGCTACAGAATGACACTGCCCAGAATTAGACACCTAGTTATCTATAAAAACATCAAGATCCTTCTCACTTAAGGAAACTCCCAGCATACTGCCATTTAGTGTATAACTTGCATTTATATTATTTTTGCCAAAGTGCATAAACTTGCATTTATCAACATTGAACCTCATTTTGCAGTTTGCTGCCCAGTTTCCCAACTTAGATAAATCACTCAGCAAAGTGGCAGAATCCTGCATGGAACCTATAGTTCTGCACAATTTAGTATCATCTGCAAAAATAGAAACTGTACTTTCAATGCCCACATCCAGGTCATTAATAAACAAGTTGAAAAGCAAGGGACCCAGTATAGAGCCCTGTGGTACACCACTAACAACACTGGTCCAATTAAACGATAATAGATCTTCTGAAACAAACACTGCAGTTTTACCACTGCAGGGCAACACTGCATTATATTTATTACTTTAAAACAATTTCATTTTTTGATGTTACTGGTCCTTTAATACATTTCTAGGCTAGTATGGATAACCGTAAGCTAGTTACCATATTTACAATATTTCTTGGGAAAATGAGGGTGTTGTTTTGGGGGGCAGGGCAGAGGTGGAGCTAGCAGCCACACAGAGGTCCAACATGATCACTGTGTGTAGTCCTAAGAGTTGGCTAGAGTGGTATAAAGATCACTGCAATGCTGTCTCTGGAATGGTAAACCTTGCTTTACTAGCAGCTAGTCTGAGTGTGACAAATAAAATGCAAATACTAATTGTCCGAATGTGTAATACTAAAAACCACTTTTAGAAGAGGAATAATAGTTGGGGGCTGCTTTTTATGGTCTGGTCTGGTCTGGGCTAGGGCCACTGGCTCAGGAGAAAGACAACATGAACGATGCAAAATACAGTGACATTCTTGGCAATTCCATGTTTACTATGTGAGAAAGCCCCATGACAGTTTCACTTCAATTATTGTTATGTGCGCAATACAAGGTCTTACAAAACTGGTTTGCTGAAATGGGAGTGGTAGAACCTGCTAGCTGCAAGTCAGGCGAGATCACTTAAAAGGGACATGTCACCCTAAGAAATAATTCCAAACTTTATTTTACCATGTTTACTGACACTATATACACCATTTTAATGTTGTCTCAGGCAGGTGCCATTTTACAGAAGTGGTTATCAAGGCAAATTTTTGCATCATTTCCACATAGAAGGTGTGACCTGGAAAGGGGGATCTTATGCCCATGCTACACAATTGTAGACAGTGAGGACAGAGGAGCATGTGAGGAGATCAGTGACATCTAGGAAGTGCAGAAAAGTAACTGCTGTGCCTCAGGCACGAGGCAGGAAAAGCATAAAAGCTGGGATTTAGAACAGGTACATATGTATAGCCGATATAGCTTTTTATGTCTGGGTGACAGGTGTCCTTTAACATCAGTGCTCAACCTTGGTGATGTTATTCTGGCTGAATGGAGGAAACCCAATTAATAATGGTACAACATATAGAGGCAAATTTACAAAATTCACGTGAAGAGATCGAAGTTCAATTGAATTCGATCGAATACCGATCGTGTGATTTTTTTTTAGAGGATCGAATATAAAAATTTGGCCACTTCGATCATCGAATACCGAAAATTGGAATTATTGAATAGATCGAATATTTGATGATCGAAGGATTTTAACTTTAAACTTTATTTGAATGCCTTCTTCTCCAGATTGAACCGAACCGAATACCAATAAAAGCCTATGGAAATCCCCCCATAGGCTTTTTTTGCAAACACCTGCTTGAATACCATTCGTACGATCGAACGCCTTGATCGTTCGAATCATACAAAAGACTCGAAGGAAAAAGTATGATTTTTTCGTGAATTCGAAACGATTGGTATTCAATCGTATGATTTCATTGAGAAATCGAATATCGAGGAAAAAGTTAGCCTAAAACTATTCGATAAGCATTCCATAGTCGAATACTTATCGAATTTCGAACAGATTCGAGGGATTTTATGTGAATTTTAGTAAATTTGCCCCATAGTGTGATGGTTCCCATAAGCGAAAAGGCTCCTATAGCAAGACCCTCTTCACCTCTTGTATTGGTTATTGGTTGCTTTGCATGTCAATCAGAATGTTCAATGATATGTTATTAATAATTAATCAAAGAGAGGTACAACTTCATATGTATACCCTTGATTTTGGAAAGAGATGTTTGGTGAGTCAAATGTTTGGATTATTTAGGCCATATAGCATATGTTGGTGAGAACAGGCAGGTCCAGGTTATGTTAACTGTAAATTGTTAAATATGACTTTATTTAAATAAACAAAAGCTGCCTGTCACATGAACATGAACTGTTCCATCTTGAAAACAAGCGAAACTAAAACCAGTAAAGCAAAAAATTTACATTACCTTTAGGTCTGGGGATTTCTTTCTTCTGGGTTTTCTCAGTAACTTTTCTTTGTGAAGACGATAAGTTTTTCAGGTTTGCTTTTTGTGCACATTCTCTAGAAACATCCCTCAGCTTTTCCTGTTGTTCATTACGATTTAGTTTAACTATAGGGAAAAAAAATTATGGGTTTTGGGTGTTTAGCTTATTTGTCCTATGGCTGTTTAAACAGGGTCAGGAACCCCGACAGCTAGATTTTTGTTCCAGACTAGAAAAGGCAGATTATAAATGTGAATAATCCCTCAAAAACATCTAAAATCCCAATAAAAATTTAATTTCTTTAGAACACACCTATACTGAAAATATTATAGGTTAAAATATTTTGCTAATGCTGCAACAGTACAATGAAAGCAAATTCACGGTAGAACCCCCATTTTATGTTTTTCAGGGGACCAGAAAAAATGGTGTAAAATCCAGGAAAATGTATTATACATAATATATAGGTGGCACCACAAAACAACATGTATGTATGTATGTATGGAAAAAAGTAACTTGACAAATAAATCAACAAATTACTCAATACTAAAGAGAACACAAATCCAAGAAAATACAATCCAGAAAAAGCAGCCAATAGGTTAATGGCTATTTAGAGTTATTTCCCAACGCCAGTAGCAAATCATTTACTGCCATCATCAGTTACATCTGCATTCCTAATAAGTCACATGCATTTCTTTTTAGTGTTTCATTACATGCCCCAATTCAACAAAATGATCAATGTTCTAATTAACAATTGAAGAGCTAACAGGTGGAAATACAACTTTTTCCCATTAGGAAGGCTCTTTGTTGATATAAAGGTTTTATGTGAAACTACAACACTATCAGTACCACACTACTATCTCGATTGTAAGTTAAGCGCTCCCAAAAAGGAGCTTTTTGTAAGGTGAGAGCAAAGGTTGGGGGGGCTATGGGGTGTTGTAAACTCCAGGAGAATACAAAGTTAAAATTACATTGCTCCAATGTTACTTCTAAGCTGCCGCACTCTAATTATGTTTCCAGTACACACAACAAAGAATTGTGTACAGTTTTAAAAAGTGCACTTTAAAAATACTCTCACAGCCTTAAAAAAAATCTGAAAGAACACCGCACTGTACCAATTTAAAAAAAAAAGTGTCCTTTCACAACGAGCTATGTCAAATGGGACAAAAGGAAACCAACTAATAAGGGATGAGGTTTACGCAAGAAGGACAACAGAATACAAATGGTGCAGAATCACAAAAGTAGGAAAGTGATGGGAAAGAAAATTAAGTAATTAAAGACTGCCTGGGACTTCTGTGTTCATGCATGTGCCATCTCTCTTATTTTTAATACAATATTTTGCAGGTACAATGGTATTCTGATTAAAATGGACCGATACTACTACAAACACAAAAATCTAAAATTGTTTGGCTCCTCAAGCATATTATAAAGAGTTAACACTTGATATTAAACAGTAAGAAGTATAGCGGTAATATTACATACCAGGTCCTCTGCCAGCACTCGAATGAACCACTCCTCTAGTAAAAGCTGGTTCATCCATATGGAATTTGTAGCCATTGTTCTGATATACATGTTCAATAAACTCTTGATCTCTGGTGTAATCTGGCTTCTTTGGCCCAGAGGATGTTCTTTCACTACCTTCAAAAATAATACATTTACAGCTGTTACGTTACGTTTATCTATCACTCCTAGACAGATTGCTCAAATGTTCTACCCCTACATAAGGCGGCACTAAGGTCTTAAACAAGCCAGGAAAAAAAAAAAACCTTCATATTAGATCACTATTAATAGAAGGATATTTGCCAAATAATTTGTAATAAGGTGCAGGTAACGGAATGCAAGGTTAAGGTCACGCTGGAAAACAAGACTGAGGAAAACATAACACATTGTACTCTACATTGCAAGGGAAACTAAGTCTTGGACAATACATTTGCTGGTGTATGTCTTTGAAAGCATCACCGTTCATGTGCTGCAGTTCTATTTAGACAGAAAAAAGCACTTGATAATCAAATAGAGAATATGCTATGCCATGAAGGAAAATTGTTATTTTATGAGCCAACAGGGTATGAAAGTTCTCATTAGGAAAGGTTGGCCAAGTTAAGATTGTTTACGCTGGAGAAGATGCACTTAAAGGGTACATGATACCTTTTTATATGAATATACAAGGGGTCCACACAAGATATATGCAAAGAGAAGCATGAAAACTATAAAAATACTAATATTAATTAGTACAAAGTTTATTCAGGACTAGACTGACTGTCCTCTTAGAGGCAGAAATGAATTGAAGAGGCTTCAGATGGGATTATTTCCACCTTCCTTTGAATCAACTAGCAGTTAGGTAGAGGCTGAACTTGATGGATGAGTCTTTTTTCAAACCTCATTTATTACTATGTTAACAATAAACTTCTTGCTAGGGCTTCATTATATAGCAGTAAACATTCTAAGATGTAGAGCATCAGAAATACCAAGAACATAATATAAAGATAAGTTGCAAATAAAATACTGATACCTAAATCATACTAACTTTTTGAGACAAACCAAAACCTTTAATAAGCATGACCATTAAAGATTTAAAAGGGTTAATACGCCAAGGCAGAGTTGATGGTTAAAGGAATGGTGTCCAATGATGTTAGCAGCATTATATTTTTACCAGTGATTGGCCCACTGACTTGCCTTTGACAAATAAAAAATCTTTTTACACACATCTGGTGTCAAACATGCCTGTCCTTGTCAAAAATCACAACATGCCACAAAACTGAGTTACTTGTTGCATATTTATATATTAATAAATCATGAGCTGCTGCTTTTTTCCCTATTTCCCACAAAACATGTTTGAGCTCACTAACCTGTCTCTTCATTATGTAACTCTCGCTTACAGTGAGACCAATGCTGAACCTGCCTCAATGCATCCTCATTTGTTACTGCTGTGCCATCTGGATTTGCATAAAACAGAAGCAACGGCTGGTAGTGACACCGAATGCACTTGGTGACCACATCTTTCCACTTTGTTCCAACCTAGATAAAGGAAAATATATTATCTATGACAGTGGATGCTTATCCAGATTTAAAAAAAAAAATTAAGTGATTAACATGCTGTACTGGAATAAGGAATTCATGAACGGGGACAATTTATCATGCTGTGTAAAAAATAGAGGAACCCATCATTGGTGTGGTTTCCAACAGCAACCAATTAGATATTGGCTTTTGTGTGCAAACTTGTAAGTGACTGTTGAAATCTAACAGCTGAGTGGTTACTATGAGCAATATCACTGGTGATGTGTTCCTTCAATTTTTACAAAGCCTGATAAATAGACCCCAAATTGAACTATCACAGCTCATAGCTCTGCTGCATGGTTAAGGAATTTTCACAAAAACATTTCTCTGGCTTGAGAATTAAAAATCTAGCCACAAAAGCCTTTGCAGCCTTGAATCTTGTATCTACCGTGCAACAAGTACCGACATTGAGTCTTAACAACACAAGCCGATTGTTTTCACAATTTAGTAACATATATAACTTCAGCATTTTGTATACAATGGATACAACTTCTAAAACACACAAAATAAGTACAATTAAACCACTGTAAAGTCTTTTGAGACTAGCTTTTGCAAAATAGTTCCAGGTTTAAATAGATAGGTGGTGATAGTTGACAGGTTTGGAAACTATGAAGGTTGCAATGTACAACTTGAATCAATCATTCAGTGAAAACACAATGAAAACACATTGAATTAATGTTGGCAGTGAAGAGACAAAAGACACTCTTACCTCTTTTACGGATGCATCATCAAACAAAAACCACTTGGCACTCTTTGTGTGATAGGCAAAGGCACAGTAGTGTTTACTTGTGTAGCAGATCATACCCACCAGGTAAAGTCTACTTTCTTTGGCTTGCTCATCAGTAACCCTGAAAAACAGCTGTGGAAAAAGATGCAACTTTTACAAGCCAAATATCAGTAGTTTCAAAAACTTCTTACAGAAAATACATTTTCCCAACAGGCTGCCACATCACAAGACTATCATATTAGAGCAAGTCACTCTGCACAAAAGCACACCTATGTCTAAAGCTTGGGCAGCAGACAGAGCTCAGTCATAATCTGGATCTCATTTAATATCAAATAGTATTTTCATCCAGAGTCTTTGAAGTGCAAGCAGTCTGCTAAGAGCTTTGATCAGGAGTTTCTTATAAATGCACCTCCCACATGTCAAATATATATTGGCCAGTTAAATGGCTTTGGGTGTAACTGTCCCCAGTGTAATTATGAAATGATATTGTTTCACAGGGGCAGAAACTGTTAAAGTTGAAAATGCTTTGCATAATAGGTCAGTGCTGTTTTAATGAAGAATAATAGCAATAGGGTTAAATAGTCCACCAGGTTCAAAGCAGTGTTCACATTGTGTATTGTGTGGAAATCTATAAAAAGGAATTCCAGACAGAATGTTTTTCATTTTAAAATCAGATTTTCAAGTTCAAAACAAATTAACCCTTTAATAAATGTGAAATGTAATGCAAAAAATAAAATAAAAATTGAGTTAAGCCCCCTTATGTAAGGAGCAGTTACAGTATCTTTACCAGTAACTGGCAGACCAACTTGCATTTGACCCAGTTTCACACTAGTAAGTTTAATAAAAAATCATAGCATAGTGTTTGGTCACATGGTTCCGAGTTACTCCATGTATTCTTGTATAAATAATCATTAATGTGTTCTTTTTTTCCTATTTAACCCTCTCCCCCAAAACCAATTTCCTTTGACTTCAAATACAATTTTTTTTATTGCAAACTTTGTTTCCATAGGAGCTGGCAAACTGTATGTCTGAGTTTGTTGCTTCGGAAAGAGTTTATTTGAGTATTAATTGCATTTGACTTAAAAATGAACTAAAAGCTTTAAAAAGTTATCCCCTGGAAATTAATTTAAAGGTTTTAAATAACTGGCTTGTGAAAAAGAGGCTTTTAAGCCTCTTTCTTTGACAGTTTCAAGGTTCACTGCAGCACCTGTAGCCCAACGAGTAACCAATGAGTAATAACCATTTAGGAGGGAGGGGCCATTTCACTGGCCTCTGCAGGAATGGAGATTATTACCTGTGCCCATTAACATGGAAAAATCCTTTGTTAAAAACTTCAGAGAGCTGCAGTTTAACAGCTCAATTTCTGAAAGAATACATTAGTTACAAATACGATTTCATATGCTACGTTTCTCACACTTTGTAAATCAAAACATGTATTTGTTAAGCAATAAACTAAAAAGAGAAGTGCAGTGTCATTCCTTACCCCAGGTAAATAAAGTTGTGTAGCCAAATTTCGTACAACATCTTCAGTTAAGTCTGAGTTATCGGAATCCCAAACCAGGCCAATAGTAACAATCTCTGGGCAGTTCATAAGCACACGGCGAATTTTGATTCTCTGGCCACAGTTACTCTGCATGAAAAGATAAATAGGAGAAAACGTAAAATACTTTGCAAATTCTTGGAACACAAAGATATACACTGACTTGAAAAGCAAACAGTCACCTTTTTTGTTTTTGAGGCATTCCAATTTTATTTGGCTTTGTGTTTGGGATCACTGTCCGTCTTAAAAATTAATTTTTTCCTAGCCAGGGGGTTAGATCTATACCCACTGGTCTAATGGGCAGCCCAGAAAGGTTTGTGCTAGAACTAAATGTTTAGGTTGGGCGCAGTTAAAGATGGTCTAGTGCTGTCTCCTTATACCCAATTGCCAGTCAGCAGTGGGGTAGTTAGTGCTGTGCAGAGCCCAACCACAGATTGGAAGTAAAACAGTCATGCTGTAGGGCTACTTTATATCAGCAAGGACTAAACATGGAGCGAACAAGCTGCTGACACGGTCTGTCAGCAGTATTTATCAGCACATGTTTGGCTATGGAAGAAGAGTTGAAAACATTCTGAACAATGTGCATGAACAGTGGTGCATGCTCACTCTATAAGTATTTAAGCTATTAATACCACAAAATGTGAAAATGTGCTTGAATACTTATAAGGTTAAGTAAAAAAAGGAACCAAGTTTCCCTAGGTGCAGTAACCCATAGAAAGCAATCAGCAGGTAGAAGTTAGTGTCACCTGTTTAAAAGCAAACATCTTATTTGGTGTTACTGCTACAGGCCAAACTTAGTGTGTTTTATTGCATATGTAACATATTGCATCTTTTTGTAAGGTAAAACAATATCCATTACCTCTGCACTGCACTGTATTTAATGTATCTATATTAGACTATTTTGCCTGTGGAAAAAGAATGTAAGGATGATAGAAGTAAATCCTTGAGCATGACAGTTTAGGTAGAATTTTATTCAGAATTTGGAAGATTACTATATTTTAAAAAAGGGTTAATTGGGAGAATTCTATTGCTAGAATGATCTGTGCATTTGAAATCATATTCTGTTCTATGAGGGTTATAGGCCCAAAATCTCTCCTTGGTAATTTAGCATACATATAGCCAGAACCGGATGGCTCACAGAGCAGAGAGTCCTGGAAGTCACTTAGATGATGATTGCACATAAGCTGAAATCCCTTTGCATTTATGCTGTCGTTGCTGCTCGCTAATTTTTTTTTTTTAATGAATGAATGAGGACGTTACTTCTCCCAAAGCTATGCTACATTATATATCTTTGCATCATAAAGGTAGCACTGTAGTTGTGCAGTTTTATCTACAGTATTGTGACTCAATTTGGCAGGAATGCCTTGAGCACTGGATTCACCATGGTGGCTACTCAAACTGCAATACCTGAAAACAAATAACCATGATCAATGCACATATCTACTGGAAGAACTGAAAGTACAAATATAATATCATATTATTTGACCTAACAGTTCCATAACCTTGATGTAATTTGGCCAATAAAAATTTAGCTAAAATTAGGTATATTGTAATTAGGTATGCACCGAATCCGCTATTTTGGATTCGGCTGAACTCCTGAATCCTTTGGAAAATCCTGCTGAAAAGGCCGAATCCTGAACCGAATCCTGGATTCGGTGCATCCCTAATTGTAATCACTGGCCCATAAGAGAACTTGTGACGATACTGCAACAAAAAAGGCTATGGTTCATATAGAAAAATCACCTCTAAGAGGCCAAGTGTAAGTAGTTTGTTTTGCTTACCGGACACTTCCTATAATCATCTGTGGTGTTAGCAGCCTGAAGTAAATCAGCAAACATTTCTGGCTTCAAGCGTTCATGCCTTTCCAGCATTCTGTCAACTTCATTACTAAATTAATCATAGAGAAAATAGTCAATATTTACTTTCTGTTGTTTAGACGCTTAAAAAATGTTCATACTATTTTCGGCAGGTATGATAAAACTGTTTGTGTGCTGAATAAATGATCGGACAGATATTTATATCATAAACTGTTTGTGTGTTGATTGTTTCTGTTATCGGACAGTTTCGACAATTTCACTCATATCACAATATCTTTTTGTGTACAGCTAGTCTTGGAATAAGAAAAGTGACATCTTTTCAGATGGTGACCTTTTTGCGAAAAATCGTAGTGCGGTCTGTGTGCATGACCTGTTGGACAACTTACTTTTCCACAAATTATCTCCGACAAGATAGTAGTATGGATGTTAATGATACCTAGAAGTATATGATAATTGGTCTAGCAATCGTTCTTCCACTAAAAAAATTTAGTGTGCCAGACCCGAACAGTTGAACTAAATCACGTGGTCACTATTTTAATGAAGTCTAGTTAATGATGTTAATTTATATCCATACAACCTGATTAAAATACATTTTTGCTATCCCATGCATTTTCTTATAATGGGAAAGTACATGAGCAGTTTGTAATAATCTGTAATACAACCTGAAAATATTGGATTAATGAGGCAAAACAGTCAGTTAATATGGAAGAAATCTGTGTTTAGCCTCTGTAATACCTTGGCTTATCTTTCATGCTAACTTTTCAGACACCCAGTTGTAACACTGCAGAAAAGCTTATAATTCAAAGACTGAAAAGTTTCAGGAAGTTTATTCTGTGCCTAAGGTCAAGCATTAAAAGGTAACTGCTCACACAGCAGACAGTGAAAGGAAGAGAGCAGCCAGAAGAAAGAACATCTGCTGGTGCTCAGAACGCTGCACTTAAATAACAGTTTCAACTTGAGTAACTGTAAATGTACAATTTAAATAATATATTAACGTGCTCAAATCCTCCCACATCAATATGACTGCACATTATTTTATCCGGTTATTGGGAGAGAGAAACTCCTCTCTCCTGACAAAGGCTTAGAATGCCTCTGACTCATTTAAAATAAAGTATGGTGAAGCAATTTCCTGCCTATCAAGAGTGAAAAAACACACAGTGAAAGTTATTTTTTTGGAGAGGGGGGGAGCATATGGTATGTTTTCAATATCCTGATTAAGCAAAACAAATAACACTGACCAATTGACACTGCATTTTCTTGCAAATGTAGCGCTCTTGATACTTCTCACCCAGAAAACAGTCAAAGAATACAAATGTGGAGAGCCCAATCCACTTATCTTGATATTGCTTTTCAATGGGGTTATTCACCTTTGAGTTAACTTTTGATATAGAGAATCGTATTCTGAGATAATTTGCAATCTGTTTAGTTTTTTTTATTATTTGTTTTTTGTCTCCAAGTTATTTAGCTTTTTATCCAGTGGCTCTCTGGTTTGCAATTTCAGCAAACTGGTTGCTAGGGTGCAAGTTACCTGATCAGCCAAGTGATCTGATTTAAACAAGAGACTGTAATATGAACAGCAGAGTGTCTGAATTGAAAGGCGAGTAATAAAAAGTAGCAATAACATTAAATTTGTAGCCATATAGAGCATTTGTTTTTAGACGAGGTCAGTGACCCCTATTTGAAACCTGGAAAGAGTCCGAAAAATAAAGCAAATAATTTAAAAAACTATAAACAAATAAAGAAAAACAATTGAAACATTAACTTAAAGGTGAGCTACCTCTTTACGTCACATACAATGCACAAAGAAAAAACAGTAGCACTGTGCAATATGCTGAAATGCAAGTAATGGTATGCATAAACATACCAGATAAGGGCAATGTTTTGGGTCCCACTGGGCCCTTTTACAATATTATATGAAACAGCTGGGGAGTCACATTTAAGACTGTGTCAGCTACCAGCAGTCTTTCCATTTTAGGTGGCTGTTGAACTTTGCATACCTTTTACGCTGTCAAGGATCTTATGTTGTTACTATAACAGGTCACAAAACTCATAGAAGATTTTGAACTGAAAATAATTGCAGCTTTTATAGCCATTACATTTATTTTGATATAAAGTTAGATTTGTTGCACTTTGTCCCCATGCCTAATGGCAATTGCTCCAAAACGTGCAAGCCTGTCACTCCCATTCACAAATATCACTGTGTGCCATTACCCATAAACAGACTCCATATATTTAGTCTATGCAGATATTGCTCCAGCTAAATCATACCACAAAAAATAATAAAAACTATTTCAAGACATACCAAAGTGCTGTTGTAGAAATATATCTCACAAACTCCGTAAAAGGTAATGGATCAGAGGAGGCTCCACAACTGCGACAAACACTCTAAAAGAAAAGAAATATTCCCATGAATAAAGCAATATCCTTTTGGGGGAAAAAATACATGCCATGCATTCAGGACTTCAAACATTACCTGTTCGTAAAGCGTCATTGCAAATTTCTGATGGGTGATACAAGATTTTGAAGTGCACATATCACCTTCACTGTTTGGCACAATATGGAAATGAATCCGCTGCAATATGTTTTCCTACAAAGTTCACAAAAATAAGTAAATAAGGTTTTATAAGGATATATAAGAAATAGAAGATTGAAATTGAAAATACAAATTTGAATTTTATGGTCAAAACTGGCAAACTTGACTAGGGAATTATCCAAACTTGATTCGAAATTTTTCAAAAAATATTATGGTCAAAACTGGCAAACTTGACTAGGGTATTATCCAAACTTGATTCGAATTTTTTTTTTAAAAATTAGAATTTCAAGACTGATCAAACTCTGGCCCTTTAAGAATTAAAATCTTACAATTTGCCACCTAAAACCTGCCAAATTCATGCATAAATCAATGAGAGCTGTCCAGTGACCAATTTGGAGATGTTTGTAGCCTTCCTAACATTCAAGTTTTTTTTTTTAATTCAAATTTGGTTGAATTCAAATCAAATTTGATTTTGATTTGTTTTCAGGCCGGTAAAATTTTTCAGCGTTTTAGATATGCAATCTTTTTCTTAAATAACACCTTAAGTTGAAATTCGAGTATATTCGAATTTAAGGGAGTATTTAAAAAACACATGAATTCGAAATTCGACCTTTGTGTCTGGTAATCAGTGGAAAAAAGGTCCTTTTGATTACGGCACTTGCATTTGTACTGCATTTTACCAATTCAATCCCCTGCAGCAGATTCCATGAATTCTGAATTTCAGCCTCATGACAGCTGAAAACAGCCATAGATAGGAGCCAGCAGAAGGAATCCAAATTAGGCCACCAGAGCCTGTAAACAGGCATTCCAAAAGAGCTACACCCTTGTTTTAATTCACTCTGTCATGGTTACCAGAATACTTTTTAATTTTTATTACTACCCTGGCCTGTGAAATTTTGCACTGCGTAAAATGGCAACCCCACTTTTCCCTTGCACGTTATGGAGACATACCAATTTAATATCTTTCACTGTGGGTGATTTCCATGCCCTGTTCTGAAGGAAATTTCTTTTGTCTACATCTGGGTAACATAACACTTTTTTAAAACTCAGTCCCGACTGCCAAGTCATGCTATCGGGGGGGGAAGGTATCAAATAATTTGGATAGTGGCCAAAGCACACTGCCCGGGAAATGAAAACACTTGATGAGCCTATCTAACTATTGTGTTCTTCATATGTCTTCCTCCTAACCAAGACAACAGAACTCTATGATGGAACTACTAGTCTAAGGGGAGGGAAGATCTGAAGTTGTGTTTTCTTGCCTCCAACGGTGAGACCTAAATTATTCCAGTCATCCTGCACATGCAGGGCCAATATATCATTTTATTTATCTCCAAAGCAGTTGACTTTAATGCCAATGCATTTTTCAAATGCCTATCCCAAATTTTCTACAGTGCCTTGCATAAGTATTCATACCTTTGGATTTTCCCACATTTGTTTATATCATTGATCTTCATAAAACAGTCCATAACTTTAACGTGCCAAAACACAAAACACATTATATACAAATCAAAAACAGAAAGTCTTGATTGTATAAGTATTCATATACTGACCATGTTCCACTTTGCGAGTGTGGAGCTCCCCCTTCGTCCAGACTACTCACGTGTCATCCAGTCCCACCTCCTGGCCTGAGGCGCATTAACTACTTCACTCCACGGACTCTGTTCAATAACACTCTTGAAATTTTACAGATTGAGAGTAAGAAGTGTTATTGAACAGAGTCCGTGGAGTGAAGTAAGTATTCATATACCCCTGTGCTATAAAACCCCTAAATAAGTTTTGGTGCAACCAGCTGCCTTTAGATGTCACAAAATTAGTTGAACAGAGTCCACCTGTGTGCAAATGTCACATGATCTCAAAATAAATACAGCATGCCTGGAAGGCCGCAGAGTTTACTAGAGAACATGTCTAAACAAACAAACATCATGAAAACCAAAGGGCTATCAATATAACTCTACTGTATTAAAAATATATATTTATACAGAAGTCTACCGAAGAATCCGAATGGCTACAATATTGTACAGCCAAAGCCCTGACCTCAATCTGATTAGTAATCTTTGAAATAATTTGAAAACTGCTAATCAGCGAAATCTCCATCCCACCTGACAGAGTTTGAGCAATGTTTGCCAATCAGAATTACTCAAAATAACATGCAGCTATAATTGTCATTCTACCAAACACTCAATAGGAACTGCATTTTTGTGTGAATAAAAAAAAATATTTGCAACTTCGAAGTGTTAATTGTATTGTGTAAATGAAATGGCTAAGATTACAAATGTGATCAATTTTAGGATGCAAAAGAACAAAATGTGGAAAAGTCCAAGGGGGTAAAAAAAATGGCATATGTTTTTCCAAGTTTCCACCAAATGTATTAAATACTCACAAAACATTCAGCAGCATCATCCATAAGGCCAAGCTGAAAGCGATGCTCATCTTTGAAGCTTTCTGCAAGGGCATGTCTCATAGCATCTGATGGAAGAACCTTCTCTCGGCTTGTTTGAAACTGTGCAAATATAGACTGTACAGAATAGAATTAATAGCACTGTGTCATCCCCTAGGTTTACAAAGTGAAATCAAGGAGCAGAGTTTAAACATATCCTGCAATATACTTCAAGTATGCATCTATTAAAAGGAGAAGGAAAGTTAAACTCACTGGGCCTTTGGCCTCATACTTTTATATGGTCATGGAAGTCCTATGTAACTTATAAAATCCATTTTAGAAAGGGGGTACCTTACTCACTATATAATTTACAGTTGAAATATATATATAAATGCTCTTCATCTGAGAGGCCTATTTACCTTTAACATAATAATGCCTGAAGAAGTAGGATACTGATGCATTCTTATATAACATATTAAAGCCTGTGTAACACAACAACAACAAAAATGGCATTGGTTGAATGGCATTATAAAAAACTGTAAATTGACAGTAGCCCTTTAACAAACAGAAAATGGTATTTGGAGCATTTAACCCCCTTAGAACAGTTACTTCAGAAAGCGCTTTAAAATAAATGCAATTTTGCAATTAAAACTGTAATTTACTGAAATACTCTTATTGAAACCATAAAACATATTTGATATTTTCTTTGCATTTGAGGAATACCTGCCTGCTTCTATTTTAGCAAGGTAAGACATCTCCTGCAAGTGCCAAGTATAATCGAATGCTCCCTGTGGACATTGTTTAGATTTCACAATGACTAAAGGCTGAAGACTGAAAACACTTCCGCACCCAAAGAACTTATAAACAACATACAGATACACTGGGGAGAGGCAACCTTCTACACACTTCTGCAGGGTGCGGGTCTAAGAGTTTGAGATCTGAAACATCAGGGCAGTGAAGGCTGCCAGACTCTTAAAGAGGCATACACCAATGTTCAATATGAATCAAGTAAATAAGGCTTGTTTTATAAAAGTGTTTCTACCTAGGATGATTTAAAACTCCATAGGGCTAATGTAAGTTGGAAAGTGAAGTTGTGGTCTCCGCACTTTCCGTGCAGTCAGTTGTATGAATACCACTTTTATTAAACTCTTCAGAATTTAGTGCTGCTCTTCTAATTCAAACAGGGGAAACCTGAAGCTACCACCACATCTGATCCAGGAGGTGACTGCCAGGTTTCCTCAGAGCCCTGCATCTATTGGACTAAATTAGTAGCACGCAAGTATAAAGGCACTTACACGCTAAATACTGGAAATTATGCTAGGCACACTTTTGAAATATTTGCGATAATGTGCAGTTTGTGCACTAGCAGTTTTGTTACTTTTCCTTGTGCCTACTACAATTTGTTGAGTGCATGTGCAAAATATCTTAGAAAGCCAATTTTTGTGTTTTAGTCAAACCATTTATAAGAGTTTATATTAAGAAAAATACATTTTCTTGATTACATAATTATATATACAATTAACTAAAACTTACCTTTAATGCACAAAATATACAGGCGTCTCCTAAGCAAACATGTCCAGTCAGTCCGCGTAAACTGCGTCGAAAAATGTCCAGTTGCCACAGCACCTTTATATTAATAACAAAACAAAAATGTCAAAGAGATTACATAGAATCTGGACATAAATTGATTGTACAGTACTTAAAATCAGCAGCAGACAAAAGTGCAATTTCTCCCATGTATGTAATCTAACTGTAATTTGTAAATTCTGGTCTCAGATTCATTGCTGTTTTTGGAGGTCTGCCTTTTAAAATCATACATTCCTCTAACCTTTACCATCTCCCTAACCCTAACTATATCGTATTCCTGTCATGTACTTCCTTCTAAAAAAAGAAAAATTGACAACATGGCAGATAAGTTTACAGGCCATTGATGTACCCTCTATTTTGAGTTCAGCACAGTGGATTACTGGACTTTTTACTGGATATAAAAGGGTAGTCTATTCCCCCCTTTTCAACATTAGCTCAAAGATTAGGGCTTGTACTGAGCATAATGTATTGTGTTTTGACTAAGAAATATGTATGTTTTACTATTTCTTGCACTAGATAGGGGAAAATCAAAAACTAAAAAGTCTTATATAATACTGCCACTGTACTACTTCCTGATTCATACGAGTACAATGACAACAAATCAGCTGTACACTGAAAATCTGTATAAGGTAAGGATGTGTCGAATCAAGGATTCGGCTTTTTTCAGCAGGATTCGGCCAAATCTTTCAGCCTGGCCGAACCGAATCCGAATTTACATATGCAAATTTCCGTCTATCCATCTCACAGATTAAAGGACAAGGAAAGTCAAACTAAAGAAGTAGGCTAGAAATGTTGTACATTATGTTGTGGGCTCCTGTACCAGCCCCAGGCAACCACAGCCCTTTAGCAGTAAAGATCTGTGTCTCCAAAGATGCCCCAGTAGCTGCCCATCTTCTTTTCTGCCGATTCACTGATTTACATGCTCTGTGCTGCTGTCACTTACTGAGCTTAGGGACTCACACAATATACAGTACACATAGAAATGTCACAATATAAGGCTGATTAGGAATTAATACAGATAATTGCTACATCAGCTTTGAGGCCAGTGCGACTGGCATCAGAATTTAATAATCAGCCCTGTAGCATCAGTTTATATTATAGACCAACCTCATTTTCTGCTTGATAATTGACGACGACCCCTAAGCTTAGCTTCTCAGGAGCTGCTCAGAGCCCACTGAGCATGTTAGTGTCGCAGACACTTTCCAAGATGGTGACCCCATCTTGAGAAGATGAAACTTTTTAGCCATATTAATTTTTAGGGTTTAGTTCTCCTTTAAAGGGGACCTGTCACCCAAACATAAAAAGCAGTATAGTAGAAGTCCTTTTGAAATTAAACTTGAAACCCCAATTGCTTTTTTTTTTTTGTTTCAAACAATGATTAACAGACCTATCTTTGCTGGGGAAGAAGACTTTTGCAACTTTTCTTAAAATGTAACAAGGAGTTAAGCAAATGGTGCCTTCTGTTTTTATAAAATGTACATTGGAAAGTTGTTTATGATTATGTTTTCTGTTTTTTAATTTGAGGTTGACTTGCTCTTTAAAGAAAACAACTCACTCAGAAATGCTACACTTTATTGTCACTGCTCCAGCTTTTTACTCTTGTTGCCCAGTGTCTCTGGAATGCACAGGCTGCACTTAATAACAAAACAGGATGTTCATATAGGAAGGTGTTTGTAACAGTCACAAATAAAGAATGTGCTATATTAGAATCCAATATATTCCCAGTTTTAGAAAGAAAGCAGGGTAATGTATTTTGCGCTACTCAGTTCCTGCTCCATAAAGATAATTATCAAAAGACAGCTTTTCCCATAAGACATTCAAAAAATAAATAAATAAATCATAATAATAATAAAAAACATCTTTTTGCTCCTGACTAGGATGTGAAAATTGAGAGAACCTTAAAACCCCTACTTGATGAAGGAGTGGTTAGCACTACAGAAAGCACTATTTGTACTTTATCTTAGATGAGAAAACAAAACATGCAACTTCCCCTAAAGAGGTAGTTTACTTTTAAATTACCTTCTAGTATGTTAATGTATTACTAATTTGTAGCAACTTTTGAGCTGGTCTACATTATAGTTTTTAAATGGGTTGCCTTATTCTTTTGAATGTTTTCAATAGCAAGAACTATTGCTCTGTGAGGCTACACATTTATTGCTCGTTACTTTTTATTCCTTATGTTTCTATTCAAGGGTTCTATTCATATTACTGTCTTTAGTTCAATTAACTGCCTGGTCGCTAAGGTAATTTGGACCCTAGCAACCAGATAGCTGCTAAAGCACTGCTTAACGAAAAACTGAATGGCTTCTACTATTTATAGTTCAGTCTCTCATGCTAACCACTGCCTGGTTTCTAGTTGATTTGGACCCGAGCAACTAGACATCTGATAACATTTCAAACTAGAGAACTGCTAGTTAAAAAAAAAAAAAAAAAAAAAAAAA
>CM044431.1:73419763-73449988 GCA_024363595.1 Xenopus borealis | reverse complement strand
AAAAAAAAAAAAAAAAAAAAAAACAATTCCTAAACTACAACAAAAAATAAAGACCAACTGAATACTGCCTTAATATCATTAATTTTAAAGAAACCTCTTTAAATATGAAAAAGTTAACTTTTAGCAAGATGTTCTCCTGCTGTTCTAAGGGTGACACTGAATTTGTTTAGGTTACATAACATTACGCTGGCTTCAATTAAAGGGGTGGTTCACCTTCAAGTTAACTTTTAGTATATTGTAGAAGGGCCAATTCTAAGAAACTTTTCAATTGGTCTTCATTATTTATTTTTCATAGTTTTTTAATGATTTGCAATTTTCTTCTGTTTCTTTGCAGCTTTCAAATGGGGGTCACTGAAACCATCTAAAAACAAATGCTCTGTAAGGCTACAAATGTATTGTTATTACCACTTTTTATTACTTGTCATTCTATTCAGTACATCTCCTATTCATATTCCAGTCTCTTATTCAAATCAATGCAGGGTTGCTAGGGTAATTTGTACCCTAGAAACCAAATTGCTGACACTGCAAACTAAAGAGCTGCTGAATAAAAAGCTAAATAACTATAAAACCACAAACAATAAAAAATGAAAACCAATTGCAAATTGTCTCAGAATATCACTCTCTACATTATACTAAAAGTTAACTCAAAGGAGAACAACCCCTTTAAAACAATGGCATAGTACTGCTTATAGTACAAAGGATAAAGATCTGCCCTCTATTATTCCATCTTATGAGGCCGCATCTGTCCGTTTATGTGGTCACGCAATCCGACCACCCAAATGGACTGCATTGTGATCCAATCGTTGGGCCCAGGATCAGCCTGATATCGCCCACCTCAATGTGGGCATTTTGTGGAGAGATCCACTCATATGGTGACATCACGGATATCCCGGTGTATGGCCAGCTTTAGGCAAGAATATATCAATTTGTAATGCATGTACTTTTTAACAGCCATGGGGAAGATTTATCAATAACTGAATGGAAATCCTGCAAATTCCCAGGCATTTGATCAATTCATGATATGACATATCTAATACAGTAATCATTTATTTCCACATATCCAAATTGATTATGTGTTCCACTGCTCAATGTTCCTCATACAGTATTAGTATTTTATAAAAACAAAAATGATGGGGTAATTAATTATCACACACTGCTACCTAATGCCAGCAGCAAGTCTGCTGGAGACTTTGGAGCCCAATCTCTTCCAGTGAGAGATGTTGGGCTGCACCTTATCTCCAAGTGGCTGGAGTGATACATACCCGAATATTTACAATACTTAATGTTTGACATATTATACCGCCTACTGTTACCATGTACTTCTACGTTTTATTAGCCACATGTTCTTAATCAGCACTAAAGCCAGCATGTTATGGCCAGTTGCCAGCAACTCCTGTACTATTTGGTCATTTTAATAATTTGGGCAACTTTAGGTAATCCTGGCAAAAGCTCAAGGTGGAGGTATCCAACCAAACTGAAAATAGCAGGCACTCAGACCACACAAGGAGATTCAGGGAGATTAGTTGCCTCAGCAACAAATCACCTCTTCTTTGGGGCGACTAATCTCCCTTCCCCCTGTATTGCACCAGTTAAAACGAGAATCATGCGGCGCTTCGTTTTCCGGAATCCTCATGACGCAACTTTGGGAAATTTCTTAAAACGAAACACTGCGTGTGAATTTTAGCAGGCGCAAGACAAGGGGGACTAATCTCCCCATGTGGACTGACTAGGGAATCATGATAACATTAAATAAGCCCAATAGGCTGGTTTTTGCTTCCAATAAGGATTAATTATAGCTTAGTTCAAATCAAGCACAAGGTACTGTTTTATTATTACACAGAAAAAGGTCATCATTTTTAAAAACTTGGTTTGTTTGGATAAAATGGAGGCTAAGGGGGAAGGCCTTTCCACAATTCAGCACTTTCTGAATAATGGCCTTCTGGGTAACAGATCTGCAAGATATGTATCATGCTACTAAAATTCCTGCTCTTTCCAAAAAAACTACTACTACTATTGGACCTCAAGTCTGGAAATTGATTGTCCAGAAACTGTGAATTAGTATTTCTCATAGAGTCACTTTTTACAAAATAATTACATTTTCTAAAATGATTTCCTTTTTCTTCGTTATAAAACAGTACCTTGTACTTAATGATAACTAAGCTGCACGGTTCCATATTGACTGCAAAACAAACATTTTGGGTAGACTTAGAGAAAAATCCTTATCCAGGAAACCATAGGTCCCAATGACGGTAGATTACAGGTTCCATACCCGTGTCTGTACCCGTGATTGTGGGAACTGTTTGGCCACAATACTTGGTTTTATTATATAATTCATAGTTATATTAATAGATTTGCCTTGTATATTTAATCAGTAGCTAGAAATTTGTGAACATTTGGGACCAGAGTTCATCTCTGAATTAGAAACGTTTTGTAAGGAGTTTGTATGTTCTTCCCATGTCTGCATGGGGTTTCTTCCATGAACTCCCGTTTCCATCCACACTCCAGAAATATACAGGCAGGTTAACTGGTTGATGATAAAACTGATCCCAGAGTGTGTGGATAGATGTGACGGATGAAAAACCTTTGCAATGTACAGGGGTAAACAAGCTGGCTTCTATATAATTATAGGATAATAATATGCATTAAGGTTATATATATGTGAAGTTTGACAGAGGAGAATCATGACAATGAAAACGTTATAGCAGTACTGTTTTTCCAAGAACACAACTATTCATTCTGATAAGGATTTGGAACGGAAAAACAACCAGTGATATTGACTCTGTTCAGTCTGCCAAGGAATACAATGTTTAATGGGCTAACATGCAGTAACAATAGTCTAAAAGTAATATTTTCTCAATCTGCATCTATATGTACAATGAACAATGTGAATAGATTTTTAAAGGAAAAATAAAGTAATGAGAACAAAAATAATTTACCTTTAAATCATGTGAACACCCTTGGAAATTAACTATTGCTCTGCTTCAGTAAGTAACAAAGCACCAAAAAGTAAAAAGCTGCATTTGTTTACGTGTATAATATCCTTCTCCCCAAAGTAAACATATTCACGGTCAGGTAAAGTACACTCTCAAAATATGAGTTTAGAAATGTGCTGCACCAGATGCACCATTACAGTTTGTGTTTTTAAATATGTTTAGAAGTAAGTTTCAAATGGGTTTTTGATTTTTCTAAGGGCAGAACTACACGGCAGACTTCCGTGACACCATCCAAATTCCTATTACTTTACCTTGTGCCTGGTGGATCCGACCTAACACAGGCGTTTTGTCGCCCAGCATCGGATCCAACAGAAACGCACGAAAGTCTGCCTGCCCAAAGTTGTTCCAGCCATTCTGATTACAGCTCCAAATAGTTTTAACACATTATAGATACATAAGTTATTCAGGTCCATAAAGCTTAAAGAACAAGTAAACGTTTTTTTTTTCTATCTCTAAATTTGCTCTAAACAGCCCCTCAAATTAATGTACCTTAGTCCCTGCTGCAAGTCTGCTCCGGTTTCTGTGTTATCAGCAGCTTGTTTCCCCTTCTTCCTGGTGCAGAGTGAAGCCCCGCCCCTTAGCTTTCTGAGCTGACCTTATATCTTGGACTAGTCCAGGAGATCAATTGCATAATATGACATAGCAGAGAGCAGTGTGTGTAGCAGCTTTTGCTTGGGGAAACTAGCTTACTAATGAAACACTGGCTCCCTCTTCCTCTCTATTGTGGAACAGCAGCAAATGCACTGCTCAGTAAACTTAGGGGCTGGGCTTCACTCTGCACCAGGAAGAAGGGGAAACAAGCTGCTGATAACACAGAAACCAGAGCAGACTTGCAGCAGGGACTAAGGTACATTAATCTGGGGGGCTGTTTAGAGCAAATTTACAGAAAGAAAAAGAAAAACATTTACTTTTCCTTTAAGATAAACAGACAAGTGCAGATAAACATTTTTTTTTTACACCTTTTGGATCTACTTACATAAGTCTGAAAATGAAGCATACTGATTGAGATAAGGACACTAAGGTTTAATATGAATATTCATCTTTGCATAATTATATTTACATTAGAGGTGAAAGTGGTGGTTCCCCTTTAAGTTAACCTTTAGTATGTTATAGAAAGGCCAATTCTAAGAGACTTTTCCAGTTGTCTTATTTTTTCCCTCTTCCAACTCTTTTCAGCTTTCAGGTGCTTCAAATGCATTTTAAATGCTTATTGTTATTTGTATTGTTTCTTTCACTATAACAAATGTTATAAAAAAAAAAAAGTAGTAGTAAATTAACTAATACCAAAACATCTTAGAATGTGTACATCACACTAAAAAGTCGAAATGTATCAACTAAATGTTGAAAAGTTGTAACACTTCAGAATCTTAACCTGAATTACTGAGCTGCCAGACTCAAACACCAGAGAGAGGAATATTAAACTTAGATTTTGTATAAATGGTAAAAAAAATAAGTGTACTAGAAAATAATTCTGGTGATCAATCTGAAAACAGCTGAACTGAAAAAAAATGTTTGGAAAGTTAACAACCCCTTTAAATACACATTTCAGAGAAACTATTTAGAATTAAGACAGGCAGATCCAGCAATTTGACCACAGAACAGGACCTAATTTGGGAACACAAATACACAGTGCCAAACTTGTCATGAAACACACTGATCCTCCTGTCTTGTGGAGAAGAAGCCAGATCACGTAAATTAACCAGGTCGACAGCTGGGCCAACGACCACAAACACTGGCGAAGCTGGTTGAATACTAAAACACTTTTCACAGTATTCACATGTGCTGCTAACTACATGCTATACATAGATTGTGATTACAAGGTGATCAGGTTAAACATCCTGCACCCAAAACTGAAGCAAAGTTAAAACAGGTTTTCCAGCATATCAAGAGACCAATCATCGACAGAATGCAAATCTGGTCTAAACTGCTCAAGATATCTAACTATATCAAAAAGCATGCGGCCACCTTTAGGGCCCTTACACATGGGCATTTGTGACCTGCGCTCCCCTGCGTTCCATTTGGCTGTGTTCAGCCGCAGGGGAGCGCAGGTCTAGATGCACCTCATTCTTTTCAATGAGGTTGTACCCACGAGACACATGTAAGCGATGAACGCAGGTTCAGACGCAGGGGAGCACAGGTCACAAATGCCCGTGTGTGAGAGATAAGAAATGATGCCCAAACTGTTGATTGCTGAACCTACAGAACTGCAAGCCTCTGATGCCCCAGTGTATCATATAAACCCATAACACTTGCTGAATATTCTCATCTTGTGTCTTATAATTATAATTCAGTAAGTAGTTTTCAAAGTCTAATTAAATTGGAAATTCCACTGAACACAAAGCCTGATAACGGATGCCAATATTATTTATTCCTTCGTACAGTAAGTTTTAGTTGGCTGGATCAGTCATCATCTGTTCCATTCATGTCTATCACAATCTGATGGCTCTGTTCAAACTACAGGTCTGGGATCTGTTATTTGGAAGATATATGTATAGTAAGTCAAATGAACTGGACTTGCTGTATTTTTTCTCTTTAAGAAGTTTTGCTAGTCACCCGGCTAGCTTTCTAAATTAAGAAACAAATTTATTGCTACTTTTCTTTACTCATCTCTATTCAGGCCCTCTCCTATCCATATCTAGGACTCTTGTTCAAATCAATGCATGGTTGATAGGATAGTTTGAACCTTAGCAACCAGACTGTAGACTCCAAACTGGAGAACTGCTAAGAAGCTAAATAACTCAAAATTCAGGTAAATTGTGAAAGCAAGTTGGATGATTAACAGAATGTCTTCAAGAGAGAAAATAAAGCACATCCAGTTGAGGCAACTTATTACTATAGATCAGTGATCCCCAACCACTGGCTCGGGAGCAACACGTTGCTTACTACCCTCTTTGATGTTGCTCCTTGTGGCCTCAAAGCAGGCTTTTTTTATTTATTTTTTTTATTAATTCCTGGCTTGGAAAACCAGGTGTTACTCCCAAACGGAGTCTCCTGTAGGCTGCCAGTTCACTTATGGGCAAACATATAGCAAATCACAGCCCTATTTAGTACTCCCAGGAACATGTTTCATGCTTGTGTTACTCCCCAACTCTGTTTACATTTGCATGTGACTCACGGGTAAAAAAAAGTTGGGACCCTTGCTATAGTATATATATATATATATATATATATATATATATATATCATGACCTGGACAAATGATAACCTTCACAGACATTATTTGGAAAGTTTGGAACTAGAGAGTCCTGCATGGGTCCATTTTTTGTGACACGTCCTCGACCAATACCCACAACCTGCAATCTGCACCAGCAACCTGTATTCTTACCCACCTGGACCCGCTGCCCAACCTGCAAGTACCTTATCTGCAACCCGGACCTGCTGACCATCAAGAATCAAGTAGTGCTGTCATTGTAACTGGAAGTGACATTGTAGGAAGTAGGCGTGATCAGAAAAAGTAGTAAAAATCGTTAGAGAAGACCCGCGGCCCGCAGAACTTTTAAAAAAGGTTTGCCTTTTCAGCGTAACAAGTACATAGAACTTGATGGTAACTAAGTCAGCATAAATCATTGCAAAATAATCTCTTTTTTTTGTGTCTTTTGAGTAGCTTTGAGGCAGAGTTCTCCGTTATGAAAGGACTGTGTTTCATAACACGTTTATACCCGCAGGTTTTTGCAGGTGACCCACAGGTACCTGACCCGCTGCAGGACTCTAACACAGTCCTTTCATAACGGAGAACTCTGCCTCAAAGCTACTCAAAAGACACACAAAAAAAAGATTATTTTGCAATGATTTATGCTGACTTAGTTACCATCAAGTTTTATGTACTTTTTACGCTGAAAAGGCAAACCTTTTTTAAAATAAGAACTGCCCGTTTCAATAAGACAAAGCAATCCTGTATTTTGGCGCTTTTTGGATAAACGGTTATGGGATAATAGATCCAGTTTTTGAAGGATAACAGGAGCTGCAGCAGCCTGGCTGAAACCTTGGTCCAACCTGACCAGTCAGGCTATGGATGGATGGATATATATATATATATATATATATATATTATTTCCGAGTGACAGTCGGCATTTAGTTTATACTGAAATTTAACTTTTCTCTGGGACTGACAAGTGGCATTGCATGGTAGCACTAGGTTGCAACAGACATACTTACGCACAAAAAAGTTTTAAAGGCATTTGTTGAATATCAATATTATATATTATATCTCCTGTGGCTAAGGAGAAGAGACACTGCCCGTTTGGTAGGGTTATTTGATGGCCTTGTTAGTGTATTTAAGCAACTGAAATGATTACAATACAACACAAGTCCTATTTATCTCTGTTCTTTGTATATGGTTCTATAGTAACTGGATGCACCCAGGCAGTGTCAGAAAAACAGCACAAAGCTGACAAGGTGTTAGCACATGTAAGGTCCATATAAAAAATAAATGAAACCGGAATTTCGACTTGGATCACGATGGTAATTACGGAGTTAAAACTCTATCCAGCTGTTGATGCACATTGAGCTAAGCCAGACGAAGGAGGAAGGACCTGTAGCCCCAGGAGAGTTGCGCAGGTTGCAGAAAGCTGCGGTGCAATGTGTGTGCCACTCACCTGCACGGCGCTGTTCAGGAAGCAGCTGTTCTGCCCGGGCTCATTGAACAGGCCCTTGGTAGGTGCCAAAGAGAGGACGCTGCCAGGCTGGTACACTTTTCCCAGGTTCCCTCCTGCCTGACGCCGAAAAAGCTTCACCCAGGCCATGCTTGTAATCCTAGCCGGGCTCCTGCGACTGCTCCGTGGTGCCAAACAAGAAGGCACAACAGGTAGACAGGGAACAATAATCACACGCCGGCCACTCTTACAGGACCCATCTTTCCCCTCTCTGTCTGCTGTTTCCTTACGATCAGGATCCGAGAACTGCGGCTTGTCACGTCTCTCCCCCCCCTCCCCGCTGTAAGTATGGTAGCTTCCCGATCGCACCGTAACAGTTCTACGCGTCTGGGCAGCAGGGAGAGAAGGAATAGGATGTCTGGGGGAGGAGGATGGGGCGTGGTCTGGCGCTAAGCTGGGAGGTGACGCAAGCGTGCACGCGCAACGTTCAACGGCGCGTGCTTTCCAGCTGCGCGTGTAATGATATCGAACGATGAATTATTAGGATTCGTGGATAGGCCTGATGCTCGATTGTTCTGACACAGTTACACGCCCCAGTCCGGTCGTTGTGTTGTACTGAACGCTTCCTAACAGGTGCATAGCGAAAGTTGCTATGCCGGAAGCTCACCTGTGCGTGACGAAACGGGGAGGGATACCTTACACACCAATAGCCGCCTTTTGTGTTTGCATGTGTACAAGCTACAGCTACAGGTGGAGTGGGCGGGTATTGAGCTTGTTGGTAGACCGGTCTTGTCACTCATACGTATTCAGGGCTCTCTAGCCTAACACTACAATTCCCAACATCCATTGGAAGGCCTTAGGCTGAGTTTCTGAGAATATTCGGTACGGCTTCGACCGAATAAGAAACTATTGTCCACACCGTCAGTGGCAAATAAGACTTAGGGGCCGATTTTGTGAAATCGGATATGCAAATTTGGCCTCTTTATGATCGAAGGATTCAAAATTTTAAAGTTATTCGACTGCCTACTTTGCCAGATTGAACCTACCGAATTGTAATAGGCTAAGTCCTGCTCGAATACCATTCGTACGATCGGAGTATTCGAATCGTACAAATTTTTTGGACTCTCGAAGGAAATTTCACGATTGTTTTGTGAAATCGAACGATCGGTGTCCGATCGTACGAATTCATTGAGAAATCCTATTGCGAGCAAAATGATAGCCTAAAACAATTCGATAAGCATTAGATGGTGGAATGCTTATTGAATTGCGAATTTGGTCAAGCCAACTATCCAGGAGTAATACTAAATTTGCCCCTGTATGTGGGGTTTCCCTATTTTAATGATTGCAAGCAATGGTGTCTAAGTTGTATTTCCATACTCAATTAAATCTGAGGACTGTGAATTAAGATGGCTACCCCATATTTACGGGAGACAGTGGGAAGGAAAAACAAGTGGAGTTTTTCTTTCTATAATGCCACAGTTAAAGTTACGCACTAAAGAAATTTCCAAGGATAGCAGTGGGGAGAACATATAATCCCGATTTGTAGAGATTGTGACTCTTTGATTCAGGTAGTTCCAGAACCTACTGGTAATAACTTGCACACAATTCATCTCCATCATTTTCATGGGTGGGCAGTTAGGGAACAGTGATCACAACATGGTCTCCTTTGAGATTATGTTGCAGGGAGTAACTAAAACACTGCTTGATAAAAAAAAACACCTGTCATTATGTTCTTCTTGTAAGCCATAGGGCCGAACGTTGGGATTTCCCCGATATAGCCCTGCTAGTTAGTGGCATATCGGGGAAAGATCTGCTCATTTGGCGATGTCGCTAAACGAGGGGATCTTTGCATGTATGGCCATCTTTTTGAGGCCCCTAGGCCAGGGGTCCCCAACTGCCAGGCCTCGGACAGTCCTGAACTGGGACACCAAAATAAATGGATAACCAGAATCGGAAACTGACCCTTTTGACCCTCCTCCCGAGCATTGGTAGTTACACAAGTATTTATAACATTCTTTAAAGGGGTTGTTCACCTTTGAGTTAAATTTTAGTATAATGTAGAGAGTGATATTCTGAGACAATTTGCAATTGGTTTTCATTTTTTATTGTTTGTGGTTTTATAGTTATTTAGTTTTTTATTCAGCAGTTCTCTAGTTTGCAGTGTCAGCAATTTGGTTTCTAGTGTACAAATTACCCTAGCAACCCTGCATTGATTTGAATAAGAGACTGGAATATGAATAGGAGATGGACTGAACAGAATGATAAGTAATAAAAAGTGCCAATAACAATACATTTGTAGCCTTAAAGAGCATTTGTTTTTAGTTGGTGTCAGTGACCCCTATTTGAAAGCTGCAAAAAAACAGAAGAAAATTTGCAAATCATTAAAAAACTATGAAAAATATATAATGAAGACCAATTGAAAAGTTTCTTAGAATTGGCCCTTCTACAATATACTAAAAGTTAACTTGAAGGTGAACCACCCCTTTAAGAAATAATCCATTAAAGAAAATAACTGAACAAATGTCCCAACAGATTTTAATCAATAAAACAGCAGCTGTAAGTGGTTGAAATGTGTTCCTGAAATATTAGCAGAAACATAATAGATGGCAGTTGTTTTAAAGTAAATGCAATATTCCTTTTAATATAATACCCATTGTTATTTTATGTGTACATAGTTAACTGTCAGCAAATCATTTTATGCTTTTAAGTGAGAGTTGATTTTTATTTTCACTTATTGCCATGAATTCCTCATCAGAAGCAGTCTCACAAAAAAATTGAAGATAGGCAACACAATTAGTTTATATATTGTACATGCAGAAGATGAGCACCACAAGTTTTATTTTCTGTCTTTGGTTCTATTCCTTTTTACTGAGTTAGCCTTGCGTTGCACACTGGGTAAGGTAAACTCTCCTTACCCTCAGTTTGTTGTGTTCATGTCAGATATACACTGATTATATTTAGTAAGGGAACTCTAAACTGAAACTTCAGAGAGGATTTAAAGGGATCCTGTCATGGGAAAAATTTTTTTTTCAAAATATATCAGTTAATAGTGCTGTTCCAGAAGATTTCTGCATTGAAATCCATTTCTCAAAAGAGCAAACAGATTTTTTTTATATTTCATTTTGAAATCCGACATGGGGCTAGACAGATTGCCAATTTCCCAGCTGCCCCAAGTCATGTGACTTGTGCTCTGATAAACTTCAATCAGTTTTTTACTGCTGTACTTAGGGTTGCCACCTTTTGGGATTTTTTTTACCGGCCGGCGGGGGTGGGACCAAAAGGGGGCGGGACGTGACGTTGAAAGGGGCGGGACATGACATCGAAAGGGGCGGGATGTGACGTCAAAGGGGGCGGAGCCACGTGAGTGATCGGATGAAGATGCTAGAAAGGTAAGTTTTTCACTGGATTTTAGGCAAGGCAAGGGCCATTTTTAAGGGGCATTACAAATTTACCGGCAGCTACATTGCCGGTAAATTTGTAATACCGGCCTTGGCTGGTGTTTTACCGGCTAAGCCGGTAAAATACCGGCCGGGTGGCAACCCTAGCTGTACTGCAAGTTGGAGTGATATCACCCCCTCCCTTTCCCCCACCCAGCAGCCTAACAAAAGAACAATGGGAAGGTAAACAGATAACAGCTCCCTAACACAAGATAACAGCTGCCTGGTACATCTAAGAACAGCACTCAATATTAAAACCCATGTCCCACTGCGTACTATTCAGTTACATTGAGAAGGAAAAACAACAGCCTGCCAGAAAGCAGTTCCCTCCTGAAGTGCTGGCACAAGTCACATGACTGGGGCAGCTGGGAAATTGACAAAATGGCTACCCCCATGTCAGATTTCTGCTTGAGCACAGGCTATGTTGTTTATTATTCAGATATTTTGATTGTGTTACTTGCCATTTACGGAGTGTAAATGTGACCTATATTATACTTATCATAGTAGGTGGACCTGTATTAGAGTTCAAAAGAAGGTACTTCCTTGTGTAGAACTATTACCTTTGGCCATTGACCACCTTGACCTTCCCCTATTTTCTCTCCCACTTTCCCTCAGTCCAGCTAATCTTTATTTACCTTCTCTTACATTTACCCTTCCCTACAATACCTGCACCTTCCATAGGTAGAGCAAATCCTATTCTTTTTTAGTGGATAATTTTTGGTTTAAGCACCCATTTGAGGACTAACATTTTATCACGGTCTTCAATTAGTTCATAGCAAGTGTACACAAAATCATTATTCATACCTCCCAACATTTTAGAAGTAAAAAGAGGGGCAAAAAAAATTGGCACGCTTGGTACTGCAAATGTTTTGACCATGCCCATATTTGGGACCACACCCCCTAATTACCATGTTCATTTTACACAATTTGCCAGGTTATGAAAATTTGATAAATAAAATAAAATATTTCTCCTTATATAAACTGTTACAATGACTTATTTCCTTACGTCAAAATTGTTACAAAGTATCTTTTTTGGACCTGTTAACTGTTCTGGGCTCTCTGCCAAAAGCCAATTAAGTTTTCTGGCTGTTCAGTGCAGAGAAAATAGGGATTTTCCAGTACAAATGAGGGACAGCAGGTTGAGCTGGCAAAAGAGGGACTGTCCCTCTGAAAAAGGGACAGTTGGGACGTATGCATTATTTAGTGACAGATCCAAGAATAAGTATGGCAGTGTTCACTATAATACTCACTCTGGCTCAGAGGCTGAGCTTTTAGGTATATCTAGGAGAGCAAGTTGTCATCCTCCCCAAATCTCACCCTGTTTTTCTTTCAGGTTGAGCCCCCAACCACTGTTTTAGGCACTCCTTAGTGGGGACCAGATCTGCAATTTTGAAAGCACTGTTTTATATGGAAACCAAGCTGGGTAGGTCATTCTGACAGCTGAAGTTCCCTGCAGTGGTTAAAATGCGTGATCTGTCCTTAGCCTAAATTGACAAAAAATAACACATTATTAAAATTTGTGTAAAAATTATATTATAAGAGAAGGGGTTAATTTTGTGACAACCTTGCAGCATTGTGTATGAACTCGGTTAACTTAACTAAGTAAGACTCATCTATATTTCAGTCAAAGGGAAAATGGGTTGTGGGGTAGAATTTGTTTTATTCAGTGGCACTAAGTCAGCAATGAAGTAATGCTAATTATCACAAACTAATTCTTAATCCACTTTACCATTATCTGCAATGTAGGCGAAACATTTCTGCAGAAATGTACAGTAATGAGTTTTCCTGTTATGTCTGGAGAGGTTGACTGCGTGTTGAACATGCTCAAAAAAAGTCATATTTACTGAAGGTCCAGTAAATGAATAGGATGTGGGTTTATGGAGCATGGCACACCCACCTGACTCAGTAACTAGGATTATGAAACATAAAGACACCATTTTACAGTTGCACACAGTCAAGCACAGATTCTATTCCTGGTGGGTGTCAAATAAACATCCTGTTTTGCAATGCCTGCGAGACATTCAAATAAATTATGAATAAAGTTGTACAGCCAGAAACTTATATGTTTTTTAAGTAAACCAACTGCCTTGTTTTACGGTTTGTCATTTTAACATTTGTAGCCTTATGTTGTATCACATAATCCATGCAGTGAAACATAAGTAGCTGTTGTCTACGTCCCTTAAAGGAAAACTATACCCCCAAAATGAATACTTAAATGGATACTGTCATGGGAACAGAACTGTATTTAGGTCCGATGCTGCCCTAGGCATCGGACCTAAATACACCCCTACACATGGCGTGTGACAACACCCCGGAAGTGATGTCACACGCCGTGTGAAAGTGACGTCACTTCTGCAAAAAGCCAGTCCCCTGCTCCTCACTCCCCCCAGCGCTTCCATGGATTTCCTAAGGAAATCAGTGGAAGTCGCTAGGCAATAATTTTTGGTAAATTAAAAATACATCTATAGGCACCAAAGGGTGCCCCCCCCCCAAAAAAACCTGCCGCCTTAGGTACAGGCCCTTGGGTGCCGTAATGTAAATACAATAATAAAAACATGTTTTTTTTAAACAGTAATAGTGCTACTCCAGTAGACTTCTACACTGAAATCCATTTCTCAAAAGAGAAAACATATTTTATATTCAATTTTGAAATAGCACTTAGGAGGGAATTACTTTCTGGCAGACTGTTGTTTTACCTTCTTAAAGGGAAACTGTCATGTGAAAACGTTTTTTTTTTTTTTTTGAACGCATCAGTTAATTGTGCTGCTCCAGTAGACTTCTGCACTGAAATCCATTTCTCAAAAGAGCAAACAGATTTTTTTTTATATTCAGTTTTTAAATCTGACATGGGGCTAGCCATTTTGTCAATTTCCCAGCTGCCCCTGGTCATGTGACTTTTGCCAGCACTTTAGGAGGGAACTGCTTTCTGGCAGGCTGTTGTTTTTCCTTCTCAATGTACACACATGACTTGTGACAGCGCTACAAAACAAGTTGGTGCTATAGAAATACATGTTAATAATAATAATAATAATAATGACTTGGGGCAGCTGGGAAATTGACAAAATGTCTTGCCCCATGTCAGATTTCAAAATGAAATATAAAAAAATCTGTTTGCTCTTTTGAGAAATGGATTTCAGTTCAGAAGTCTTCTGGAACAGCACTATTAACTGATGCATTTTGAAAAAATTTAATTGAAGGAGTCATAGTCATCAGAGAATAAGTCGTATGACTTGGGGCAGATGGGAAATTGACATTTAGTCTAGCCCCATGTCATATTTCGAAATGAAATATAAAGACATCTCTTTTGAGAAATGGATTTCAGTGCAGAATTCTGCTGGAACAGCACTATTAACTGATACATTTTGTATCCGTCCCATGACAGGTAGTTTAAATCAAATTAAGTGGCATATTAAAGATTCTTACAAAACTGGTATATATAATTAAGTATTGCCCTTTATAATCGCTTGCCTTGAACCACAATTTAATGATGGTCTGTGTGCTGCCTCAGAGATCACCTGACCAGAGATACTACAACTCTAACTGTAACAGGAAGAAGTGTGGAAGCAAAAGTCAGAACTCTGTCTGTAAACTGGCTGGTGACCTAACTTTATAGTTTGTTTAGTATGTTTGTGTGCACCGTGAATCATATGATCCCAAGGGGAGGCCCTTATTTTTTAAAATGGCAATCTTCTATTTATTATTACCCAATGGCACATGCTACTAAAAAGGATATTATAATGAAATGGTTTGTTTACATGAAGCAGGGTTTTACATGTGAGTTGTTTTATGCAATATATTTTTTTAGAGACCTACATTGTTCGGGGGTATAGTTTTCATTTAATAAGGGCACTGTGTTTGTTTTTTTGTGTGTGGAAATAATGAAATGCCATACTTACTTCTTCAATTGCATGTGATAAAAGGGATTGCATCCTAAATATTTTACCTTTGTGGGTTTGTACATATACTCCCTGAAATTTGGCAAAACGAATACAGTGTGTGCATCTGTGGATATTAATACCACAACCTAAGGAAATATGGGTCATCAGCACCTGCACTTTCTATATGTCGTATGGGCCCTCAATAATAAAAATATTTAATCCATACTTTTACACAATGTATGCAAAGCATTATATATATCATTATAATACAAAAGAACCATGAATATCCTGTAAATTATATCCTTATAAACAGTGTCATCAGTTATAATCAATTGGGTCTTAGTGATGTACAGTATTTTCTGTCATGTGACTCATAAACTTGTGTAGTATAATAAATTAAGTACCACCTATTGGAAAATATGAGGAGAATAAAATTCACCTTGGAGTGCCATGACTTTGACCTCCGACCTTGTGTTTTTATGTAGTCATGAAACACCTTGATGAATTATAATATCCATATTCTTCAATAGTGGGTTCTTGATAATCATATAATAGTATATTCACTGTTTGAAATACTTGGGGGCTAATTCACTAAGATCCGAAAAGTCGCTAGTTTTAGCTTCGCTAGTGTTCTCCGCATTTCGCCAGGCGAATTTTCGCCAGCGCTACGCAAATTCACTAAAGTGCGAATTTACGCTCAGGTCGGCAAACGGTAGCATAGTTGCGCTAGTGTTACTTCACTAGGCAGAGCGCTGTTACGCTAGCGAAGCTAAATTTGCATACGGCGGGAACTTTAAGTTATAATAGAAGTATATGTTACAGCCACTACATTCCACTACACAAGCCCAGGAAACTTTTAATAAATTATATAAAGTTGTCCTATTGCCCTACATGTGCCCCCTGTATAGTTGTGTTGCCATATGTGGGGGGAAGAAGGGTAACCCCCCCAAAAAATTATCAATCTTTTTCAGACTATCACCCTCCTATGCTAAAATACGCCAGCGTTTTTTTGGGACTATCTACTTCGCTAGCGAAAATTCGCCAGACGTCACGCTGGCGAATTAGCGCTAGTGTTAGATGCTTCGCGCTTTAGTGAATCTGCCCCTTTATATTTATATATGAAATTTTAAAGTACACATAAAGGTTTGAAACATTATTAAATATTTATCAAGGTGGAGAGGCAAGATGCATAACTGCAAAAACTAAAAAAAGACTAATTCAGTTGACTTATTGTCCAGAAAACTGTAGGTTGCTGTTATATAAACACAGGATCAGCAACATTGTGGTGAATGCAATTAGAATGGCAGACTTCACATCTTCACCTGTTCAGGAAATTGGCAAATCATGAAATACTGCATCTGTGTTAAACAGCCCAGCGGTATAAGGAAGTAAAATTAAAAAATCCACTTCTTAGCAGCAGTGATTCTGTTTCAAAAGTTTTTCCTGTGTGTATTTGTTTTCAGTGAATTCTACCTGTACAATGTTTTAATAATATTTTAGTAATAACATTACTCGCTTGAATATTTCTAGTATGTCCCTTAAATTAACTCATCATTGTTAGAACAGCTTCACATTCTGGGGCAAATTCACTAAAGCATGTCTAATGCTAGTGATTATTCACCAGCGTGACGTCATTTCGCAACTTTGCCAATTTACTAACAGTGTCTGCCGAAACTTCGCTAGCGAAGTAGACTAGCGCAACTTCACACCCTTACACCAGGCTAGGTTGTGCACTGATGTAGGGACGTAACTACGCTAATTCTCTAAGATGACCATTTTACTGAACTTTACCTCTTCATTAGGTGAGACCTGGCAAAGCTCAATACAATTGATAGGAGTTTTTAAAAAAAATCTGGAGATTTTTTCTAAGTCCCAAAAAAACGCTGGTGTCTTTTAGGGTGATAGTCTGAAAAATACTGTAATTTTTGGGGGGTTACCCTCCTTCCCCCCCTACATTTCCTAACAGTGGGCACATGTTTAGGGCAATAGGACAACTTTATATAATTTATTAAAGGTTTCCTGGGCTTGTGTAGTGTAATGTAGTGGCTGTTACATATACTTCCATTATACTTTCAACTTCGCGCTGTATGAAAATTAGGCATTGTTAACGTAAATGTGCTTTGCCTGGTGAAGTAACGGTAGCGCAACTTCACTAATGTTTGCTGCCCTGAGTGCATTTTAGTGAATTTGTGTAGTGTTGCCAAAACTACACCTGGAGAAGTGCGGCGAACGCTAGCAAAGCCCTCCCTAGCGCAAGTTCACAGGTTACTGAATTTGCCCCTCTGAGTTTGTGATATCCCCCTGCCTCTGGCATAATGAAGGTAATATATAATTTCCCATTCAATTATTTTTAACCATCCCTAAATATTAGTAGTGAATATATTTTAGTCACTGCCCTTTTCTATGTTTGTGTGTGTGGGGGAGGGGGTTATTAGATGATCACACTTAGTCCTCAGTGATCTTCAAACTAAAGAGAAATAGATGAAAACTGTGTCATTAAATGAATTGTGTCATTGCTAAATTCATCATCTTGTTCATGTGTATCTTCAGCACCAGCATACTCAGCTCAAAGGTCGGGGCTGACCCTATTTGTATATTCTTTTATTTTTATGGTAGCATTCTCTTAAGGCAGAGATTTTTCTGAGATAGAAGGATGAATGAGACCTTGTAAAAAAATTGGGAGAGGATGAGAAAAAAAACTGCTTCTAAAAGCCAGAGCAAAAGTGTAAGAGGAATAGTTTATACAGTTAAGAACAAGCTGCACAAGAGGGTTATTAAGGTGCAGCTAAAGAACCAGGAGAACTAGATTTTAGCCTTTACCTTGTAAGATGCATTAAATAGAGGCATCTTCAGTAAGCAAGACCTGGGTTTGGTACAAGTTTTTCCTAGAATGGCCCTTGGAGAAGACATCAGTTTTAAGATGTTTACACTTTGTAGTCTGTGGGCTTAAAATATGTGCCTAGACATTCTCAATTCCGTTTTAAATATTTACTGATTAGTCCAACTGGAGACCTTCAGGACAAAGACTTCTTAAACTACTGTGAAGCTGACTCATTTGTGTAATGCTCTGCGGCATACGCCTCCAGTGTAGAACAAGAGTACTCAGAACTGAAATAGACATGGCATGTGCAAATCCATGTAGTTGACATCACTGCAAATGTCTAGAACTCTGTCCTCACATTTCCCTGTCAGCTCTTAGAAATCTTTCTCTTTTTTTCCAGAAGTTCTGCCATGTCCCTGCAGTGGTTGCTAGGTGTCAACCACTGTAGTGTGCAAACAGTTTGTATGAGGTTGGCTTTTTCTGTTACTCCTAGATCAGAGGAGCACTGTGTCAACTCTGTGTAGCAAGTAATCCTTTTATTTAGGTGTTAAACAGTAACTCGCACCTTGGCTGAGATTAACAAATGGATGATGCATACAACCGCTGCAGAGCTGTTGATTTGTTTTTGTATTTCAGTCATTATTGTTCCAATAGGCCAGTAGAGTAGAGAGTAGTTTATCACTGTTAGAAAGTCTTTGCTGTAAGAAAAATCACATGGTTCTCTGCCAAAGTCATGGAAAGTCCCATGACTTGTCTGCATACAGTACAATTAATATTTTCCGTAATTGATATGGTATCTATTTTATGTGCTTTGATAAGAGGTTGCAGAATACCTCGTTCAGTACAAATTTACTGCACTAAATTGGGGTTCTAAGTGCTCATTTTAGTTCTATTTCAGGACTTCAAAAGAAAAAAGTATCCCCATTTGCAGCTATTGGCACAACAATGTCCCTGTTTTTTGCATACCAGCCTTGAAATTCTGCTATAGGGGAACTGTTTTTGCAATAACAGTAATGTGTAACAGCAGCTGCAAAGTATAACAGGCAAGCATGTTTATTTTGTGTTTTTTATTAAATGGAATTTTGTGACCGTGAGCTTGGGTGGGTGTAATCAAAAAGACACAAGCCAAATTAATATTTGCATGCTTAATTCAACATTATACAAATTCATGTCTACATACCGGTCTGATCCAATGATTTAGTTGTTTAGCTGCATTACCAAGATGTGGAAATTAAACAGTGGCAGTGAAACATTAAAACTACATCCTTATTCAGGAAAACAAGATTTCCATTCCAATATATCCTTGAGGGATGATTCACATTTTCCAACTATGGAAGACTTGTTTACATTATATTTATGTTATACACAATTAGTGCCCAGTTGGTGCAAATTTACTATTATTCCCTAATTCGAGGGCTAAAAGCCCTAGAATTTGGCCAAAATTCGATAAGCATTTGATAGTCGACTGCTTACCGAATTTCGTTCGAAAGCCCTCGAATTAGGGAATAATAGTACATTTGCCTAAAAGCCCTCGAATTCGTACAAAATTCGATAAGCATTCGATAGTCGAATGCTTATCGAATTACGGCCGAATTCGAGGGCTTCTAGCTTCTAGCCCTCGAATTAGGGAATAATAGTAATTTTCCTAAAAGCCCCTGAATTTGGCCAAAATTCCTTAAGCATTAAGCATCGAATGCTTATCGAAGAGTTGTAGGCTATTTTTACTTTGCTATTCGATTTCTCTATAAAATCGTACGATCGAATACTGATCGTTCGATTTCGCGAAAAAAATTTCCTTTGAGTGCTCGAAAAATTTGTACGATCGAGGCGTTCGATCGTATGAATGGTATTCGAGCAGGTGATGGGGGGCTTCCCATAGGCTTCTATTGCAATTCGGTAGGTTCAATCTAGCGAAGTAGGCAGTTGAATAAGATTTTAAAGGTAAAGTGCTTTGATCTATTCGATACGCTCAAATTTTGCGTATTCGATGATCAAAGTGGTCAAATTTGCATATTCGAATATCCGAAAAAATCGTACGATCGGAATTCTAATTGAATTCGATCGAACTTCGAACTATTCGCGTGAATTTTGTAAATCTGCCCCCGTGGCAGGGCTGCGATTCATTACACAAAATAAAATGAAATCTTGGCCCAGATTGTACCAAGGCTGGGAAAATGAGAAAAGGCTGTATAATTTAGGTGCTAGCCTATCACTGATTTAATAGTTTTATGAATTTCATCTTTAATATCCTGCTTAGGGTTTCCACCTTTTGCTGTGCGTGAGATTGGGCAGATACCACCAGGGGCGGGTAGGTTGACAATCCGGGAACGTACTCATGACATTGATTGACTGATGATCACGCTATTCTTTTAAAAGACTTGTCTGGATTTCCTAATTTGGAAATCTGGACAGGCACTTTTAATCCGGACAACCCTCCCAAAAACGGGGCTGTCCAGTTGAAAACCGGACTGGTGGTAACCCTAATCCTGCTTCAAATTTTAGGTACAAATTCTTTATGCCCCATTGAGTAACATAGTTACCTATTAACTTGCACCAGGGCAGTTACTAGGAGCAACCAATTTGTTTTGATCATTGCTACTAATTAGAAAATAAAATCTAGTCTAGTTGTTATGGGCAACAATCCTACTGCTTTTCATGCAGTGCCAGGTTAGTAAATAAACCTGTATGTTTTAAGATCCATTTACAAGCCTTGGGATTTACAGAAGCTCACAAGACAAAGGAACTGCAGCTGATCCAGGTCTGAACTCGCTACAGCCAGACACAGACAGGATTCCCAACCAAGAATTGACCTAGTTTAATCCTGCCTCCTATTGGGTTACAAGCTCTTAATGTAGTTTAGGAATGTTAAAGAGGATACATGTTACAAACCTCCCTACTTAATTTGAAATGTAAAATATGTAAATTGTACATAAAATGCAGTTTTGTACATTCCTGCATATAACAGCTACAGTACATTGAAAAAAGCAAATTTCAGTTTGTTTAAAAAGGATCATTTTCAACAATCAATTACAGTTATGGCACATTCATTTGCAGTTCATGGTACCGTCTGGTTAATGCTGGGTGCTCACAGCTGAGCTCACCTACTGTAGGCTGTAAACAAACTCTTGGCAGCTACAATAGGGAAACACTAGTGCAATTACTGCAATAAAGAAACAGACTCAATAAATGATATAAAGATACGATTGAATCATGAATTGTTAGTAAATTAAAAGTGTAGTGGATTTATCAAGGTGTGACTGTAGCTTAGTGAAATGTTTGGAAATAATGCACTGGGATTTGGTGGTTTGAGAAGGAAAGGTGTATATATATAGTACTAACTATGAGAGCACAGTTTAGGTTACATAAGCTGATATTTTGATTTTACAGGACCTCGATTCTTTGAGGTTTTTGGATTCAGACTTTGGGGTAAGCTTCGGGGTATAACAATTCTTGAAATATTCAGCTTTTTTTTACTTTTGAGTTTTTCTTCTTTAAATGCCTGATGAGAAAAATTTGAGAATTAATAAAAAAAACCCTTAAATGTATGGGTAAAAAAAACCAGTGATCCTTTGGGGTTTTTTTTTTTTGCTCTGACCACTTTGCTGTAGGAGTGACAAAAGATTGCATCAAAATATAATAAGCTGCCTTGTTTTTACTGATGTGCAAGTCATTGCCCCTGCTTCAAGTCTGAAGTGAATTAGCTCTAAGGAGTGCTCCTGCTTTTGTGACAGAGCCAGCACCTTTTTAGTTCCAACAGCCAATATGCCATATTGGTGTTATGATCCTCCTGTTGCAGAACACATGTAAATCACTCTCTTCTCCCAGGGCAGCTTGATTGACAGGTCCAATTCTTCTAGACCTACACTCTATCTATATTGTAGTACAGTATCTTGAGACTAATACACTGGTTATTTTAGTCAGTGTCACTTTATAGACACTTCTACCTATGCCTGTTGCCAAAATCAGCTCTGTATCTCATACATACCTTGAGGAAGATAATTATAAGAGCCTTAAAAATAATCCAAAATGCTGACCTGCACCTGAGGACATGTATAACAATCACTATGAGATAAACAACAGGTATGAAATTCCTATCCAGATCATAGTATAAACATTGGAATAGAGATTTAATACATTCCAAAAGGGGATTCAAACTCCTGGTAGCAAGCACTACAGGGTCAAAGTTTGAGGTCTGGGGGGAGGGATGTTGGGTAGGCAAAGAATTAAAGGGTCCCCAGCAATTAATGCTATTGTCTGGAAGCCCTGTTAACTGATGTATTGTATTCCATATACCCAGGACAACCAAAAATTAAATATGATCAGGACTCCAGAAGACATGTGTATCATAATGGTAGCCATGAAGAAATGGATGCAGACTGCTTACCCTCAGTTTGAAAGCTGTTTGATGGGATGCGGTGGATACTGTCATGTTTTTTTTCAAAATACATCAGTTAATAGTGCTGCTCCAGCAGAATTCTGCACTGAAATCCATTTTTCAAAAGAGCAAACAGATTGTTTTATATTCAGTTTTGAAATTTGACATGGGGCTAGACATATTGTCAGTTCCCAGCAGCCCACAGTCATGTCACTTGTGCTCTGATAAACATCAGTCACTCTTTACTGCTGTATTGCAACAATGGGAAGGTAACCAGATTGCACAGATAACAGCTGCCTGGTAGATCTAAAAATTCAGTCCCACTGAATAACAGCCTACCATAAAGTAGTTCCATCCTAAAGTGCAGGCACAAGTCACGTGACTGGGGACAGCTGGGAAACAATATGTCTAGCCCATGTCAGATTTCAAAATTAAATATAAAAAAATCTGTTTGCTCTTTTGAGAATTGGATTAGCACTATTAACTGATGTGTTTTGAAAAAAAAAATTTTTCCCATGACAGTATCCCTTTGAGCTAAATTTTAGTATGTTATAGAATGGGCATTTCTAAACATCCTTTGATTATCTTTTTACAGATTTAATAAAAAATTGCTTTCAACTCTTTCCAGTTTTCAAATTGAGCTCTAAAAATTCAAATTCTCTGCAAGGCTACAAATGTATTGTTACTGCTACTTTTATTGCTAGTGTTTCTATTTAGGGCCTATCTTATTCACATTCCAGTGTCTTATTCAAATCAACCCATGGCTACTATGGCAATTAGGACCCTATCAACCAGATTGCTGAAATTGTAAAACTGGAGAGCTGCTGAATAAAAAGCGACATAACTCAAAAAAGACAAAAAGTGAAAACCAGTATCTCAGAATATCACTCCCTACATCATACTAAAAGTTAATTCAGAGGACAACAACCCCTTTAAAATGGGTACAGTTTTCTTATGTCTAAATAACACTTAATTACATAGTGGACTGGATTTAACAAGACTAGTTAAAAATATTGGCCATCTAAATACATTCCTCTGACCTGGTCCAGCCTTTGGACAGCTTTCCCCCATAAGTTTATAGCAAGCTTACATTTATAGGGATGTTGTTTACGTATTATCAACCACAGATTTAAGAGGACAGCAAAAAGGTTTACATCGCAAATCTCACCCTAATTGACCTTTTAGGCTGGTGCATTTAGGAGAGCAAATTGTCATTTAGGAACTTTAAAGGAGAAGGGAAGCTACTGAGGCATTTTTATTGCCAATAGGTTAGCTGTAATAGTGCAAGCTGGAATGCTATATTTATTCTGTAGAATGTTTTACCATACCTGATTAAAAAGCTCTAGACTCTCTCTGTTTGTTTAGGATAGCAGCTGCAGTATTAGCTTTGTGTGACCACTTCCTGCCTGAGTTTCCCTGCTCAGATTACGGCAGAGATGGGGGAGGGGGGGGGGAAGAGGAGCAAACTGAGCATGCTCACACCCAGGGCAAGGAGTTTTAAGCTAAAGGCAGGGAGTCTGGTACAGAAGCACATGTGTACACAATGCAGTGTTTCTTTTGACAGAGGACTCAGTGCAGAATTACTTTGAGGGTTTACTGGTATATTTAGGTGGCCCTATCTGATAAGGCTTACTTAGTTTTAACCTTTTCTTCTCCTTTAAGACACATCTGCATGAACGATTATACTGGAGACTGCAAAATACATATGCAAGCTCTTTAGCATCAGTTCTTCCACTCAATTAATGTTTTGGGATTCCTAATAAATGAAAGGGGAACAAAACAACTTTAATGGTTCTCATAATTATGCAACATTCTGTTCTGTGTTTTGTGCCACTTGGAATCCTTGTTTCTCAAAGAAATGGCCAGTTGATGAAGTAGGCATTGTTCAGCCATGTCCTCGCCAAGCCTATAAATATACTTTTGTTATTCATGTTTCAATTATTTTTGATCTTGATGCCTCCAGCGATAATTACTTTTTAGTTACATAACATTATTTAACATAAAAACATTCCAGTATAAACAAATTACATTATATTTCTGATGCTACCCCTTTAACTTGTATTTCTCCTTTTTGGCTTGTATCACATGTTCCACAAACAGAATAAGGAAATGAATACATATTCATTATCTGTTATTAAAATCGTCTGTTTCCGTGACAAGTCACTTGGCAATGTGGTGTTACTTTTTTTCATTTGTCATACTGGCAAGTCATTTTAGGTCTGGAAAACAATAGAAACTATTAACAGTATGTATTGTTAAGTGAAACAAGGATAATCCATGTATTATTTGGAAGCGTGGAGTACTCGGATGAAATGTAATTTTTCGCTCAGAAGGCATTTTGACAGCTTCCACTGATATTAATACTTACCTTAACCCTACATAAAATAGGATAGGTGATGAGCTTTGTCTTTGGGGGAGAAGTGAACTTAGTTGGGGACCCAAAGTCAGTTTGACATCACAGCTTGATATCCCACCAGAAAGGCCCAGTGGTTTAGGTTGCACTTCAAAGTACTACAGGAAACCTGTTTTACAGAAAGCTCTAAATTACAGGAAAATCATGTCCCATAGACTACACTTTAATAAAATAATTAAAAATTTTTAAAAAATGATTTCCTGTTTTTCTGTAATAATACAGGACATTGTACTTGATCCCAACTAATATATTATAGGATACAGTACAATGCTCTTGGGTTTAATTAATATATAAATGATTCCTTAGTTCCTCAGTTTAAAGTATAGAGATCCAAATTATGGAAAGATCCCTTATACAGGTCCCTAGGTCCCAATCATTCTGGGTTAAAGGTCCCATACCTGTACAGAGTTCCCATTGTTATATAACATTTTTTTTAATAGAAACAAGCAGTAGATTTATTCTCTGACTACCGCATCTGTTTCTAATCATCTAGTCTGAACTTTAAAACTTTTGCTCTTGTCTCATTCCTGTGGTTGTACCATGATTATCTGGGTTGCTGGCAACTGGGATTGCTGCTAGTCACAATTGGGGTTCATTTATCAACACTGGGGAAATTTGCCCATGGGCAGTTACCTATAGCAACCAATCAGTGAATAGCTTTTTAAAGCCAGCTGCAAGTAGAACAATGAAAGCAGCAATTTGATTGGTTGCTACTGGTTACTACCTATGGGCAAATTTGCCCAGTGTTGATAAATGACCCGTGGTCAATGTGATAAGTTAAACTGAAACAACTGTAGTGACAGCATCCATCACTGAATATCATCTGACAGAACAACTGCTGTACCGGTATGGGATCTATTAACCAACAACCCTTTATCCAGAAAGCTCAAAAGCAGGGGCAATCCTCAACCCTCTGCTGCTCTGCTTTTGTGCTGTTGCCCCTCTTTCCCCCCGCACTCAAATTTTCAGCCCCAGTGGGGGTCCAGGGTCCACACCACTAGTGCAGATTCAGGTTTGAAAACCATAAATTAGTCTCTGAAAGCTTTTTGCTGCCTGAGGTTACTCTCTCATTAGTGAAACACCTCTGCTCGAAAGGCCACTTATTATAGAGTTCTTTTTAAGCAAGCAATAATTGTTTTCTTTAATGATTTACCTTGAACCTGATGGCAACTAAGCTGCATAAATCAATATTGGTGTTAAAACAATCCTATTGGCAGCTGTTTATAAGCAAATAAATATGTTTGCTGAATTGAGAGTATTGAATTGGGAATTGAATGCTGAATTGTATGTTTACTCATGTTTATTAATGAATAAACTACAATTTAGTTCAAGGTATTTTCTAAAATTTGATAAAGTAATAAACCTTTTCTCTAAGAGACACCAGACCAGTATGTGGATGTAAGCCATTGCAGAGCTGCATTATAAGGGAATGAAGAGGATTTCTTTAACACTGCACAGTACAGCTACATAACACATACTGTATTAATAATAATTCTGTTAAATGAGATTGTTAGTATAAAAGAAGTTAAGGATTGGAATAATGCATTTAAGATCAGATATGGTGACAGTCTGGCAGACAATACAAAGAATAAGTCAAATGCTGTAGCGTGAATGGGTGGAGTGCTGGGTGGAATCTGGATATGGGGAAACAAATATTTGAGTGTTTCTCTATTCTTAGAGCTGTCTGAATTCCTTTAAAACTAAGTGAACCTGCTGAACCCAGTTTTAGCTGAATCTAATTTCTTTGATTTGTGATATAAGATTATTAGCAGTGTCTCTGTATTTAAAATCAAATGTAAAGCACAAAACACTGTACATTTATTCTTACTTCTATTGTTTAAATATACATCCATTTTATAGGTCAACACAGTTTTTCTTAAAAAAAATACACAGATAGCTGATCTATGGCAATAAAGAAACATCTTGCCCTGGGTTTTTCATGTGTCACCCTCAGTTACATGCTCAGAGCTGGTGGTTGTGAACAGAGGGCTTACACAGTCAGACAGAGCACATGTTACACACAGTAAACATACAAAGCTAAGCAGAAGGAAGGACTTGTCACCATTGTCATATAGCTACAGTATCTTTACAGATGCAAAACTTTAAAGACCTTTAGTTATTATTATTATAAACATGTATTTTATAGTGCCAACATATTGTGCAGAGCTGTATTAACTTTTAAGGCTTAATGAACTCACTCCCATTTCCTTCCTGTGCATGACAAATACAATGAATATTAAGAGAAAATGATAAGGTAATTGCATTACATCATGTTTTAAATATTTTTAAAATGTTCTATACTTTTTAATAAGACTGTTATGTCATGAAATAGCTGTAGTAGTACTAGTAATCAGCATCATCGCTTAGGCACAGTATTAAAGCCTGCCCAGAGGGAACTTCAGCTACTCCCATTAATGTCACTTTGTTTATGATCCTTACTTGTTGTTTGAAAATGATGCCATGTTATGCATTGTAGGTGCCATTATAAATGCAACACAATGCTTTATGGAAATTAGGATTTTATTTGTTTATTTATAATAGACCTAAACATAAAGATACAAGTGCAGACATAAATACATTAGACATTGTACATTCTGTTCTAGATAGCTACAACATGCCAAGCATTTGAGGCTGTGAAGACTGTATGACAGAATTCTCAGCCATTTACAGATCATCAGATTCGGGAATTTCAGCACTGAGGATGGGGTCAGAAGAATAAAAGATAGGGATATTTTCAGATGCCCATCCCTGAGCCATTCTGTTAAAGGATCGTCTTGTGTTCAGAGGGTTTGGTGACATATTGACAGCGGGATCAATCATTGGAGATAGATCAAACTCAGGGAGCTTGAAAGTGGTTAGTTTTGATGCATTTTCAAATCCCCCAAAAGGAGTGGCAGCTCTGAAATTTTAGGAAAATAGAATAAAAGTCATAAGTTCAACAATATTTCACCCTTATCTTGCCTCTACTAACAATTACTCACCACTCTTTCAAATCCATATTGATTATATCTGTAAAGCCAAAGCATAGTGCGTGGTCTCAGGGAGAACCATGAAAACATTTACTTGTCTGTTGTGACTAAACTATGACTATGCTGGAGACAGCAAAAACTTGGGAATTAAAGCACCAAATATTCTTCATAAGAGGTCAAAATGTCAGGTGTGCCATTGGACTAAAATTATTCATACTCTGTTCCAAAAAAACAATAAATCTCACAAACTGGACTCAATACTAAGTTCCAAGAATTCATTTTAAACTTAACGTCTGTGGACACTATTCATGTTGGTACATGGTGCAAACTTGAAGTCTGTATAGAATATAAAAAAGTGCAGATGTGCGCTGTTTGCAGACCTAAATAATCCTGCAAGATTGTGGTCCTTTCTTTAGGGGATCAGGGTTTAAACCTAGTAAAATGGAACTTATATATATTTCCTACACAAAAATAAATGATATGATTATGTGTTGCTGAAGTTTAACTGTCCCAGTTCATTTGATTCCAGTTCAAGTCCAAGTGCCAGATTTAAATACTTATGACTTGTTATCCTTTAGGCTGCTTAATCATTGAAATTTTTCAACTGTAAACAACAGACGTTGCACCAGACAATGCCGTTTCAAGGGCATGATGTATAAATACAGAATGGGAAAAAGGATTAATTCTCTAGAAAGCAGGCTATAGGTTGCTATGGATCTTATAGTTTGTCTGGCAAAATTGCTTGATATAAAAGAAATACATATTTATGTTTTAACAGGGTTTATTGCACACACATCAATGTCAACACTGCAAAACAGATGAACTAATAAAAAGTGTGCTAAATGTCTTTAGCAATTTATCATAGGAAATATAGGTGAACTTGCAAGGATTTTAATGAGGTTTCCAGTTGGGTATTTTCACCTATAAGTTTGTGATACATGATTTTAAAATGTACATCCATAAACCCCTAGCATCCTCTCTGTCTAACTTTGTTTAATGCCTTTAACAAGTTTCATTTTGACTTTTATGTTATTAATAGATAAAGTATTGGTATCATTACAGTAGCCTTAATATAAACCATGGGCATGATGTCCTACCCATTCAAGTTCTTGCAAAACTACAGCTCCCATGATACATTGTCAGCTTAGTCTGCCAGTCATAAAATAAAAATTTAAAATTAGAACCTTATTTTCATCATAATAATGAAGACCTTCCAACAGACACTTATTAACCTTATGACTCAGTAAATTCTATTAAAAAAAGACTGAAGCAGTTGCTTTATTTCTACGTTTCCTCATACATGCAATGCTAAATGGAGTAATAAATCATTTTAATATATTAACCATGGGAGCCAAATTTTAACAAATGTCTCCATGTCATTTTATAAAGCATGTCTAAGCTTTTCATTGTTTACTATTTGTATTATTCTTGTTGTAAGAGATATCATAGGTACATTTGGTTTCTTCCAGTTGCTGGATATGTTTATCCTAGCTGCCATAAAGATATGTCGACACCACCTATATGCTGTTTTAGAAATGTTCTTTGGTTTCCTTCCTAATAACATGAAAAAATGGTCTTTGCAAATTTTAGGTGTAACACTTTTGAAATTAGCTGTGCTACCCTTTGTCGATATTTAGACACAATCTTACAATCCCAGCATATAGGTTCCTCTTTCATTACAATCCCGGAAACAACGTGGATCATATGTAGGGTAAATTTTGTGTAGCTTTGCTGGAACTAAATACGATCTATGTAGCAATTTACAGATGTCTCCATAATGGCTGCAGAGCTACTTCCTTGATTCGCCATTAAACTAAAATTTGACCATTGCTGAGTTGAAAGTTGCTCTTTAAAATCTTTCTCCCACTCCAGCATATATGGGTCTTTTTTATTACTAAGGATCAGTTGATTTAATTTCTTGTATATAAGGCTAAGGATCCCTGGTGCCAATGGGGTTCGCTTGCATGGCTATGAATATTCTCATTCGTCCTGGTATATTTATCAAAAGTAACTCAAAGCAACTGGACTTTCTGAGAAATTTTAATGAAGACATTTAATGAAGAGTAAGTAACCCATTTTCAGATTTTTTAAATAATGTAGCACCTGTGAAGCTCGAAATAATTCTTTCGAGGGAAGTTGATATAGCTCTACTATTTGTGTTAACCTTTTTACCTTTTTTAACTAACAAGTCGACAGTGGTGATACCCTTATTAATCCACCATCTGAATGCTCTGAGAGTCCTGGGGTAAAGTCATAATTGTTCAAAAAAGAGCAGGGAAGGTGTCGAGATACAGATGGATTGTGTGTTTGACACAGAATAACTAAACTCAGACTTCAAACTTGTCTCATTTAAAACAGAAAATTGCGTCACAGCATCCCATCTAATTGAAGTGTTCATCATTGTGAACAATGGTGCTTTGGTATGCTAATGAAAAGGTTACATGCATTAAATGAGTTAAGATAACTTTAGATAACACCGTTTCTTCAATTAGCCCTGAGTCATTACACATTTAACTTACAAATCCAAGTGGCTGCATCTGTAAGATCTTTTTTTTTTTGCAAGTGTTCACCAAAGACTTAGCATATCGGTTGTAATAATAGATATTTCTTTGAAGTCCCGGAATTGTATTTTTGATGACCATAATAACTGTTGTATGCTATAAAGGTGTAATGGGTCATTTTCTATTTGGAATAATTCAGAGAGAACTCACGTGCACACTCAGGCCCTTCCGTGTAGATATCGCTTG
>CM044431.1:73368202-73411884 GCA_024363595.1 Xenopus borealis | reverse complement strand
TAAACTCACCAGGGGCTTGACCTCGGTTTGCATCTGACTTGTGTGCTGGCTTTAATCATTTTCTATTTGGACCCATATAGGTGCCAACTGTCCTGCATGCACAGGAGCCCATTGGGCCATTCTAGGTGCTTGGTAATATTTTACAACATTTGGGACTGAAAGGCCTCCATTCCTTTTATGTAAATATAAAATTTTCCTTGAAATTTATTGGCGTTTATTTCACCACATAAAATTATTAATGTAGGCTTGGAATTTCCTCAGATCTACTGGCGGAATCTTAATTGGTAGAGTTTGGAATAGATACCATATTTTAGGTATTTAACACCATTTTTACACAGTCTATCCTTCCTATCCTGGATATCTGATTTTTGCCCCATTGCTGCAGGTTCTGCCTTAAAGCTTTAAATATGAAAGGAAAATTAGCCTTATACATTAAAGAAAGATTGGTTGTAAGCTTCACCCCCAAATATCGCAAGCATTCAGTTTGTATTCTAGATCCAAAATTTTACTTTGGTAAAGATATTAAAGGGTTGGTTAGGTGCACTAAAAGATCGTCCGCAAACAGGGAGAGTTTATATTCTTTCTTCTTTACAGTAATACCTTTAATATCAGTATTGTTTCTAATAGCTCTAGCTAAAGGCTCCATTGCAAGAGCAAATAAAGCTGGAGAAAATGGTCATCCTTGCCTAGTCTGTCGTTGTATATTAATAGGGTTCAATTTAATGGTAGACGGTAGATTCAGTCATGCTACTGGTGTATTATAATATATTTTTTATGTGTTTATCTCATTATAGACATGTTTAACTCAAATTGTGTAAACTGGTCATAAAGAATTACCTGTTGAAGCTTTTGTAGTCAGGAATCTCATCCTTTAGCCCAGGTACAGGCAATTTTGGGTACAGGGCCTCAAGGAGTTCTGGTTCATTGCTGATGGCTTCTAGCCATGGAGACATATAATACTTAGGAACAGCAGTTTCATTGAACTTCTCTGGGGGTATTTCTTTGAGTGGGCCTGTATATCCTGCCATTACAAGGAAACAATTAGCTTCAAAGAAAGGAATTCATTAAAAGAAAGTAATGTTTGTGTATGTGTGTTTTATATGTTATGTATTAGCAGAACATAGAGGGTTATAAAACTGTATGTTTGCCATGTTACATTCATGACTAGCTTATCTGCTGTACTGTATGAAATGCAGATTGGATGCTTAGAAAAAGAAGCACAAAGCACTTTAATATTCTTTTTGGGATAAAAAAGTGTTGTTAAATGATCAGGAATGAACTTCCCTTCCACAAATCTGGTACCAGGTTTCTGTGGGTGCCACTGTCCTCTCTGTGCGAAACCCAAACATCAGAAGGCTGTCCCCTGCTGACCACCACTTTTATACACTTGAAAGGAAATGCTTTGTCCATGGATTCCCACCTACCAACAGTAGTATTTGCATGGACATGGTTTCCATTTCAACTGTATGCAAAGTGTGGGGGCAGTGATATTGAGCATCAAAATTCACTGTGAGAGGGCTATGGTGATCAACAATATCTTTGTCCCACATGCCTTAAAAATAATGAAAATTAATCAAAGATAAGTGCATTATTGGGTAACAGCTCTGCACATATCCTGCACTAACATAAAATAACATATCTGAAACCATTTCTACAGTTTCTTCACTAGAATTTTTCAACAACAATTCAGGGATAAATCATATAGAGAGGGTAGACATAACTGTACTGAAATCAGCTTGTTCAACAATAGATTTGGATTCAGAATCATGGTTTCATATTGTAAGGATGTTCCGTTGTCCAGAAAGCTTTATAGATTGTGAGCCTGTTTTTTAGAACAGAAAATGAATTGTGCTTTGGTGGCTTAGATGTGGTTATGATCCAAAGAGAGTTACCAATGGAACATGGCTCTTAAACCTCCCCTGTAGCTTGAAATAAATTATCTCTGTTGTAGGATTCAAGCACATCTGATTCATTTGTTTTCCAAAGGAAGCAGCTGTTGGATATGCCACTCAAAAATTGTACTTATTCATTGTATCCATTTTCTTAATTTACAAACTGCAAAATGTAGCCTTAGCACAAGAATCAGTTTATGTGATGGAAATGCAAAATTCTGACCTCTAGTTGTTGTTAAACTACAAATCCCAGTGTTAAGTGCATTTTTATTGCTTGAAACTGTGCAAACAGAAAAGTAAATGCTTGGGTTTGCCAGCTGACAATTATTATTCTTGCTGTAACTATAGCACATGGGTCGTTTTGACCACTGCACTGCTTAGCTAGAGCAAAAAGTCTCAACAATTAGGTAGAGCAAATTTGGAAGGTTTATGTCCCATTTATAGATAACATTTATTATGTGGCCTTATAGTTTGTGCTCAGAGTACCACCAGTATGAAATAATATAATCAGAATAAGCGGCTTATGTTAGATTTTCCTATATCAATAACCTGCAAACCAGCCTACTAGGTAAACTTTTTAAAACTGTGAAGATCTTAAAAAATCAGCTGCATGTTATTACTATTAAAAACTGTAAAGAACCAACAGATCTAGAGGTTTGTTTGTGTATAGGTGGTGGTGGCTTGGACATCATTTAGAATGTACCTAAGAATTGGCACAGGACCCACGCATTAAAGTTCACATAATAAGTCCATAGTTTGCTTGAGCATTACTTGACTCTTTAAATTTCTTTTATTGAACTTAGAAAAAGCACCAATCCCTTTCTGTTTAGTTGATGCTTCCCTCACACACCCATGCTTTTCATCATGAGACCAGATTTTCTGTCTAATGGTTTCTTGACCACTGAAACTGCTTTCCAGTAAGCACATTCATGCTGTAATGCCTTATTTATCTTGATATGATCACCTTAATTTGAGCTATGATTAAATAATTAGTTATCTCCTAAAGCTGATATTTTTAATAAAGATATGAAGAGTTAGTACAGGATGAGTTTAGCTGTTTCCAAACAATGGGTTTTATGGAGAACGTTGGTACATTAGATCACAGAAGTACCCTATTGAGGGATAAATCATTTGGAATAATTTAATGACGGAAAATGAAAATTTTGTGATTTAGCGATTACGGTACTTTGTATTCTGGGAACGGTTTTTGATCAGCCATGCCATTTACCTGGTGCAATGTTTTCAGGGTTGGGAGGACTGCGAGGATCTGGTGTGTTAGGAGGTGTCTGTGGAGAGATTTGCTGGTTGGCATCCAATGTATTTCCTTCTGTGTTTCCATTTTGATTGACTTGATTTTGCTGTAAACAAGTGGAAAAGGAGAAAGCTAAAATATTGCATTTATGTGTATAAATATAAGAATTTACAAAATACATTATAGCAGAACACCCACTAGCTAAGCAAATGCTCAACATGCTGAGCTTCTGGTTAACACTCTGCTAGAAGGGTCATATCAAGTCTCTCTTAAGCTGGCCCTAGACATGCAAATATAACAAGTTTTATATGGTTTTTGGGCCTTCTGTGGGCGCCAAATAAATATCCCATCGATCATTATGCTGACCGGGCAGGTTAGAATATTTCTGTTGTATAATAATATCTCTACATGTATTGTCTATCTGACAATATACTTGGGTGATTGTCAGGCCCGAATTTATGGCAAAGCCTAGGGCTGCATAAATTCAGGAGCATCCTGTTTGCAAATCCGGGCCTGGTGATTGTAACTACTATTTCCAGGACATAACTTTTGTACGATTGCTGTCTGTAAATTAATGGCCAGAACATTGTCTGAATTTTTATTCTCAGATTGATAGCTAGACGTACAAGGAATAAAATCTGAACATCTATGGCCAACATACATCTCAATAACTCACAGGTATCCCTAATAAAACAGAGATAGAGTGTGTACAATATTTAGCATTTACTTGAATATAGCTTTACTAATGCAAGATTTGTTTATTATATGTAGGAAGCTCCAGGCTTGCAGAAGGCATGGATACCTTGGGTAAAGTGGGGGAAATATTCTAGCAACAATATTCTTATTAGAAGGTTTTCTTATAGCAAATAGTTTTCTAAAACGAAGAAAATAGCTAATCTCTTGAAATCTTGTCCTGTAAAACAGATATTGCTAAAAACTGTTTTTGTGCGGAAAAGGACTTAGGATGATAATACAATGGGTGATATAGTCTTAGATTTTTTTCCTTTTTAAGAGAGAAGAGCCTGAATATTCATTTGTGTTGCCTACTTGAAGGCATTTCCAGCAGGACTACTGGGCAGCAGGTAGTCTATATGGGAGACCTACATTCTGCCCTTTGCTACTAGCTCATCTGGCCATCTAGCTTGTGTTCATTAAATAAAAACACACTGTTAGTTAACCTAACCAGTGCTGATTTTTCCCTGTACTGTGATGTGTATAGAGGTCTTACATGAATAAAAAAACCTTTTACTTGGCATACTCACATAAGCAGTGCATACCTCTGTTCCAAGGAAAGCAAACATGGGAAAATGATTTGTCTTCATAAGTGAAATTTTCCATTCTGCCTATTTTTTCATTAACCACTTGTTGATTATGTATTGTAAGATTTCTGATCCCACGTATTGATGACCTGATTTGCAGCGCCACATATTTAATGAATGCCAAACAACATGAGGTGCAGCAAGATCAAAGACAATACCAGTGAAAGAGTTAATAATGCTTTGCTGCCTAACATAATTATTGTTAATTGAGTCCAAAATTGCACTTCAAGTCCAAAATAAGGGATTATTAGATTTAAGTTAGAAATTCCTAACTCTCTCTCATGTGACTCCCAGTTAAGGAAAATATCTTGTTGGCTACAGATTCAAATTTGTTGGGAATTGCACTGAATTGTATATAGCGTTTGACACCCCAAATGTCTGGACCCCCATACCAGCATTCAGAATGTTTTAGCAATTATTATCCATTATTTATATTACTGCAACATTTTCTCCAGAACTTCACAAACATTATTCCTTATTAACATCAGCCCCTACTCCAATGGAGATTACAATCTAAGGTCCCTGTGGGCAATTTTACCATTTTTCTCACAATTTTCAAGTTAACCTGCCTGCATGTTTTAAGAAACCACAGACAGACAGTGACATAACAACAAGGTGCCAGTCCACCCCCAGTGCACACAGTAACTCCTAATTGGTCTCCCCATTACCTGCCTGTTTGCATCCCCCATTCCTGCCCGCTAGTGCCACCTGCTAGCTCTCAGGTAGGAGAGCATCTGAGAAGGAGGTGTTTCTATACAACTATAGAGGAAATGGGGGCAGTGGCTCCTTGTCCCCCCAGCCCCCATGACTGTGGGGTCTGCTTCCTTTTTCCAGTGCATACAGACAGAGAGAGAACATTAAACGGAATTGACCTTAGGATCCCAGCACTGCAAGGCAGCAACGCTAACCAATGCACCACCACCGTGCCAACTTTTAAGCAGGTTTGACTTTACATTTGACATGTAAAGCAACAACAGTTTCTACTTATAAAGTAAATGGTCTGAAAAACAACATGATTTGAACATTACTCCTACTTTCAGTTGTCAATCTACAGTTTCATATTTATAAACCTCCTTCGGGCAACATCTAGGTAACATAGTTCAGGTGTAATAATGAATTATATAATGAGTCAAAATCTAGCAATTATGCTTTCCCCATAATTTTACTGAGGAGGCCATTGTGCATGCATCAGTGGTGTGTACTACAGATCTGCTTTTATTGACTCATACTGGAATTCTTTATCTTGCACATAAGCACTGAAGAACACCACTGAGTTTGTGACACAAACACATATTCTAACAAAATAATAATTTCTGCCAATCCACCCAAATCAGTTGATTCATTCAGTACAAAATGACCTCTTAGCTGTGCTATGAGTCAAGTTGTCTGAATTTCGCAATGCTCTCAAGGCTTTATTATCTTACAAATGGTCCTGTTAGCTCCCAAGCAAAACATTCAACTTTCTACAGACACCAGTGGAAGCCTGAATTAAAATAAAAACATTATTTAACGAAATTACAGTTCATCTGTGGTTTATTAGCTAAATTTAAAATGTATCTACGTTGGGCTAGCCAGATATGTTTTATGGTTCAATATTGTTTTAATTAAAATTAAAATTCAATATTCAATATTTCTGTGATCCTGTTAGTTGATATTGTTTACAGAATATTATTTAAGGATTAGCCAAGAAAAGGGTCACCAATTACTGACAAATATTCAAGTAATTGCTGTAACATCAGCCAGAGTTCTCTATTTTTTGCCCCCAAAATTCTGCTGCCACTGCAGACAGGGTTGCATAAATAAAGGGGCACCTGCCCAAGGCCCTTTGATTTGGGGGTCCCACTGTGTCACTATGTTTTTATACATAGTTTTTTTACATACATTTTTTTATAAGCTCACTCTCCATGACCCTGCTGCTGTTGCTTTCACCTTTGCGGCATTAACTCTTCTGTTTGGGGAATCATGGAGTGCGTTACAGTCAGTATACTGGCACAGCTGGGGTTAATATGCTGATTATCCTTTTTTTGTAGTAATTGTAATGTATAGGGATAATGTGCCCTTCATCCATTTTCCTTAGGGATTATATTGGCGCATCTGGGGTTAATATGCTCACTGTGCATTTTCTATAGTAATTATAATGGCATGTCTGGATTATGTTTTAGTTAAACGGGTGTGGTAAATAGGGGTGTGGCCAAATATGGGCATTTTTTCAGGATAATAGTGGCCCACTAATTGGATCTTTGCCCAGGGCCCACTAAGGCCTTAAAATGACCTTGACAGCAGCCCACTATTAGTTATTAGAAAAATAACTTATCAAACATACAACACACAAGGTGCCACTGGAAGAAATCAAAGACAAGCCCATACTGACCCCTGGGTATATGTGTAGCATAAGGAAAGTGATAAATAACATGAATGAAAAGTACCTATGATAGGGAATAGTTTTCAGTGCTTTTTGTATGACTGCCTGTGGAGCAGTGATTAGGAAACCCCTAGAGAGAAGGCATATCTCTTCCAGAATGAGACACGGCTTATAACAGGGAGTGTTTGAATGGGACTGGAGAGGACAGTGCAGATGCTTGAATTAATTATTATTGTGCTGGGTTAAATAATGTTAATAGTGGTTTAGGTTCTGTTGGAGGAATACAGTCTACCAGCAAATAAATCTGTTACAGTGTTGGAAGAATGCTTTTGTACATGGTGGGGGAAGGATGTATGAGTTGGGGGGGGGGGTGTCTAGGAGATTTGCTACAGTGGTGGGGGCCCTTGAGGTGAAAGCTCCAGGCATCACAGTCTAGTCCACTACTGTTTACCTACTATTCATCATTGGCATAGGCTAAGGTTTATTTGCCCCCCACCACCACATACACATAATTCTTTTGTCTGTCCATTGAGGATAAACAAGCCAAATGCCTCTATGTCACATGAAGTGTTCATGTAGTCTTGCACCCTCATGAGCTGAGGCACATCTGTTAGTTACCCCTCCTAAGCCTGACTTTTTTTGTCCATACAAACAGCCCCAAGGTCAGTCGTGGCGATATGATCTGCTCACTCTTTCCTAAATATATCTGCTAAACTAACGGCATAGACACTGGACATTCTACTATTTCTCTGTGTCGGCGTGACACAGATTAAATAATCGTGTTACACGTTAAATTATGGAGAAAATGTACAAATATACAGAAAACCCTTTTACAATCTGGCTCTTTTCCTGTGTTGTCATTGAGAAAATATTTTTGTTTTTTTCATACTTTTATTTATTTTCTGCAGCCATCCATTAGAAGAATATTACACCCGGTGCAAAAATGTTCTCAGAAACGTGTTAAATGTTTTATTATTATAGTTGATAAATAATCACATGGCCTCAGAGCATGGAAACATTTAGATAAAGTATCCCTAAAAAGAAACCTTAAAAAATATTTAGTAAAAGTCAGCATGAATGTAAGTCATCTGCAAAAAAACACAGGTTTTCATAAAAAAAGACTTGCAATTGCAAAAGTATTTGAAGCAACACCTAGGCGTAATTTTAGATGATATTGTACAGTTTCACATATACACATGCACGTATAAAGTACTTTATGTAATACATGGTGAAACCACATCATTGCGACATAAAGGCAATACAAAGGTATTTTGCTAGCAAAGTATCACCACGTGTCATTTAAAGCTCTTTACAGTGTTTTCGATGAGATAATGTCATGTGCTCCTGTTCTGTAAAGCGTCTGATTCATAGTGAGTCACGTGTGTGCCGGAAGTCAGTAATAATACATGTACACAGTATAGTACTGAAATGACAGGGAGTAATTATGTTACCTAGGAACGAATGAGGCCTTGTCAGGACTAACTCAGCAGGTATTTGTTGTGCTGATAATGTCTATGCTGGGCCTTATTATCAAATGTATAAAGTAATATATGGTCCAAGCGTTAGATCCATTAATCTTATATAATTATATCAATTATAAAGATGAATTTGGAGGAACTATGAGTAATTCGGAATGTTCCCAGAATAAAACATATTGGAATGCATAAGTAAAACAGTAATGCCAACTTTACTGTCACTATTTATACGTCAAATGTGTATTATGCATCCTTTATAGTCACTTTATAGATACTTGTTAATGATAGTAATACAGGTACATGACCTATTATTCAGAATACTTGGGACCTGGGGTTTTCAAGATATAGGGTCTTACTGTAATTTGTATTTGCATACCTTATATCTATTAAACAATTTTATAAACAATAAATTAACCCAATAGAATTGTTTTGCCTCTAATAATTATATATTAGTTAGAATCAAGTAAATGTTACTGTTTTTACAGAGAAAAGGGTAATCATTTTAAAATTTTTGATTATTTGTCTAAACTGGGGTCTAACCGAGATGGTCCCGTAATTTGGAACTTTCTGGATTAAAAGTTTCGAGATAACTGACCCTTTACCTGTAGTCATTTCTCATCTGTTAAAAGTTTTTATTTCCTAATGCAGCTGTGGCAAATATATATTTTGATATGCCTTGCAATATGATTGGACTGTTTATTATGTAGGTGCTGTACTTATCTGGATACCATAGCAACCAATAATCAGTTACTTTTTTTGCTTTATTCAAGTAAATGAAAGAAAATATTTGATTTGGTGTTATATGTAACTACCCTTAGGTGCAGTTTAGAATTTTTGTTGGCAATTAACTTTTCCTTTTGTTTAAGTTTGCTTTGCGGCTAATTTGGTGGGAAATGTGGTTATTGACATGTTGGACTGAATTGGTCAGGTCCTCCTGCACCTAAAAGACTGAAATGGGTTGGGAAGCTAGGTCTCCCATCTGAAAAAATAATATTACACATGTGCAAATGCAGATATCTTCCTTTAGGGATTTACCAATATGTCTGAACAGAATCTACTGGGTTCCCTATGTGAGAAGTCTTGTGCAAAAATAGATGGTTTTGCTCACAATTTTTCCAATTTTCCCCCCACAATTCCAATGTTATAATGGGTGCCAGACAAGCAAGACAGGGTTTTTTCCATAGAATTGCTTCTGGCACAGAGATTTCTGGCTTGTGATACAATAGACACAAGTAGTTGCATGTGTACAGGGGTGACTCTCATCCCCTTGCCGCTATGAGACGGCTTCCACCCCCCCTTCTGCATTTACCTTTCCAGGGGGGGGGGTTCAGGTCATTAGTGCAGATTACGCAATTGTGCTCTCTGCACTAGAAAAGTTGCTAGGTAATTTGCGGGTCTCTGCCACCTTAGGCTAGTTTCTCAACTCGCCTCATTGGTGCATGTGTAAGTGCAACATGTCAAAATAAATCTTGGAAGTAACATTGAGGCTGTTATTAATTCCAGAGCTGCCATGTGCCTTTATGCCATGGGGCAGATTTACTAAAGGGCAAAGTGGCTAACGTTAGCGTCAGTTTGCTAGTGTTACTGCCCGCAGGGACATCGGCAATTTACTAATGGGCACAGGCGCCAATTCACTAGCAAGATATATATCTACGCTAGCAGTCATTGGCCGAATGAAAGTTACTCCACAAATTCACTAAAATGTGGATTTTACTGAATGTTACCTCTTTCGCCAAACTTGCCTCCGCCAGCTCAGACCAGGCAAAGTGCAATGGAGTGCATAGAACTTCCTCAATCATCTGTTACTTACATCATATTCTGTGAGTGGAAAAAGCATCAAAGTTCAAAAACCACTGGTGTCTTTTCCTTTTTTCCGAGTGATAGGCTGCAAAAGTTCTAAAATTCTTTTTTGGGTAACCGGTTTCCCCCATGCATTTTCTAACATATAGAACATTAACTATACAGTGGGCTTATATGTAGGGCATTATAACAACTCTATTGTCTTTATTAAGGTTCCCTGGATATGTGTAATTCACAGTAGAAATGTAATGTATTTGCTGCAACACTTAAAGACGTCCATTCAACCTTAAATTTACCTGAGCTAGGCAGAAATGAATGTATCTTCACTTTGAATTGCTAACGCTAGTGAAAATTCGCTGGCGAATTTTTACAATTTTTGTTTGTATTTTGCACTTTACATGCAGTTTCATACAGTTCATCAGAACAAGCTGCAATGTCACTCAGCACAAGATTTAAGGTTTGTGCATTTTGGTGTATGTTCTAGTTTTGCTCTCTCTGAAGGTCAATACAAGCTGTAATCAGCTGTAAGCAGGCAGAGGAAAAAATCAGAAAAGCAGCCAGGACAACACTTGGAGGTAGATTTACTAAATTCACAAATGTTTTTGAAGACCACTGCGACCAGTGAATTTAAAAAATTTGATCGAGTCGAATGATTTGAATAAAAATCTATTTGAATATTCGACTATTCGACAGTCGAATTACATCCCCTTTAAATTTTTATTCGACTCCCTAGTTCGCCAGATCAAAGCTACCGAATTGGGTTTCATTATTTTTGATCGAATGAAAATATTTGATCGAATGGTTAAAATTTTATTGATCGATCGAATATTTGCAACACAAGCATGAAAAAGTCCATGTAGATGTCAATTAAGAGCTCTGATTGGCTTTTTGGTAACCCCTATATGGACTGGCAGCCTACAGGAGATAAAGTTTGGCAGGACATCTGTTTTTTATGCAACTAAAACTTGCCTCTAAGCCATTAATTCAAAAATAAGCACCTGCTTTGAGGCCACTGGAAGCAACATCCAAGGGGTTGGAGAGCAACATGTTGCTCGCGAGCTACTGGCTGGGGATCACTGATTTAAAGGGACCAGCACAGATGCCAAGGTGTTTATACACAGTAGTGCCACTGACAGCCTGATTATTCCCTGGAGCTTGGATGGTGCACAAAAGCTCAGAGCATTCAAACACATTTTGATAAACTGGCGCACTAGTTGAAGCAGTATATTCTTTTCATAAATGTAGCAACATGTTAATAAAAGTGATAACATTCAAACTTCACAATTTAATGTTATCAGAAATTGTCATAGTTCAAGATCAGTTGCAAGAAGGAGACAGTAGTCATGGGTGACCATATTCTTCTGGCTAATGCCAGATGGTCAATTTGTGGTCTAAATGGCTTGATCATGTATTAGCTTATAATATTTTTGGCCAAGGCCTCATAGATGGTTCAACAATTGCCAAGCTCAGATGGAAAAGACTAAGGCCCAAATTCACTACAGCGCGAAGCGTCTAACACTAGCGAAAATTCGCCAGCGTGACGTCATTTTGTAACTTCGCAAATTCACTAACACCAACTTTTTGCTAGCAATGTAGATAGACTTGCGCAACTTTGCACCCTTACGTCAGGCGAAGTTGCGCACTGACGAAGGATTGTAATTACGCAAATTCACTAAGATCAAAATTTTACTGAACGTTACCAGTTATGTTAGACTTTACTTCGCCTGGTCAGACCAGGCGAAGTTCAATAATTTCAAGTTCAATAATTTTTCTGTCCCAAAAAAACGCTGGCGTGTTTTACCACTGGAGGGTGATAGTCTGAAAAAGATTGATTTTTTTTTGGGGGGGGTTACCCTCCTTCCCCCCTACATTTCTTAACATATGGCAACTCAGCTATACAGGGGGCACACGTAGGGCAATAGGACAACATTATTTTATTTATTAAAGGTTTCCTGGGCTTGTGTAGTGTAATGTAGTGGCTGTTATACTTCTATTTCTATTCTATTTTACGCTTAAGTTCCCACCGTATGCAAATAAGGCATCGCTAGCGTAACTGCACTTTGCCTGGCGAACGAACGGTAGCGCTAATTTGCTAACGTTCGCCGCCCTGAGCGCAAATTCACATCTTAGTGAATTTGCGTAGTGCTGGTGAAAATTCACCTGGCGAAGTGCTGCGAACACTAGTGAAGCCAACGCTAGCGAATTTGCGCATCTTAGTGACTTTGCCCCTAAATCTCACTCTGTGCAGATATGCTTACTTTTTAGGTATGTTGTAAGAGCCTGAATATTTTGGTACAAGGACAGATAGCTGATAATGCATGTATCCCATTTCAGCAGGCTATAGAGAGGGATGGCCTTGTCATTTCTTGTTGTCACTCGCTCTAATAGATTACAGTGTGCTGACAATGAAAGGAGAACTGTAATATAAAACTGCTGCTCCCAGCATGAGGAAAACAGAATATAATCTTATCAAAGTTTAGTAAGATGTTTATACTTTATAGCAGTTTTGGTTTTACATAGATCTTTAAATAAACAAACTCCTGTTTTTAGAATTGGACTATGCAGCTGGAGGCCATAGGCAAGATGTGGCCCCACAATGGATTGTAAGGCTCCTAGCCTGCCTAAAAGTGTCCATACACAAGCCGATAAAAGCTGCCAACAGACTGAGTCGGCAGCTTATTAGCCCGTGTATGGTGCCTTCCAACGGGCTTCCATGATCGATATCTGGCCGAAAGTCAGCCAGATGTTGCAAAACGAGCGGATCTCTCCATGTATGGCCACTTTAAGTACTTTCAAAACCTCACTATCATTTTAAAATATTCTGTCCCCTAAAAATATTGGAAAAAGTCGGATAGTACTTTGTTAGAGACTACAAGTAAGATAATACTGAATCTATAGGGGCAATGAGAACAACCATATTCCAAACTCGTTTTCACCAAACCACTTAAACTTGATCCCAAGATATAATGAATCCTCATTGGACGCAAAACCAGCCTATTGTGTTTATTTAATGTTAACATGATTTTATAGAAGACTTAAGGTCAAACAGAAAAATCTGTTATCTGGAAAACCCCAGGTCCCAGGCATACCGGATAACAGGTCCCATACCTGTACTAAATTAGAATAGCTACAGATAATAAGACCAAATCTCGCTTGTAGTGGTGTTTTTGGGTTAATGCCTCATATGGTAAAAGAATTGTCTTTTACCTGTTATGGCATAACATCACCCTGCTCATTTGGACTTATAAAACATTTCTTTATCTGCACAATCCTCATATAAGGTTTTACTCATGTAAGGTTATACTCACAGCTATCTGTGGCTTCATGGCATATGGAAAATTTTCAAATGTATACTTGTCCGATCTCCTCTGACGCATCTTAAAAAGTCTCGCTCCACGGTTATTGACGTGGGATAACTCCTCAAGCATAATGTCTCGTGGGACACTGATCTTTTTCCCAAAGTCCAATCCATCTGACTCTGCAATGCAACACAGGTAGAAGTTCATTCTCCTGGGATATGTAAAAGTGATTCGACCCTAGAGCAAAATATTTTTAGTCCCCCTAAAAACACTGGCATAATTAGCTGTTTTGTTGAAATATATTAAAATTACCAATTAGTCACTGGGTTCTCTTCTATCCCCCAAACCATTTTCCTTGCAAGGGTTCCCTGTACTTAAAGAGTTACTGTCATGGGAAACGCATCAGTTAATAGTGCTGCTCCAGCAGACTTTTGCACTGAAATCCATTTCTCAAATAGCAATTTTTCAATTCAATTTTGAAATCTGACATGGGGCTAGACATTTTGTCAATTTCCCAGCTGTCCCTGGTCATGTAACTTGCGCCAGCTCTTTAGAATGGAACTGCTTTCTGGCAGGCTGTTGTTTTTCGTTCTCAATGTAACTGACGGAGTCACAGTGGGACATGGGTTTTTACTATTGAGTGCTGTTCTTACATCTACCAGACAGTTGTTATCTTGTCTTAGGGAGCTGTTATCTGGTTACCTTCTCATTGTTCTGTTGTTAGGCTGCTGGGGTTGGCTGATATCACTCCAGCTTGCAGTACAGCAGTAAAGAGTGATTGAAGTTTATCAGAGCAAAAGTCACATGACTAGGGGCAGCTGGACAATATGTCTAACCTATGTCAGATTTCAAAATGAAATCTAAAAAAATCTGTTTGCTCTTTTGAGAAATGAATTTCGGTGCAGAATTCTTCTGAAGCAACACTATTAACTGATGCATTAAAAAAAAAAATAATAGAAGACCTGAATAGAAAGATGAGTAATAAAAAGTAGCAATAACAATAAGGCGCAGATTTATCAAGGGTCGACGTAAAAATTCAAAGTAACAAATTTGATTTTCAAGCTATTTTTATGTACTTCAACTATCGAATAGGCTCTAGTTAATAGCTGGAAAGATTCAGAAAAAAGGGGAATAATTAAAAAACTATAAAAAAATGTCTGTGAAGGTTTTCATTCATCCAGGTCATGGTATATCTAGGATAAGTAAATCTAGAGCAACTGGACTTGCTGATTAATCATGCTCTAGATTTACTTCTACTAGAATAATGAATGAAGACCAGTTGAAAAGTTGCTCATAATTCGGCATTCAATAATATTCTAAAAGTCAACTTAAAGGTGAACCACCCCTTTAATTGAAGCCCTAAAAAATTAATGCCCATGCCTTGCCTGCATGATGCCCATTTTGTGGCTAATGTCCCCTGTGTGCATTAGTTCCCCCTCTACTAAATGACAACACATTTTATACCATCATCTGCAGGCACCACATTTTTCAGCAGGTGTTATTATTCTGGAATGCTGAAATACGGGAAGAAACTGCAAATTATTGGAACATATTTGTAAAGGAGACCTTGCACTTTCATTCCAAACTTTTTTAAAAAACAGCGAGCAGTTCTTTCATTCTGTGGGGTCCGTTTACTAAAGTGCGGTAAAAATTTGCGCACACAATATAGACAAATGTATCGCAGAATATGTTTTTGCGAGTTTATTAACCTGCATTAACTATAAATTTGCGAGTTTTCTTGCGCAAGGATATGTGTTCGGCAGTTATCGCATTAGCTGAAAATAACACTACGTACACATTAACGCCTGGTTTACTAAGGGGCAGATTTACTAAATTCACATGAGTGATTCGAATATTCGATCGAATTTTCAAAAAGATTCGAATTTCGAATATGCAAATTCGACCAAATTCGACCATCGAATAATCGAATTCGAATAATTCGAATATTCGAATAAAATTTTATTTGAATATTTGAAAATCCAATGGTCGAATACTTCTCCTTTAAATTTAAATTCGACCACCTACTTCGCCAGATTAAACCTACCTACTAATGGGGATCATTCCCTAAGATCGAATATAAAAAATTCGATTGATTGCTAAAAAATCGTTCGAATATTCGATTCGAATATTCGAACGAATTATCAAATTTTCTCTATTCAATCGTTCGATCATTCGAATTGCAGTAAAATCCTTCGCATTCGATAGTCGAATTCGTAGTATTTTACCTCCCCACTATTCCCTGTTCAAATTTCAAATTTTTTTATCAATCATAATTTGACCAGTAGTAAATCTGCCCCTAAATGTGTGAAAGACAAAATTAACACCAGAATATTCACAACATTTTACCGCCATCTATATAGAGGCTTTAACTTATTTTGTCACCAGAGAATTTGGAACTTGCTAAAATTACCGCTAACGTAAGCTGGTTCACTAACATAGTTACCGAAAGTGATCGCAATGACTTCTGGGCGCATCGCTGTTTAGTAAAATATTCTCAGCGATAACATGCAGAAACTTAAAGTCAAATTTATCGCACTTTAGCAAACGGACCCCTGTGTATGAAGGGCTCAACCACAGGGTGCAGATTTGTAACTGAATACACGCGGGCTCATTCCTTTCTATGAGGCCCTGAGAGAGAGTACAACTGGATTCTAGTCAGATACAGTTGGAAGCTATCTGGCACTGTGATATAAACCTAATCTTGCAGCAATAAACAATCATATTGTTTTCAATTTGGCATTCATCTATGTGTGGTCCATTGAGATCACGCACATGTTGCATGTCAGCGGCTGCGCATTTCGAATGCAGAACAATGCGAATAGTAAAATATATCCTTTTTCCTCTTTATACTTCTTTTGTGTTTTGAACTTAAAACTGCATTCCATACCATACTGATGCAACTGGAAACAATATTCTGTTTCCTGTACCCAAGGCTCTAACACCACCCTGTCTCCTAGTGTAATGTAAAGGAGTAATACAATATTCTGGGAATTGCTGTTTTTAATTGCATAATCATTTCAATTTACCCTAGGTGGGTTTTAAGGCAGCTTAAAGGGCAAGTCAACTCCATAGTAAAAACATAATTTTAAACATCTTTCCAATATACATGCATTAACATTTTTTAGAATCAAGTTATTTGTAAAAACAATTACTATTGAAAGAAGCAATTGCTGAACTCCTCGTTGTTTCATTTTAGGGCTAGTCCAGATGAGAAGATTCGGGGAGATTCGTTGCCTGGTGACTTATCGCCTCCCAACTACAGTATCTCCCCGAACTCCTTCCCCCTGCCTTCCAGCTGCTTCAATAAAGAATCGCCTGCACCTATTCACAAGTGGCGCTGTGTTTTCCGAAGTTACTCAAAGTTGCCTCTTTAGGCAATTTTCAGCAACTTAGGAGAACGCAGTGCCACCTGTGAATAGGCACAGGTGACTTTACATTTCAGCGGGCAGAAGACACGGGCAAGCAATTCAGGGAGATTAGTCGCCCGAAAGAAGTGGCGATTAGTCGCCAGGCGACAAATCTACCTGAAATCTTGCCGTGTGGATCAGCCCTTAAATAATGTTGCAAAAGTCAGCTGCCTTGTGTTACATTGTATCTGAGCCATCATGGCAGAGAAAACAGACAGACAAAAACTGCTTTTAATAGCAATACAAAAAAAAAATCCATAGAAAAATTGTAATGGTTGTATATTGCAAAGTTGCTTAGAATTATGTTTTCTTTGGGGGGGGTTGACATTCCCTTTAATAATCCTTCATGAAATACTGTAATTGTTACTGCTACTTTTATATTTGACCTACAACCTGCATTGGTATGTGATTAGGGTTTCCACCTCGCCCATTTAATACTATTAATTCCACATCCTACATGGCTAAGTAACAATTCCTTTAAATGCATGCCGCAGACCAAACTCATTTATGTACAGCCATGCAGCATGCATCTCAATGAATTGCTAGGTGTATTTCCCTTGAAGCAGCAATAACTTAAAGTTGAGAGGGGCTTAACAAATTGCCAGCACTGTAGATTCTGGGTGCATTATATTTAAAAGAATGGGAAAACATGCTGCTCTGTTCCCAAAGTAAAATGATTAATCAGCAGTGCAATGCTAAGAATTTTAAATATGGTCATACCAAGTGATATCTGAGGGTAGGAATAGGGAGCAAAGTGCATACAAACCATTGTGTTTTTACACAGTGGTCTTCTCTGTACTTGAAAATGAATTTTCACAGGCCTCTACACTCCAAAATGAGTGATGCAGCGTGGTTGTCCCCATTAATACGGCATTACCTGCATTACTTATTGGTGTATGGTGTAATAAGTAAGTAGGTGTTCCTCTCATGTCCCTCTAGGAAGTGTCTCAGAGCTAAGAAAGAAAAAGCTCTAAGCTGGTGTACTTTGGGGCCACAAAACACTTACATCTAGGGTTATAATAAATGCACCCTATGATTTTATATTGACTACCCTGGTGCTCCAGCAAGAGAAATAATCAGACAAGACAGGTATTGAGAGCAGTAGAAGGTACTTGTGATCAGTAGGGTAGCAAGAACCATTGTGTTAAGCAAGAAAGAGGTGTGAATCAAATGGGAGGGAAAAAGGGCACCAGACCAGGTCATTCCTTGGAAACCATTATTACTTGCCCTGGCTCTACCAGCAGGCAAGTAGTTCAGAGCCATTCATGTCATATGCAGAGCATTTTCCATACCTTGCTATAGAAAACATCGACAGGTGATTTAGAGCATTTTGATGACTGTGTTTGTCCACTAGAGCACCATGATAATAAAAAATGTTTGGGTGTCCCAAGGTGTAAGGAGCGGTCTGTATACAGCACTAACATCCATCATAATCCCACAGGCCACTCACATTCCAACACCTTGTGTCTCATTCCCTTCCCTTTTAGATTGTAAGCTCTTTTGCACAGTCATTATATATGTAACTCTACATGTTCTAAAATGTAATTCGTGTGATTTCTTTGTATATGTATTTTACAGCGTTGCACAATAAGTTGGCTCTCTAAAAATACATTTTTATAATAATTAGGGATGGCCCGAATCCACTATTTTGGATTCAGCCGAACCCCCGAATCCTTCCAGAAAGATTCGACCGAATCCGAACCTTAATTTGCATATGCAAATTTGGGGTGGGAAGGGGAAAATATTTTTTACTTTCTTGTTTTGTGACAAAAAAGTCATGCAAATTAGGGTTTGGATTCAGTTCGGCTGGGCAGAAGGATTAGGACGAATCTGAATCCAGCTGAAAAAAGGCAGAATCCTGGCCGAATCCCGAACCGAATCCTGGATTCGGTGCATCCCTAATAATAATAATCATATCTAAGAAATATGGACCTTTTTAAAAAAAATTCTGCAGTAAAATAATTTCTTCAGGTTTTTCTGGTTTGTGATCCTATTTTTAAAATTCCAAAACATTTTGTCATATTTCGCCAGCTCCTGCCAGGTATAGAATCAGGGAACCTAGGCTGACAGGTCTGTGCTTCTCCTGGCTGAACCACAGAAGGCTAATAGCTGGGAATGACAAGGATTTAGCTAGTTTACGCTAGCTCCTGTGTCTGCACCAGGACTGGGATTCAAAATAGGCCCAGCTATTCCTACTACACAAAGGCCCAAACAGCCCCAACCAACCCACTTGATAGTCACTTTCTATGGCAACTTATAGCAGCCCGTCTGGCATTTGCCAGAACCCACAGTCCGGGCCTGGTCTGCACCAAGAGCCAATGCTTTGGCTTAGGAGAGGGATACACTTAGGGCACATAGAAGGAGTTAGGGGGTAAGTATTTTAATTTAGAAAATTATTTTAGAATTATTAACAGCTCTTCAGTTCTGACGCCTAGCAGGAAGATGCTACGACTCCACCAATAACTCAAATGCCAGCAGCTTCTATTCATTTAATTTCACTGTATTTAATATACAAGTATGGGATTGTTAACCCAGAAACTTGTTACACAGAAAGCTCCGAATTACAGAAAGGCCACCTCCCTCAGACTCAATTTTATCCAAATAATCCAGATTTATCTCCTTTTCTGTAATAGTAAAACAGTACCTTGTACCTGATCCAAACTAAGATATAATTAGTCCTTATTGAAGGCAAAAACCAGCCTATTGAGCTTATTTCACGTTTACATGATTTTATCATATACTTTTATAATATGAAGATCCAAAGCCCTGAGCATTCTGGGTAACAGTTCCCATACCTGTACAATCAAACAGCCATTAAAAATATTTTCATGTGTAAGAAGAGAAATAAAAATGTTTATAAAAAAAACACCATCAGTCTCAATCAATATTTATTCATGCCTTAGTTTCTTATATAATCGGAATCAACCTGTGGTATATCAAACCACATGATGTCATTATCTGGTTGAATAGTTGTAAGACATTATGTAATAGCTTTGCCATGACACATATCAAAGCAACAATATTCCAAGCAGTGCCCAACCACACTATAAGGTGGTTCTGTTTTCTTTAGCCCAAAACACAAGTCAGTGGACGAAACAGCACAGAAACCAGCACTCCCAGCGTTCTATTCAGATGATAACTTGTTGATAGGCCCAATGGTGATACAAGCACACTCACAGTTTCTGTTAAGTACTGCATTTTAATTTGTACCAATTTATAACTAGCATCAAAGGGGTAAATACACAGAGGAAGTAAAAAGATATAACATTTCATGAACTGCTTCACAGGTTGTAAGTTCTAAAGCATATTGTCATCACTGTATCAAGGGACATCTGGCTAGATTCTCTTTGGAAATGATGTTTATTAATTTGTTAAACCCTCCTTTGTAGTGTTATCTACATTTATATACTGAGTTATGTAGAATATATTATTCAAAGGCCTGGCCTCGGCATAAACATCCGGTTTAATACACGAACGACAATACTTTTTACACCTTAAAATATGTGTTATCATAGAGTCGATTAAAATAATGGCACAGATTATATTGCTGTTCTAAACCTTCTTCCTAAATTTCTGTTAGGCTTTTCCATATTTTCATGTCTCTATTCAGTCGAAAGTGAACTTTAGCCTTACTCTTTACCTATCATTCCTGAGCCAGGAATGATAGGTAAAGAGGTTTATTTATAGGCTGTTCATTAATACTGATGCAAATATTTACTTTAAACCGAAGTATAAAGAAATCTCCCACTACTGCCCAGAAGCGGCGTTCTTTATTGCTCTGTGCTGAACATTACTGTTCCACAATACAAAAGACCAGGTTAATTACTTGGTATCGGTTCACCGACTGCTTTATTTTTAGTCATACTTCCTTTAGCAAATCATTCCTATCCTGATAATTTACTGTTTTAATAAAATTAATTTTAAAGGAAAGTTCTTGCAAATTTGCCATTGCCAGGCAGAAATTAGACTTTGGCACCGTTAACCTCTTGATACAAATAAAACTGTGTTTTCTCTAAACAATGAAACTGACCATGAAAGCAACTTATAATTAACATAAAAGATTTTAATTGGCCTTTCCATAATCACCCTATTTTACATGCAGGTAGCATTTATTGAAAGCATATGGTAAAGGCCTGGCACTGTGCTTCTGTGCTACAGCAGTCACATTAGGAAACAATAAAGTCATTGTTCTACTGTGTTCAGGGTCCAGTGGGAGGCTTTGTAGAATATTGTTGCATGAGAGTAGTTTTAGTTCAATTACACTCCGTGGTATCTACTGTATACAAGTTAGTTTCAGCAGAAAGATTATCATGAAACTGGTCGCTAGCAGGGATTCTTGTCTGCCTCTAGGAAGACGAACAGACATTTACACTTACATATTGGCTAATAAACACATGCTAAGATACAGGTACAGCAGACTCAGGCATGGGACCTGTTATAATTTAATGAATCATGGTTTAAGAATTAAATTAATCTCTGCTTTATGTTAATCACTAATGAATAAATATAAGGTTTAGTTAATTAATGAATTGAAAAAGTATATTTAAAACCGCACTTTAAGCACTTTACCTTAGGAATAGTTTTATACAATTGGAGTAACCCTTGAATAATTAATTATGAATTGTTAGAATTGTTGAATTAATTTATACACGACACTTGCACTTTAAATAACCCTGGTCTTACTCCTATTAGGTGAAGTAATCAGGGATACTATTTAATTATTAGCATTTTAGGATAATGAATTAATATTTATACAAACTATTTACAAAACTAATTGCACTAGCACATTATGTATGAATTTTATCACCTCAATCTAAAGGTGTGGTAGGATATTGATAATCAATTGGTATTGTGTGATACCCTAATTTAGGAATATTGTAATTTTGTAAAAAGGTTAATGTGGGGCTTCTTTTCTTTCCTTCTTCTTATTGAACGTGAATCAATCTGATAAAATCACACCTCCAACACAATCTAAATAAATCAATAGTGTTTAATCCCGAGGTTTCTTCTTTTATAAAGGTCCCATACCTGTATCGGGAAACCTGATCAGTGCACATCATTAAGTATAATATGTATGTTTTAAGAGATGTATAGAACGTAAAGTAAATTTTTCTCTATAAAGCTGGGATTTTGTCTCATTTAGGAAAAACAATTCATCTCAGATTTGCAACACTTGGAAATGAAGCTGAGGTCAGCCACATAGAGTAACAGCTAGGGCTGAGTTCCTATAACAGGAAAAGTGGAGAATTTCATCCAATGCCTTGCAGACATTTCCCAATACCAATAGACACAACAGTTTCTTTGACTTGTGGTCTTGGGCTTAATAAGGAAATTGAGTAACTGACGCTGATTGCAACGTGGGCTGCATGTTGATTAAACAAGAAATACTCTTCAGACTTACTCCTACAACGAGCATGAATCAAAGACTGAGCTCACTTTTAACTCATTTTTAAAACTTTTAATTTTCGCTTAAGGGATGGAAAGTTAATAGAATTGTAAAAGTTTCCCCCTTTTCCTGGCATATGTAACAGTTTATTAGATGTAAATATCATTGGGTTTTTTTTTTCCTTTTTAAAAGGAGGAACTGTGTTTGTCATTACTTTTTTTTAATCATTGTTCACAGAGTGTTTAGGAAAGCTTTAATAGTCAGACTCGTGAAAAGCTAGAGCTTAGTTAATTCACTGAAAGGAAACATTGATTTAGTACAGGAAACAATCAGTGCCATTGTATTTTTTAGTGGGCACCTAAGGTTTTTCTTTCAGATGTATCTGATTTTGCAAAGTTCTTATTTATATGGGACCTCATGGATATTCCTTTTTATTCTTTCTTGGGTGTTCTTTTATGCTTGGTTTCTGGTATCAGTTTTGGAGCCCAGTATCTTAAAGGTCTTAGGGCCAGTGGCATTGGCTACATCAGTGCTGGCTTCTGGTGCTGGTACTGTGGGCATGGGGACAGTTTCCTGTACAGGTATCGGACCTGTTATCCAGAATGCTTGGGGTTTTCCAGATAATAGATCTTTCTTTAATTTGGATCCTCATACCTCAAATCTACTGGAAAATCATGTAAAAATTAAATAAACTCAATAGGCTGGGTTTATTTCCAATAAGGATGAATTATATCTTAGGGGCATGTTTACTAAGATTGGAGATAAATATCTGGAGAGATTTCTGGAGATGTTGCCCATGGCAACCAATCAGCAATTAGATTTAAACAGCCACCTATAAGTTAGCAAAGATCTGATTGGTTGCCATGGGCAACATCTCCAGATATTTATCTACAATCTTAGTAAACATGCCCCTTAGTTTGGATCAAGTACAAGATACTGTTTTATTATTGCAGAGAAAAAGAAAATAATGTTTAAAAATTTGGATAATGTGGATAAAATGTAGCCTATGGGAGACGGCCTTTCCGTAATTTGGACCTTTCTGGACAAAAGCTTTCTGGATAATGGATCCCATACCTGCGCTACAAAGAGCTCCCCAGAACCATGCCACCACAATGGGAAACACTACAAGGCATATAGGAACACTTTCTCCAGGGGCGCTCTGCCAATGAGGCGAGTTGAGGCACTCGCCTCAGGCAGCAGCACCCCCTGGTTACCAGGGCGGCAAAAAAGCACTTGCACGCTCTGCACAAGCGCCGTGGACCCCCCTTACCCCTGTAAGGCGCTGAAAAATTGAGTGCTGTGGGGAAGGGGGGGGGGGCGGCATCTTGAAGTCCTCCTCAGGCTGCAAAATCTTCAATATCATCCCTGACTTTCTCACAGCCTTAAACTAATGGCACATGTGTATTTTAGATTGTTGTGACAAAGAAAAACATTCTTCAACCTCCCAATGGCATTTTGTTCTGTCGGAGCTGAGGAACAGTTTTCATCAATTTTTTACTTAAACTGCTTTATAAATAGGGCAACGTGAAATAAAAAAGCTCTGGACTGAAAATGATGGACTGGTCAACCAGCATCAGTTTTCCTTGCTGTGCTCATAGGTAGATCTATATGTTTGATAGATAGTAAAATAAAGATGAGATTTAAAAACTCATCATTTCTGCTAAAATGCTAAGTGGTAAAATAGCTATCCTTCTAGCTGCCAGAGATTATTTTTGAAGCGTTACTCTATGATCCCATAATAATAACCATTACGGGCACTGATGAGGGGTTTGGAATCCCTATGGGTAGAGATTTCGACTGGGCATAAGGTTACAAAGGTTCATGCGTGTATGCTACAATCCACCTCATATAAGTGACGATTATGAAGCCCAGCTACTTTTACAAATAGAAGCGGCTTTACAACAAGGTCAAGTTATTATTATGGGTGACTTCAATTATCCGGACATTGACTGGGGTAATGGGGTTGCCAAGACAGATAAAGCTAGTAGGTTTGTAAATATGTTAAATGACAACTTTTTATCTCAGCTCATTCAAGAACCTATTAGGAATAACTATCTTTTGGATCTTGTAATAACTAATAATACTGAACTCATCTCTAGCATTTGTGTGGGTGAGCATTTAGGGAATAGTGATCATAACATGGTCTCCTTTGAGTAACTAAAACATTGAATTTCAGGCGTGCAAACTTTGACAGTATAAGAGCATCTCTGCTACATATTAAGTGGGAAATGCTTTTCACAGGGTTAAACAATGAACAAAAATGGGAAGTCTTTAAAATGCTGCTTAATAAATATACATGTCAGTATATTCCGATTGTAAGCAAGGAACGTTGTTGCAAAGCAAAACCTTTTTGGTAAAATAGAAGTGTTGGTGTTGAGGTGGGTAAGAAAAGACGTGCTTTTAAGGCTTTCAAGTTAGCTGGGACAGCGAAATCATTTATAAGGTACAAGGAGGCCAATAAATCATGCAAAAAAGCCATCAGGCAAGCTAAAATCGATAAGGAAAAGAATATAGCAGTAAGCAGTAAAAAGAATCCAAAACTATTTTTTAAATATCTTAATAGTAAAAAATTGAAACAGGAAGGGGTAGGACCTTTATTATTAGAGGGGGGTCAGCTGGTTGATGAGAACAAGCAAAAAGCTCAGATTGTGAATGCATACTTTTCGTCTGTCTACACAAATGAGGAACCAGCTAATGAAGGTTTCCTTATTAATAGTCCCAATTATAATAACACATCTAATGATGCATGGTTCACACATGCGGAAATTCAAAAGAGACTAGAACATGTTAAGATAAACAAAGGTCCAGGGCCAAATGGGATTCATCCCAGGGTAATTAATGAGCTTAGCTCTGTGATTGCCAAACCTCTCTACTTAATTTTTCAGGATTCATTGAGGTCAGGCATGGTGCATAGAGACTGGCGACTAGCAAATGTGATGCTGTTATTCAAAAAGGGATCCCATTCTCTGCCTCAAAACTATAGGCCAGTTAGTCTGAGGTCGGTGGTAGGAAAGCTTTTCGAAGGATTAATAAAGGATAGGATACTGGACTTCATAGCAAACACAGTACTATGAGTTTGTGCCAGCATGGTTTTATGCGTAATAGATCTTGCCAGAATACAGATGCAGTCACTTGGATTTGTAAGTTAAATGCGTCATGACTCAGGGCTAATTGAAGAAACTGTGTTATCCAAAGTTATCTTAACTCATTTAATGCATTTAACCTTTTCATTAGCATACCAAAGCACCATTGTTTTCAATGGTGAACTCTTTAATTGGATGGGATGCTGTGACACAATATTCTGTGCTAAGTGGGATAAATGGGATAGATGAGTTAACACACAAATCCAAGTGACTGCATCTGTAACTTAATTTCATTTTATGAGACCATAAGCAGGGACCTCAATTCTGGGATGGCTGTGGATGTGATTTACTTTTTTTAACATTTGATACAGTGCCACACAGAGGGTTACTGGTTAAATTAAGGAATGTTGGCCTGGAACATAGTATTTGTAACTGGATAGAGAACTGGCTAAAAGATAGACTACAAAGAGTGGTGGTAAATTGAACATTTTCTAATTGGACCAGTGTTGTTAGTGGGGTACCGCAGGGCTCTGTACTGGGTCCCTTGCTTTTCAACTTGTTTATTAATGACCTGGATGTGGGCATTGAAAATACGGTTTCTATTTTTGCAGATGATACTTAATTGTGCAGAACTATAGGTTCCATGCAGGATGCTGCCACTTTGCAGAGTGATTTATCTAAGTTGGGAAACTGGGCAGCAAACTGGAAAATGAGGTTCAATGTTGATAAATGCAAGGTTATGCACTTTGGAAAAAATAATATAAATGCAAGTTATACACTAAATGGCAGTGTGTTGGGAGTTTCGTTAAGTGAGAAAGATCTTGGGGTTTTTATAGATAACAAGTGTCATTCTGTAGCTACTATAGCAAATAGGGTTCTGTCCTGCATAAAAAGGGCATAAACTCAAGGGATGAAAACATAATTATGCCTCTTTATAGATCCCTAGTAAGACCACAACTGGAATATGCAGTGCAGTTTTGGACTTCAGTCCTTAGGAGGGATGTAAATGAGCTGGAGATAGTGCAGGACGTGCAACTAAACTGGTTAGAGTAATGGAAGACTTAAATTATGAGGGTAGACTGTCCAGGTTGGGGCGGTTTTCTCTGGAAAAAAGGCGCTTGCGAGGGGACATGAATACACTTTACAAATACAATATGAGACATTATAGACAAATATCAGGGGACCCTTTTACCCATAAAGAGGATCACCGCACCAGAGGCCACCCCTTCAGACTAGAAGAAAAGGACTTTCATTTGAAGCAGCGTAGGTGGTTCTTCACAGTGAGGACAGTGACCTGTGAACTGCACTGCTGTTGTGTTGTGATGGCTGATTCTGTTGATGTTTTCAAAAGGGGCTTGGATGATTTTTGGAATGGACATTATATCAAAGGCTATTTTGATACTAAACTACAGTTAGTATAGCTATGGGCATTTATGGTTTGTGTGAAAGAGTGGAGGGGGGGTGTGTATGTATGCTGGGTTTTAATTTGGAGGGGTTGAACATGGTGGACTTTTTTCAACCCAATTTAACTATGTAACAATCCCCAGTTGCTGAAACATGTGGCTTCCAGATATTGCAGAGCACAAGTTAATTAAATATACACAATGTATAGCTATCTATCTATATACTCTCTATCTATCATCTATGATTTATCATTCATCTATCTATCTAGCTACCTTGATATCATCTATCTGTACATCTATCTCTTAATCTTTCTACAGTATCTCTCCATCATCTGTCTATTTATCTATCTCATTCATATAAAATCTGTCTATCTCACTATCATCCAGCAATATATCTATATATCTATCATCTATCTATCACTCTAACATCTATATATTTATCTATCTATCTATCTATCTATATATCTAAATATTATCTATCTATATACCTTGCTCTTAATCTATCTGTATCTTAATCTCTCAAATGCTCTATCATCTGTCTTTTTATCTATCTATCTATCATCTATCTATCTATCTCATTTATCTATCATCTGTCTATCAGCTATCTATCTCATCAATCTATCTATCTCATCAATCTATCTATCTATCTATCTATCTATCTATCTGTCTTTCTGTCTGTCTGTCTATCTATCTCTTAACCTATATATCTTCCTATCTTCTATCTTGCTATCATCAATTTATCTCTCAATCTATCTATATATCAATTATCTATCATCTATCTATCATCTAGCTATCTATCATTCTTATATCAATATATTATCTATCTGTCTGTCTGTCTGTCTGTCTGTCTATCAATACACAGACAAAAATATATATAATTCACTTTATAAATGTTGGCACTACCTGAAGCAGTGTTTTACCCATTCCTGGATGCCAGCCATACGGTTAACCCTAAATACAAAGCTGAAAGTCAATCCTAGCAGAATATTCATCAGCTGTTAGTCAGCTTCATTCCTTCATAGCAGTTGTTCATCTGAAAATAGATCTCCAATACACTGCTACAAAAGGCTCAGTACCCATAGGAGGCTTGACGTTTGAACAGATTATTTATGGACATCCATATGAAAGAATCACTCAGTGGGGCTTGATGTCAAAGCTAAAGGATGTTAGTGCAATGCAACAAGCAGTAATATACCATTTCCACCATTTCCTTGGATTTCCTTCAAAATGGCTGATGCTTGCTCTCTCCTTTCCTTGTTAAGGGCACTTTGTGACAACATTGTTCTTTTTTTTTTCTGTCCCTGAAATATAAAATGAACAAAAACAGTTATTTATGAGCATGCAGGATTCACAAGACAATTTTACATGTTTATAGACTTTGTTTTTGCAGGAAATCCTCAGGATATTGTTATATTTACCATATGTTTGTAAAGTTTATTCTAGTGTGGATAATTGGAATATGGGTAAATAGTAGGTATGGGATCTTTTATCTGGAATCCTTGTGAACTGAAGTTTTACAGAGGTTTTACTACTATTTGCTTCAATTCAACCTTTTAAACATTGAACAAACCGAATAGTGTTGTTCTGTCACCAATGTGGATTTAGTTACCAAGCACAAGGTAAAATATTATTAGTGCACAGAAAAAGGGAATCATATATATCAGGATTCTGGATAAAGAGATTCCATTTCTGTACTTCAGCTTTATCACAGACACACAGGGTGAGGTAGGTGCATTATAGGTGATGTCACTTTGGGGTGTGTGTGTGTTAGTTCTTTTCAAACCAACCCTAACTATGTGTGAAACTGATTGTTTGCAGTTGCGTTTGTAAATGAGCCTTATCAAAAGGCGCTGGGCTTTGTATGACTTTCAGGATGCATGACCAAAGAACAGACATCCTCATTACAAGATCAGCTGTTTTGTCAAGCACATTTGAAAAAAACTTAAAACCATTGATCTTTTAACCAATTTTACAGCTCATTCACTTTTGCCCCACTCTGTGCCTAGTGTAGGGTTGAAAATTCAACACATGGTGCACAGTGCAGCTTCAGATGGTACATGCCAGACCTTGCAGCCTCCTCTCCCACTCCCTAAATTACACATTGGAATGACACACAAGTGAAAGGGTGTGTGTGTGTGGGGGGGGGGGGGGTACCTGTGTGCCCCCCTTCATGAATGAAGCCCTAACAAATGAAGTGCTATATTCTGCAGGACAGCTCCAAATTGGAGCACAGAGTCCTGTGGCAATTCTTTGAGAGGCAAAAGCAATGTGCAAAAAACTGTGCCTGTTTTTTTGCACATTGCCTTGGAGTTCATAAAAGATCCCTCTTATCTATATGGCCATAAAGAATGAATACAAATTAATTCTATGCACCATTCTACTATGCATTTGTTCCAATGACTAAAATAATGTGTAAATGTATTAGCTATTCAAAGCAAATTTTGTTTATAATTTTTTGATTTTCTGCATTGATGGTTCTGAGAATCGTTTGGGTTTGAGTTAACTTTTAGTATGATGCAGGGAGTGGTATTCTGAGACAATTTGCAATTAATTTTCATTTTTTAATATTTGTGATTTTTGAGTTATTTAGCTTTTTATTCAGCAGCTCTCTGGTTTACGATTTCAACAATCCAACTGTCAGGCTCGTAATCACCCTAGCAATAATAATACATTTTTAGCCTTACAAAGAATTTGTTTTTAGATGGGGTTAGTGATCCCCCATTTGAAATCTAAAAAGAGTCCCCAGAAGAAGGCAAATAGTTCAAAAACTATTAAAAAAAGAAGAAATGAAGAACAAATTAAAAGTTGCTTAGAACTATCCATTCTAGAACATACTAAATATTAAATTAAATGTGAATTACCCATTTAAAACAGAACCCAGCTGATTTACAGATCTGTGAAAAAGTATACAAGGCATTGCGGGAATTAGTATGTTGGCTGTTTGGCTTCCGCCAACTAAGGAAGGGATTGGATAACACACCTCCCGAGGAACGTTGGTATATGATGTGAATTGGTGCAAAATTTTTATCTCATGAAATAAATGCTCACTTTTTTGGCAAGTGGATGAAAGCCGTTCATTTTTTAGGCTGTCTGGCTTCTGCTGCATGTTTCAAAAGTCAGAGCCAGCAGCACTGAAAGAGTTCAGTGGCAGGTGCAGGGGGGAGTCACTTTGAACCATTCTCTTTGCACTTTGCTCTCCCGTGTTAAACTAGCCCTGTTAACTTTTATAACAAATGTAAAGCTTTGCATTCATGTTAATTACTGTAATAAGAAAATTCCAACAAGAATAACCACAATATATTGTTTCCCAACTTCTGCAAAAACAACATAAAGTATATTAGCTATTATATGCAATGTGTAAAAAAGGGTAGTTGTGGGAGCACTCCAAGGCTAAGTAAAAAAGTTATTCTGCTGGAAGTCTAGCAGTTATGCTGCAGGCCAAGCTTCCATGTGGTTGTAACACCCCACACCCGTCCCTTTTAATGGTGGCCCTATGCCTTTAAAAATACGTTTGGGCAGTCTTTCTCATAAAAGCGTGGTATTGGGCCCTGGTATCAGGATGGGCATCCAGGCCCTCCTGTTGTACCCTCCCACCTATGAATCATACGATGGAGTGCTGCTGGCATGCATGCTGGAAAATCTCCCCCATGCACATCCATGGGCGATAACTGTTATCATGGCTCTGTCGGATCCCAAGGGGGTGGGACCCAGGTATGATGCATCCCCTGCACCCCTGGTAGTTACGCCACTGACTATAGAACGCAAGGTTGAAGCTTGGAACTTTCAATCTAAAAAAATGTGGGTACAAAATCTATCTATAAACATATCATTTCTGTATTCTTAAAGGCATCATACAAATTGGTTAAAAATATCCCTTTCCTATAAAAACAAAATAGGGGGCCCGCCTCCTAACGTGGAAATTATTACCAAAGTCAGAAATTGATATAATCTCCTAGCAGACCAACAGACACTGTTTCAAATTTAAAACCCTTTTAAGAAAATAAAAATGTGTAAATATTAATGGGGAAGCAGTCCAGGTTCTGGACTAGGACGGCAGATGGCCGGGAAAAGATCTGATGGGCCCCAGCCTAAGCCTGTTCTCCATTCTCTGCTCTGGTCCTTGATTTTTGGCATTCCTTCCAGACCCCGCCCTGATCGTAGAAAGAAGGCAGCTGCAAATATAGGCACTGGAAGGGGGGAGGGGAAGTGTAGACTTCTGGGTTGGGGGACCCAGAGACAAATGTGCATAATGCTGTAGTGCCCACTACATTCATGGAGAGCACTAGAGGGCAGTCTACTGAAAAATCCTGGCTGGATCACCTTGTTGAATTGGCCTGCATTGCCTACCCTCATTATCCACATAGGAAACACTGGGATTACCACAACCAGTTGAAAATGGTAATTACAGTTACAGTAGGGACATTGAGATTTCTAAATACAGGTTTGGTAGGTAGCCCACTCATAGCAAAGGATGACGTGGGAGAACTATACATAGTGAGCCTTACAACCAAAATCAATCTAGCAAAATATTAATTTTATGGGAGCTTTCCTTTTTAGTTAAAAAAAAAAACTGCTATCTACCAAGAATTGCATTTGGGCTTTAAAATAATCCAGTTTTGAACCAAAAAAACAAAGACAGTCCCATGTCCCATGCCGGGACGGCATTAACCTACTGCATGAATGTAACACTGTAGAAATAGGCAAGTGGAGCCCCTTGGGTTATTTTCTTAACTCCTCAGAAGCTGGCGTGGGTACCTGGACACAATACGAAGGAACCCTAGGCAAATCAGATCACTCTTTGCTATTAAATTAGATTTTTTATTCCATTAAACAAAAGAGAATTATATTATTATTTTAGTTAGATTTTTGTCAGGTATTTTATTTATTAAATCAATATTTCATGAAACTGGTAGTCATATGAGCTTCTTTTGTAAGGTCACTTGGTTTCTGAGTTCTACAGAAATAATGCAGTTTTTTTTTTAATGCATGATTTTTATTGCTAAAACTTTAATTCTTGGTGCATCTGCATCATGCATGACACTTGCTTAATATTATAAAAGTAATGTTATAAAACACCAGAAAAAGCAGGGAAAGAATTGCCCTTGGTACAAGTGAGTGGACATTGTACGCTCCAAACATATTTTGCAGCTTGGGATCATAAAAATATAATATATAGCATTTAATGAGTCAGCTCACAAAGGGAAAAAAGCCTCTCTGACAATTGTATTTCAGCTCTGCCTACTGTAATACAATTGCCAAACCCGGAGCGAAAAAGTCTCCCTTCTGAAATTCGTTGGAGAAAAATAGTGTATAAAGAAGCACTTTTTGTTGCAAAACCTCATTCAAGTATCTACTGAAAGAAAACACTGTTGAAAAAGCAGCTATGGTAACTCATGGTCACGCACAATGTAATTGTTATTGTTTTAAGATTTTTTTGTGTCCATGCTGTTTGAGTCATTTGTTAAGCATTTTATTATTGGTGTTCATGATCGCTGTGTTTGTGCGTGGAATGTCAGCTAAAAATAATTCAAGTTGAACCTTTTGTCCTTGTCTTATTCACCAATTTGCTGGCTCATTTTTAATATAGATACACGGGGGCTGTATTTGAAGTCAGCAACAAAAATATTGCTTGGCAACATATTCTACCAAAGTGGACCTTTGCACCAAACCTGAACTGTTTCCCCTCTATATTTTAATACTTGCACATAAGCAGGTGTTCACATTCACAGTGACTGTATCATTAAAGATAATCCCATCAGTCTAATTTCACGTACTAAATCAGCCAAATAACAAATACTAATAAGCTGGACAGTGCCCTTAATCATGCCCATCTTTTTGGTGCATTCACTTTATGAAAAACCACTTGCACACACCAGAATGATGAATCAATTTGCTTACCCTTAGCCGAGGCTCTGCTTTCAGAAGGCAATGCAAGCAAGATGAATTGGCCGAAACAGTCCTATGAATGTGAATGACCTCTCTTATCCTAGACAGTTTTTCTCTGCTGTGTTACTGGTAGAGAGTAAAACTGGGGGCTCAACCACTCTACTGAGCCTGGCATCCAGATGACATCAGTTGGCTAAATATAGATTTAGCACTCCAGCCTCATATCTTCCAGGCTTGGAAAGGATGAAGAGTGAACAAAAAGGAACATGTACAATAATAAGCCATTTGTGGAGATAAATTCCCAATATCTATGAGAGCAAGAACAAATTTTTTTGCGGTGTGAAAGATTAGAGATTAGAACAAGGGCTACTTTTAGTATTCTAGTCTGCCAGCTCCTCCTTACAAACAATGTTGAGCAGTGTCGCGTGCTTCGTTTCACACGTTGGACGGCATTGCATCTGTCAAGCTTTTTTCCCCCTTTGTAATGTGACCTGGGGCCTTTTCCAAAATGCCATTGGCACTCCCTCATGTTTTACAGTTCATAAATATTCAGCCAGCAAACAAACCTTGTTGAGTTCATAGCAAAACAACTTTTGTTGTTTAGTACTAATATTCTGAAAAAAAATTCGGATTTCTTGAGAAAGCAACCAAACAGAAAAGAGTTTTTTAATTGGTGCAGCAGAGTTAGAATAATTAAAAGTAAAGACCTGATTGTTATGGGTAACTGCTGTGGTACAAATAAATACCATATACCTATATTAGCATTTGAGGCTGTATGATTCCATGGGATAAGTTATTTTGGTTTGTTGGTCCATTAAAACCAATCAGACGTATGTTTATATAATTCTGATTTTACCAGACTGGTCAAAGCTACTTGATGACAGGTTCATTTAGTGAATAAAGCAGCCCCTTTTGTCAAGTATAAGGATATTCTAAGTAACTGAGGAGTTTGATGACCATATATACATATATATATATATATATATAAACTGCATTTTGTGTTCAATTATGTTATCTTTGACTAATAGTTAACGGTTTTTGATGATCAGAAACATTTTGTGTGACAAACATGCAAAAGAATAAGAAATCAGGAAGGGGGCAAATAGTTTTTCCACACCACTGTATATATATATATATATATTGTAAAGGTCTTGGAACTCTGAGATAACTTCTAAAATCCTCATATTTTTCAACAGGGGGTACTTTATTTATTATAATACACAAGTTTAAGTGAATCATGTGACAGAAATTACATCACTAAGCATTGATTTTTAACAATGACATCATTAAGCACCATTTATAAGGATATAATTTATCATATATTTATGGCTCTTGTGTATTATTGTGAGTTACTGGAGAGTAGAACACTATGCTGGGATAAAATCAGTATGGAATAAATAATAGCTGGCCTGGAGGGAATGCATAGAAGTCAGTTATGGTATGGGGCATATTTCAAATAATTTATTTACCGGGAGTAAGAGATACGGACACAGCAGTGTCCAGCGCTCCACAGTTTCCAGTTTGTCTTAAATGTTACAGTTTCCATGTTAGTTAAGATATGAGGCCTACTAAACCATCACAGAATATTTTTTTCCTTAGTTATGATGGCCTAGACTAATGCAGTACAGTAAAATAACTCATAACATTTATTAGCAGAATTTAATTATTGTGAGCTACCTAACTGACTATATTAACATTAAAACCATATCTAAATCAATTTAGATGGTTATTTGATAAATTTTATCAAACAAAGCTCGACCAAACTCCCATCCATGATTTATCATTAAAATAACTCAAATAGATTGGATCTTGGAAGGACTAAAGTGGAGCAAAAACCTGAATTGTACATTTTTTAGAATTTTCTCACAAATCCATCAATTTTTTTTCTGGTTGGTGCTGAACCCAGTGCAGACCACAATATCTTCAAATTGGGATAGGGACATCTGTTGACTTATACATGACCTTGACTAGTATGAGTTGCTGGATTTTCAGATTTGGTCTTTTTGCAGCATCGGGTATAATAAATCTGGACAATTTCGAGGTTTTTTTCCATGAAAAATATGAGTTTTTGCCTCAAAAAGCAAGAGTTGCGTTTTAGAAAACAATTCAAGTTCCATTTCAAACTATAAAAAATTTACTTATTTTATTTAACAAACATTTAACATGGAGTGACTATATTATGTGGGGAGTATATTAGGGGCATAACTACAGACGAAGCAGACTCTGCGATTGCAGGGGGGGGGGGGCAGAAGGTAAAGGTGATGCCTGAGGCCCTAATTCATATACAAAAACAAAACAGGTGAACCTCTAGAGATTCTGGCCACCTAAAAAATGATTTGCTGTGGGGCCCTGTAATGTCTAGTTACACCACTGTACAGAATGCTATTTTTGCTGCTACTGGCAAAAAAACAGCAGTGGACAAAACATTTTTCTCCATGTATTATTGTTCATAATTCTAATGAATGTAAAGGGCCCCCTAATATGCCCACAGAGCAGTGACAGGTGGACCTCAGCATCAAAACTCCCACTTCAGTGTTGAGAATTGCTTCCTTGTCACTATCAAACTGTTAATGATCACATCATATCCCTTCTCAATGTTGAGTATGGGACGCCATAAATATATTGAGCCCTGTAGTTGCAGCCAGAATTTCTTGTATAGAAATATGTGTCCTGAGCTACAAAAAGTCCATGGAGTTTCTATTCAAAAATTTAAAGGGATCCTGTCATGGGAAAGAAATTTTTTTTCAAAATGCATCAGTTAATAGTGCTATTCCAGAAGAATTCTGCATTGAAATCCATTTCTCAAAAGAGCAAACAGATTTTTTTATATTTCATTTTGAAATCTGACATGGGGCTAGACATATTGTCAATTTCCCAGTTGCCCCAAGTCATGTGACTTGATAAACTTCAATCACTCTTTACTGCTGTACTGCAAGTTGGGGTGATATCACCCCCTCCCTTTCCCCCACCCAACAGCCTAACAAAAGAACAATGAGCAGGTAACAGAAAGAAGATAACAGCTCCCTAACACAAGATAACAGCTGCCTGGTAGATCTAAGAACAGCACTCAATAGTAAAACCCATGTCCCACTACGTACTATTCAGTTACATTGAGAAGGAAAAACAACAGCCTGCCTGAAAGCAGTTTCCTCCTAAAGCGCTGGCACAAGTCACATGACATGGGGCAGCCGGGAAATTGACAAAATGGCTAGCCCCATGTCAGATTTCAAAACTGAATATAAAAAAAAATCTGTTTGCTCTTTTGAGAAAAGGATTTCAGTGCAGAAGTCTACTGGAGCAGCACTATTAACTGATGTGTTTTTTTTTTTTTTTAAAGATGTTTTCCTATGACAGTTTCCCTTTAAAATGTTTGGCATTGATAGCATAAATGAAAATAGTGGGGGAAATCTAACTACAACACTATTAATATTGGAATGAAATTGGATTTTTAAATTAGGGACAATTATACCTGAGGGAATGAATAGCCATTTTGAATTGAAACCATTTCTTACATCATTATGGAGTTAAACATATTTAATATATTTAACATGTTTTATTAGCTTGGAGAAAATTATGATTTGATTGCACATTGGTACTGTATTTTATCATTTATGTCATTTATAGCACTTAAGCACTTTATTTTTATGTACAAAGCTGTGCATGTTTCTAAAAAGTTCCTTGCTTTGTGGGAATTGGAATTGATCCTGGACAGTTTATATGCTTCTAATTGTAGCACCAACGAAAATGGTTTTATAGCCTCTGAATGAGGATAGGGATATCTGAGGCACCACTTACCTTTGGCCCATTGTCAACTGTGTTATCTCCAGCACTTCAGTATATGAACTCCATAGTGTTTTCTTTAATGGGCAGTCTTGCACCCAAAGCAACATGCATATATTGTGTTTAAGAGTTCCTTTCTATAGCTAATGTGCTATTCATTTTTTGAAAAAATGTTCCATTAATGTATATCTTTATTCCAGGTGTATGATTCCTGCACAGCTGCTTATACAAGTCATCTCTAGAGAATGGACTAAAAACAAAAACATATACAGCAGCGACTGTCTCTGCATCCATAGTGACTTACATGGAAACATTTTCTGTATATATTGGTTTTCTGGCACCTTCCATATATTTTATTTCATTTTATGTTTGACCAGCTGTTAAGTAAAAAAACTTAAAACACCAGTTTTCTTATTCAGAAGAGGACACATAGTTTATTTTTTTGTCCACTCAGCTTGCAAACTTCCAGGAGCAACTATAACTTTGTCTTCATCTTTCTCGGATTGCACATGTAGCGTAACCATGAGATGTCAAAAAACATGAATGTAGGATTTGTAAATGTTATCTTGGGTATATTTAGAATTGACTAATGTCCCTAGAATACATTCTTTACTTAATCAGCCAAAATGAAACGCCAGGTGGCATACACCATGACTACAACTATTTATAATGTCAGATATTGTGTGTTTTTCCATGATCTGAATGCATGTGAACTGAATTACAGAAGTGTAAACAGTCAGATCCTTAGTATTGCTCTCTCTTATGTACAGAGGAAATTTTGCTAGGTTGTTTTTTTACTTCTTTTTCAAAAATTGTCACTTCATTGCCTAAATAAATTGGAACTGGGAAAACAATTCAATACAATTTCAGTTAAACAATATTAAAGGTTTATGATGGGGTCCCCTAACTTTTTTTTACCTGTTAGTCACATACAAATGTAAAAAGAATTAGGGAGCAACACAAGTATGAAAAAAGTTTGTGGGGGTGCCAAACAAGGGCTGTGATTGGCTATTTAGTAGCTTGCTTCCAAGCTAGGAATTAAAATATAAGCACCTGCTTTTAGGCCTCTGAGAGCAACACCCAAGGGGTTGGTGAGCAACATGTTGCTTGCAAGTCACTGGTTCATGATCACTGCTTTATGGGTTGAAACCCCCATTGGTGGCCCCATATTTAATCAAGCCATTCTTCCCTTAATCCATAAAAAGTTTAGTGATTTATGAAAAGATCAACAATCACTGTAAAATAAATTTGCACTTATAAAAGACAGTTGATAATTATTCACTTGAATTATTACCCAAGTGGGCCATCAAGCTGGGACCCATTGGTCCTAGGGCAACTGTCCGGATTTAACCCAGACAGCCCGTCTTTGGAAGGGCTGCCTGAGTGAAATGTGCCTGTCCAGATTAACAAATTAGGAAATCTGGACAGGACATTGAAGTGACTGACATTGCAATCAGCCAATTGCTGATCTCCACGTCATCAGTCCCATCCCTATCATCATCCGCCCGCTATTAGACCCAACCCTAATTGGGCCCCCTATGGGTGCTAGCCTTAAGCTGGCCACTGATGCAACATTGAATCGTACGATCGGACTTTCCCATCTCTCGAACTGCCACTAACCATACAGATCAAAGTCTTTCCATTCCGACCAAATAAAGTAGTTTAGAACAGATCAGCCGATGTTCTGCCCTTGACAGTAATCGTACGATACATAAAGCTCTAGTGACAGTCTCCCACTGAAAATCGTACAATTGGCAATACACGCAGAGATATTATCGGCAACCGACAGAAATTTTCTAACCTGTCCGATCGACCAAACGACCGATCTCCCCCAGACGAAAAATGTCGGGACTCTCAGCACATGGTCCAAAAATCGTATGAATCCTCGATTCGTACAATCGGATCGTTGCATCCATGGCCAGCTTTACACAGAACTAAAGAGGAAATTTTTTATATCAGAAGAAGAATTTAAAAAAATGATTGAACATTCATTCACTATTTTGTCAATTGTTATTGAACAGAAAACAAAATATAAAATGCTGAATGAATGTAAACTTCACTGACACTTCAAAAGAGCTGGTATTAGGAGTCTAAAACTACTACAAAACTATAAAAATTGTAAATGCAAAAGTACTTTAATTTGTGTATTAGAATTTAGAATTCCTTTATCGGCATGTGGTTATTGTTGCAAAATGTGCTTTTAGAGACAGCCACCCAAAATATACCCATTGTAAACCATTATGGTAGAGCAATACTGATATCACTTGTGCACTTCAGAAAATGCATGTGAATGCAGAAGCATGATGGGAAAGATATTGGTGCTGCACAGTAGCCCATCCATTTAATGTAGTGTTGTTTCTGTAAATGAACTGCACTGAGCACTAAAGTATTCTGTTTCACTTCCAGGCTCTTGAAAGTTGGCTCCATATGTCTGAAAATACACCACATTGCATTCTCCATAGGTCAGGGAAGAACTCCTCTGGAAACTGTGTTTAGTCATGTGAGGAATACAAATAATGGTTTTATAATATAGATGACCCATAACTTACACTTAGGGGGTTAATTATCAAAGTTCAAAAACTTGAAAAAAAAATTTTTACTATTGAATCCAATTTTTTTGTGGAAAAAACCCACATTTTTTTCAGGATTTATTATACCCCGAGGATGGAAAAAGTCTGAATCCGAAAATCCTGCATCTCAGACCTGCGATGGTTGTATATAAGTCAATGTGACAGGTCTGAAGCTATCCTAATCTACACTGAGTTTCATGCAAAAAAGATTTTGTGGTTTTTGGGGAAAAATCAGTACAATTCTTAAGATTCTAATTTTCATACGATTTTCACAATTTTTTTTCAAGTTTTTTTGCCCACATACCCTCTCCGGTGTGAGAATGCATGCACACCTTCACCAGAGCGCTATGGAGCTGTGCTCCCCATTACTTTACAGAAAGTGTCTGGGCACCATGCCACCCCAAATTTTTTGCCATCCTAAGCCTGGGCCTATATGGAAATCTGGGCCTGCAGAAAATAATGACATAAATTTGTATTTTGATAAATAACCCCCTTAATAACAACCATAAACTTAAAGGAGAAGGAAAGGTTAAAACTGAGTAAATCTTATCTAGGGATGCACCGAATCCAGGATTCGGTTCGGGATTTGGTTCGGGATTCGGCCTTTTTCAGCAGGATTTGGATTAGGCCAAATCCTTCTGCCTGGCCGAACCGAATCCTAATTTGCATATGCCAGGGAGGGAAATCATGTGACTTTTTTGGTACAAAACAAGGAAATAAAAAATGTTTTCCCCTTCCCACCCATAATTTGCATATACAAATTAGGGTTTGGATTTAGTTCGGTATTCGGCCGAATCTTTCAGGAAGGATTCAGGGGTTCGGCCAAATACAGAATAGTGGATTCGGTGCATCCCTAATCATATCAGAAAGGTCCACTTACATATAACAGTAAACCCTCAAAGTAATACTGCTCCGAGTCAGAAGAAACACAGCATTTCTTTCCATCTATCTATTTCTTTCCATCTATTGCATATTGGAGATTGGAGAGAGATCCGCTCATTTGGCGACATTGTCAAACAAGCGGATCTCTATGTGTATGGCCACCATTAGTTGGTGTGTCCTTTAGATAAGCATGGAAGGGAGAGCCAGGGGCTGTTATGTAAAAAAGTTCCTCTCTTTGTGGGAATAGGAAGTGACCCTGGACAGTATTTAAAAAATTTTTATAGCTCCTCAATGGGGATAGGTAGGACAGGGATAGGCATCACTTACCTTTGACCCATTGTTGCAGTTGTCTCCAGCCCTTCAGTGTATATACCCCACAGTCCTTTCTTTTATAGGCATTTTAGAAAACCACACATGTACCTAAGACTTCTTAAATATAGCTCATTTGTTACTTCTGTTGTCTTTATGTCATTTGTTGACATGAAAGGAGTATAGATCTGCCTAGAATGACAGAAAAATGTTTCCCCCCCTAAATTTTGAAAGATTGATAATTGCATCACAGGACTTAATCACCAGAAGTGCAGCAAGTTAAAAATCAAGTCTGCTTTTTTTCGTTTTTCCATTGTGAGCATGCACATTTGGAGATTCCGCCACTTTTTTTGTAGACGAAATAACATTTAGCATATGTTTCCTTCCAGACAGCAAGCCCAACTGAGCTGTATTAAGAATGACACTTTGATATCATAAATGAAATGGAAGAATGGCACTACTTTATGTAAGAATTCTTTCGACTAAGCCTGCGTGTTTACAAAGGCAGCAGACGGATCATTTTCCCTTTCCGTATACTTCTGACAGCACATTGGGAGATATGACCTTGTCTTTTGCTAATCTCCTAAATTCAGTGCATCTAAAACAAAATTGGACACAGAGGAGATTAAACGATTATCTAAATGCCGGCATATAAAAAAAAAAAAGCATCAATTCATCTTCTGTTTGTGCAGAAAAGTAATATTTATTCCAGCACATAGTTACATCTTGCAAGCAGTAGTTTTCCAAGCATTCTACTTTAGTGGACAATCAAAATGTCAAACTAAACACACACTTCAAAGAGCAAGAAAAGAACAATTTTCCATTAAAATGGCTATAATGTGAATTAGTATGTGATTTACATGATATAAATAGTCACTCACTGCCCTGTTCCTCTTGTTTGAGCTACTCTGTGCTGAGCGGTTATTCATGTTTCTGTCCCTATAACATTGAACATATTGTGAGCACAGTTTTGTCATTCTTATCCAAATACCAATACAAACACAAGGCACATTTTACTATTTTCTGAAAACAAAATCTATAACTTTTGCTGGTTATAAACATTTTCAAAGGAAAGTATTGGAACTTTAGCTACATGTAGTTGAAAGGGCAAGGAGTGAAAATGTCCCAAAAGCATTTACAGATCATCTTCAGCTAGAAAACACATTTACAGTAATAATTCCAGTAGTTTTTTTGGCAGGGCTTCTGGGTCAGTTTATAAATATGTACAGATATGGGACCTATTATCCAGAATGCTCGGGACCTAGGGCTTTCCAGATAATGGGTCTTTCTGTACTTTCATACCTTAAGACTACTAGAAACTCATGTAAACATTAAATAAACCAAATAAGCTGGTTTTGCTTCCAATAAGGATTAATTATATATATATGGTTTGGATCAAGTACAAGCTGCTGTTTTGTTATTATTATAGAAAAATGTATGGGACTGGGAGCCAGCCTTTCTGTAATTCTGAACTTTCTGGATAAAATGTTTCTTGGATAACAGATCCCATACCTGTATTATCTAAGCCTTATGGCATACAGGACATACACAGACACATTCTTCACCAGCTGGTGGTGTGCAAACAGAAATAGCTCTGGGGAAGAAAACCACAACATTACACCTGAAATTTACAATTCCATTTTCATGGAAATTCAAATATTGGGTTTGCATACAAAGGAGGAGAGGGCATCTCACCTGAATTGCTTTTTTAACTCCTCCATTAGTGAATCATCATATGGTTTTCATAGGATCCAATAAACATAAGACTAGGTGGTGCATTGTTAAAGGGATGGTTCACCTTTAAGTTAACTTTTAGTATGTTATAGAATGGCCAGTTCAATGTAAGCAACTGTTTTCATCATTTATTTTTTATAGTTTTTTTAAATTGTTGCCTTCTTCTTCGGACTTTTTCCAGTTTTCAAATGGGGGGTCACTGACATCATCTAAAAGACAAATGCTCTGTAAAGCTAGATATTTGCTAGTTTTGATTATTCATTCAGGTCTTCTCCAATTCATTTTCCAGTCTTTAATTCAACTCAGTGCACAGTTGCTAGGTAATTTGGACTCTAGCAAACAGATTGCTGACATTGCAAACTGGAGAGCTGCTATATAAAAAGCTAAATAATTTAAAAACCTCAAATAATAAAAAATTAAAGCCAAATATCCCTCTCTATATGATACTTACAGTTAACTCAAAGGTAAACAACTCCTTCAAGAGAAGACATTAAAGCTGACAGACCATTGCAGAGCTTATCGCTAAAATTCTGCAATAATAACAGGAATGACTAGGAACAGGGTAGAATTAAATCATATATGAGGTCAAATATCATATATCTTTTTGTTGTGATTGGTCCTTCAAAGAGATATTCTTCTTGTATTCATCATAAGTATAAATGATATAAAGTATAGTTGGTGCCATAGCTCTACTATCAATTGGGGCATTTCGACCATCACTGTAACCATATATAGGTATGGGACCCTTTATCCAGAGTGCTTGGGACCTGTGGTTTTCCAGAAAATGGATCTTTCCTTAATGCCTTAAGTCTTCTAGAGCATCATTTAAACATTAAATAAACCCAATGGGCTGTTTTTGCCTCCAGTAAGGATTAATTATATATTAGTTTGGATCAAGTTTATTATTACAGAGAAAAAGGAAATCTTTATCTTTAAAAAAATAGGATTATTTGGATAAAATGGAGTCAATGGGAAATGGCCTTTCCATGTTTTACTGGATAACAGGTTTCCAGATCCCATGCCTGTACATATAAATAGTACACAATATAGCATTGGTAAAAGGGAAAACAGAATCCATTTAATTTATTTCAGATACCATATTCTTCTTTCTCATCAGCATTTTCCATTTTTTCCTATAGCTTTGCTGCTCCTTCCATGATCCGAATCCCTCAGCAGCACTTCCATTGAGCCACAGTCCCTGTCCATTGGGGTATACCCCACAAAGAACCTGTCGCTTTTTTGTTTACTAATTCCCAGTGTCAGACTTCTTCTCTCTTTCCTTCTCTTCTATGTATTGAGAAAGAAAGGGTATTTGCAGGTATTGTTGCAAATACAAAAGAAATAAGCAAATCTGTATGAAACAGATCCCAGAGGAGTTTGTAGCTCCATTATATTACATGACAGAAAATAACTTAGCTAATTCTTACATAGCAAAGACTTTTTTTAACTTGCAGATAGAATTAAAATGACTTTCAGCATCTGTTCTTACAATATAAACATCATATGTTAAATGTATACCTCCCGCTCGTTTCTAAAGATAGCAGGATGGCAGGCTGATTGCGTGCATGGTGGTGTGGGTGGAGATTTGTGTGTGAGCTGGAATATCATTTATGAAACGTATTATCTTATTTTTCTATTTTTTGTGCATTGTCGTTAAAAGGGAAAAAAATAAGGCTATTGTGGAATAACAGTGACTGGCACCGGAGCTTTCTCTTGTTGTGGCATTATAAAGACAGCAATATACAGTATATGCCAAAACGTCAGTCAGTGGAATGTCCTATAAAAATATACGTACATTTTTATAAGTCCTGTGTTGTGCAGTTTTATACAGTACTATATATGT
>CM044431.1:73346429-73366306 GCA_024363595.1 Xenopus borealis | reverse complement strand
ACTATAGCTGGGAAGGGTGGGGGCTACAACAGAGAGCTGGTCACTGCTCCAGTATAACTGAAGATTGAGGATGTTCTATGCACTCCAATGCACTTCACCAGGTCTGAACTGGAACGTTCAGTAAAATCTGCATCTTAGTGAATTACGTAGTTACGTCCATTCGCCAAAGGCGTTAGATCTATATACATTTCCTTCACTAGCAAAGGGCGCCTGCACACGTGATTAAATTTGGTGAATTTTCACTAGCATTAGTCACTTCGCCCTTTAGTGAATCTGCCCCATAGAGTTTATACAATTCTATTTATGGCTAATAATTGCACCCAGCTAGGGTTGCCACCTTTTCTTGTAAAAAAATACCAGCCTTCCTATATATTTATATTTTTTGCCTATTAATATCATTCGGATCAACCATCAAAAATATACCGGCCAGGCCTGTAAAATACTGGCCAAGTGGCAACCCTACACCCAGCATATCCAGTATAGTTATTTACAAACTGGGTCTAACAGGGCTCTAACAAGAATATTGCAGACAGAAATGAATAGGAATTGTATTGAGGCAGAATGCTCAGAATTACGGAAAGGCCCATAGTCTCCATTTTATCAAAATATTCAAAATTTTTAAAAATGATTTCCTTTTCTCTCTAGTAATAAAACAGTACCTTGTACTTGATCTCTGCTAAGATACTGTATAGTTAATCCTTATTGGAAGCAAAACCAATGTATTGGGTTTAATTAATGTTTAAATAATTTTTTTGTAGACTTAAGGAAGGAGTTCCAAATTATGGAAGGATCCCTTATCCAGAAAACCCCAGTTCCCGAGCATTCTGCTCAACAGGCCATGTACCTGTAGTTTGCTTTGCATTCATCAGTAGATAGAAAAGTTGGACTGATTTCCTGATTGAAACTTTTTATTTAATACATGTCAAAGTACTTTTGCTGCTACGGTAAAATGATCTGCCCAATGTCTCCATCTAAAAAAATAAACCCCTTCCTTAGATACAACATATATATATAGAGAGAGAGAGAGAGATGGAGAGAGAGACAGATGGAGAGGGAGAGAGAGGCAGAGGGAGAAAGAGACAGAGAGAGAGAGAGGGAAGGAGAGAGAGAAGGTAAGCACCACAAGAGTCAGATAAGAAAAAGATGCAAGTGAGCATATTACATCTGTGTAGTTATGTGATGAGTTAAGCCTCCTGTACACCCGCTGAGTTTTGATTGCTGCTACTCGCGTTTTTCATTTTGTATTTTTAGTATTTTTAAAATGATATTCCTTGCTCTTCTCCCTCTTTCCACCTTGAATTTAAAATTCTCTCTCTTGCCTTGCTAGGGGTCACTGACCGGTCACTGCTCTGTGAGGCAACAATTTTAGTGTTATTGTTACTTTATATTATTTATCTTTCTATCCAATCTCTCCTATTCACTTACATTCTCTCATTCAAACCTATGCCTGGTTGCTAGGGTAAATTGAACAAACTGCAGAACAAAAAGCGTAATAATTTTAAGAAATAAAAAAATGAAGACCAATCGCACATTGTCTCACCACCTACATCAAAGTAAAAGCTTATGTAAAGTTGAGCTACCTTTTTAATGGTGAAAGCAGCCCCTGTAATTCTTCTTTACTTAACCCCTCTTTTAACAATGTAACATATGCCAAACTTGTCTCTGCTCTTCTTCAAATTGGAAACTGCATATTTTCAGCTTGGAAGCTAACAAAACAGCCATCAGAAATAGTGCAGAAACAGTTACTGACCACTTTTGTTGCAGTGCAGCTGAACTTCCTTAGTAACAGTATTGTAGTTTCTGAAATGCACTTTTATCAAGCTGACAGAGTTGACATCTCTGTAGAGCTTTAGGTCAATGTTAGGAGGCAAATTGTAGCATTTGTGTTTTATACAAAACACCGCAGGCTAAAGTACAAGAACATTGGGCAAAATGATAGTCCATTCATACTCGCAGCAGTTTTCTCCGTAATTATAGAGGCTTTCAAATGTGTTGGAGTCATGTACAGTTTATTTACATAACAGAAATCACTTTATCGTTTCAATTTTCAGAGCAGGAATCCTTTTTTAAAATATTAGGTTGTTTTTCCATATCTTAGCCCACCTAGTAGTTTGTGCTTTGTGTGTGTTGTCATTTAAAACACACAAAAATGTCAGCCAAAATTAAAGGAAAAAGAAAGCCTAGTTTCAAAAAGGGTATTTTTTTACGCCTTACTTATTCCTTTTAATGTACAATTAAGTATGAAGGTTCATAACAAACAACAATGGGTGCAAAATGCTCTGGTATGATTGACTAACACCCTTCTCCCTTGCAGTTTCCTACTTTTTCTTTTTTTATTAACCATCACACTATATAATATATATATATATATATATATATATATATATATATAATTGTACTTTTGGCACTTTATTTCTTTGCCTATCAACAAATTTCATTAACTCTCCCTTTATTTTCTGTGAGGATAATATTCACTCAAAAATGCTCATATAATATATCGTTCTTATTGGGCACCAATCTAAACAGCAAAAGGCTAAAGTGCCAGCTACCGCACCTTTAGTACAGATATGGGACCTGTTATTCAGAATATCTTGGGCTTGGATTTAATTAAGGTTTAATCATTAATTAAACCCAGGAGGTTTGTTTTGCCTTAATTATATTTTAGTTTGAATCAAGTACAATGTACTGTTTTATTATTACAGAGAAAAAGGAAATCATTGTTAAAAATCTAGATTATTTGAATAAAATGGAGTCAATGGGAGGTGGCCTTTCAGTAATTTGTAGTTTTCTGGATGATGGATTTCCGGATTATGGATCCCATACCTGTATATTTATGAATCCCAATATTGCTTAAGGAGTCCAAGAGAATGAAAATTGTTAGTAGGGATTATGTTAATGATTTCTTCTCTAAAACCTGCCAACAACCTGTTTTCAGCTTTTCACATACCATTCATCCATTTATCCACATATAGCATTTATGCATATATACAGTATATATATATATATATATATATATATATATATATACACACACACAAAAATATATAAGTTCAGAAGGACCTACACTTCAATACCAGTTTTACCAGTTCCTTTTATATATATAATATATATATACTACAATACCATTAATCGTGCACCACTGGTTCCATTGGAGAGGCATATTGCAGTTTTGGCTTAACCTGATAGGGCCTAGATTGCTTGCATGAAGCATGGTTGGTATTGGTAATACAGGTATGGGACCTGTTATCCAGAATGCTTTGGACCACCTGAGGTAATGCATATAAGGGACCTGTATGTAATTTGGATCTTCATACCTTAAGTCTAGTGAAAAATCATGTAAACATTAAATAACCCCAACAGTCTGTTTTTTCTTCCAATAAGGATTAATTATATTTTAATTTTGATAAAGTACAAGGTACTGTTTTATCATAGAGAAAAATGAAATAATTTTTTGTTATTAGGATAAAATGAAGTCTAGGGGAGACAACCGTCCCATAATTCAGAGCTTACTGGATAACGATTTCCAGATAAAGGATACCATTGTGCTATATTTAGTACTACCAAGATACTCAAAAAAAAAGTACTTGATAATAGATGATAATTTTTCTCAAAGGTTGCAACTAACAATTAAATCCTACAGGTAGAGACAGGGGCCACTTCTAAATGTAAAATTAAAGGAGAACTAAAGTTTAACCAAATATGTAGGCTAGAAATATTGTACATTATGTTTTGTAATTAATACAGATAATTACTATATGGCAGCACAGAAACCAGTGCAACTAGCATCAGCCCTGTAGCATCAGCTTATATTACAGGCCAACCTCATTTTCTGCTTGATAATTTGCGACAACCCCTAAGCTTAGCTTCTCAAAAGCTGCTCAGAGCCCACTGAGCATGTGAGTGTCGCAGACGATTTCCAAGATGGTGACCCCCAGTGACAAGTTTGAAGTCCTGGATCATTGCTGCTATTGATAAGCTGAAACTTTAGGCTGGTGCAATAAGTTCATTATATAAAATATGGAAATTTTAGCCCTATTCATTTTTAGGCTTTAGTTCTCCTTTAATGCATGGCTCAATATGTTCGAGATAAATCTTGGCAAACTATTAGTCTGAAATCGTAACTAAATGTTTCCCATAGAAGTTTTTTGAATAATTCATTCTGTAGCAGTATGCAATTTATATCAGCCATGTTTCCACCACCTACAGAAACCTAATTATTTCTATTCTGTGTTGCAAGGTATAAATTTCCCAGAGTGTCTAACTGCGTTTGTTTTCAATGGTGTATTGGCTGACGCATACATTGTTATGACTACTGGAAAATGAATTCTTTCTGTCAAACAATGTTTTTTTCCAAAAACCCCTGAACCCAAGTGTTAAAAAATAATTTTCCAGCAGAACAAAAACATGTACCACTTAGCGTAACTCATCGTTCATTCTCACCCACGTTTGAAGCACTTTGCATCAAGCACAAAGGCAATGAAAACCTTCTAGATATAATTGCTGGAGTTCTGTGAAATCCATTTAGAGCTAAGCAGTGGCTCCATCAGCCTGCATTCCCTTCTGTTATATAATAGATGCTACTAAGCAACTAATATATCCTCTTTTAAAAAATATGTTTCCCATTGACTGTATATGGCAGGCAGCTTTCTTGCTACTCTTATTTTTCTCTCTAACATGCAGGTCCATTGTAATATTAGCCAAACTGACACATTCCAAAATCCAACTAAGACTAAGACATGCTCATTACAAGTAAACAATTCCGTTATTGTTTGCAAATCACTTTTAAAAATGAAATGATGCCACAATATAGAATATTAGATATGTAGCTCTAAACAAGTACTCTCAGCTACAATAAAAATACAATAAACAGGAGGCAGCAGTTAATACCATCTCTAAGGGAGAACTAAACCCTTCATTAAAAAATCCCGTAGACCCCCCTGCCGCTCTCCCCCAGCGTAGCTCTTACCCTGGAGTTCAAGGCAGCTATCTTCTTCGGTAATCTTCATCTATTAAGCATTCATCTTCATCTATTAGGCATGTGCAGTTGGAGCAATTTTCTGGTTCTAGACAACTGTGCATGCACCGGGGTCTATGGGGGTAGGGTTTTTCTTAATGAAGGGTTTAGTTCTCCTTTAAGCAGGCTAATGGATTAACTAAGATTCACTGTATTTCCTGTTTGCACCACTATTAGACCCATCGTCTACTATTAGTGATGGGCGAAACGGGCGCGTTTCGCCGAAAAATTTGCGAATTTCCAGAGACGCGCGTCGCGTCGTTTTCAGCGGATCACGTCAAAAACAACGCGCGTCTCGTTTTTGCCGGCGAATTTATTTCGCCGAATTTTTTTTTACGTTTCGGGAATTTATTCGCCAGCGGCGAATCGCGTGAATTCGCCGCGAATTCGCCCCGGCGAATAAATTCGCCCATCACTATCTACTATAAGTTTTTACGGAAGCACCCCTCTGAAATGGCAGACCCCTAATTTTAATTAAATGAAAGGACTCAATATAAACATTTCTTTATAAAAAAATGGATTTTTCACTTTTAAGTTTGTTTTTCCAGTTATATTTATGGTTTATCCAATTCCTTTCAAGGTGGGTTCATCTATACCTTCTGTTTTGGCACCAACTGTCTCCCTTGTTGTATTCAAGTTTACCTGCTCTAAGTTAGTACTGGTATGGGATCTGTTATCCAGAATGCTGGAAACCATTAAAATATTAATTAAACCCAATGGGATTGTTTTTTGCTCCAATAAGGATTAATTATATTTTAGTCGGGATGATGTGCAAGGTTCTGTTACTATATATTGTTACAGAGATAAAGGAAATGTGAACTTAACCATGTCAGAAAATGGAAAAACAAGTATTTGCCAATGTAAATATAAAAATAACGATTTCTATTTTTATTCTGTCAATTTTTAAGAAGATTTAGGCTGGCAATATGGCTAGCCCCATGTCATATGTCAAAATGGAATATAATAAAATCTATTTGTTCTTTTGAAAAATGGATTTCAGTGCAGAATTCTGCTGGAACAGCACTATTAACTGATGCGTTTTCAACAAAACATGTTTTCCCATGACAGTATCTCTTTAACAACAGACTGCTCCTTTAACCCTAGTTTAAAAAAAAAATCAAACAATTCCTTTGATATATTTATAATAAACTTCCTTAATTTACCTTTAGCATGTTATAAAGCTCTATAACTGTACGACTATAGCACCCATAAGGTTTGACATTACACACCTAGACTTTTTTTTTATTGAATTTCCTATGTTGGAATATTTAATCGTAGGAACACTGAAGTAAAGAGACAGGAATGTGAAGGAGCATGGCTAATGTTACATCCTCAGCAAATAGGTAGGTGAAACACAGTGCTGAGAAAATGTTGTCAGTTGTGCATTTTGTGCCGACCCAGCAGGTCCTCATAGCCACACCTAGAACTTCATGTATATGCAAAGACATTTTTGTCCATGTGAAGATCTAAGGATTTTTTTAGCAATGTGGGTTGATGAGTGGACACACTCACATCACACACAACCACAACAATCCAGAATTTTGTGAAGAAAATGTGAACAATAATGCTAAAATACACAACGTCTGAAACAGTAGATATACTGGGCACATGCTTAGGTCTGTACTCATCTCCATGACATACAGTATCCCCTGGATTGCTTAGGAAACCTTGCTAAAACCCATTTTAAAATACATTATATAAATCTACCTTGATACTCAACGCTTCCAGACCCTAGGACAAGCATTATAGTTTGTATTACGAAAAGTAGACATGCCATACTCTGACCTGGTATCCAAAGGAACTGGTCTAGAATCTGTAATAGAGTGCTGGCTGGAATATGGGTACCTGAGCTGATAACCACACTGCATAGATGGGGCAGAAATGATATTCTTTGGTACCGTTGCAATGCCACTAGGCCTTTTCTCCGGCATGCCTTTATACGGGCCTGGAATACCTGGCACACCAGTGACTGACTTCCAGGCTGCTATAGGCTCTGGAATGGTTTTCCTACGTGCAGCAGACATGACATTGACAGAAACTGACTCATGTACGGTTTGAGACAAGAAAGCATCATCAACCAGACCCAAAGGAGATTTTGCGGCAGCTTCCCATGGTGTCAGTCTCTTGCCAGGCGTATCTGGTGTTGAAACTTTACTAGCATAACCAGGGGCAGGCTCGAACAACAGAGGAGAAGAGGGTGAACCAATAGGTTGTAAACAGCCAGATGATGAACTTCTTCCAGCTAGAAAATTTGGCCTCCCATCATAACTTCCCTAGAAATTACATAAAATACACATTATTAATGACATGAGAACAAAATGTCACAACTGTGATACATATTAGTGAGCTGAGGATTTGTAATAAAATAAAAAATTGCATATTTGAAGCATATCTGATCAGGCATGGTTGGTTGGTTTGCATTAAACCATTTGTAAAAAAATAATTTCAGTTATCCCAGTAAGGTAAAATCTATGGTTTAAATTACAGCTCCTGTTATTCACAGTTTTATACACCTTCCTAAGTCTACAACCAAGGCAGCTGGAGGGTTCTATATACCATAGTTGCACAGTTTATCTTAACCCAATCTACAGTACATGAACATTACTTTTATTGTTATTACTGTTATCCTTTAATTATTTAGCAGTAATATATTATGCTGTACTTACAGAGATTGTTAATAGTTCTCATTTGTTTCCCAGCCCAGTGGAGCATACAGTATACAATCACTTTCATAACTTTTTGTTAAGATAAGTAACAAATGAAGATCAGATCACTAAATGGCTCAGTAGTCACTGCTTTGTACCTGCACCTGGAGTGCATGCAGACAACCCATCACTCATGGATACAGTGGCATAACACAAGGAGCCAGTGGCGTAACTAAATGTTATTGGGCCCACAGCAATACATATAAAAATGGCTTATTAATTAGGGCTTCACAGGGCACCCTATAACTCCTGGGCTCTCCTGCAGTCAGGTCAGACAGTGTATGGCACACACAAGGCACACAGGCAGGCAGAGTAAAGCACACACAGGGAACATAGGTTAGGCAGATCATGGTACACACAGACAGCATAGAGCAGGCAGAGCATGAAACACAGTGACCATAGATAAGGCAGAGTATGGCACAGGCATAGAGCATAGGGCAGGCAGAACATGAAACACAGGGTGCATAGAGCAGACAGTGTATGACACACACGGAGCAAGGCAGGCAGAGTATGGCACACACAAGAAACACAGGGCAAGCAGAGTATGACACACACAGGGAACATAGGGTAGGCAGGTTATAGTACACAAAGACAGCATTGAGCATGCAGAGCATGGAACACAGGGAGCACAGGCCAGACAATTAATTAGGGCTTCACAGGGCCCCCTATACCTCCTGGTTCCTCCTGCAGTCAGATCCGACTGAGTATGGCACATTCAGGGAGCATAGGGCAGACAGAGTATAGAGCACAGGGAGCATAGGGCAGGCAGAGTATGGTACAGACAGGGAGCATAGGGCAGGCAGAGTATGGAACACAGAGAGAATAGGGCAGACAGTGTATGACACACACACAAGGAGCACAGGGCAGGCAGGATATGGAATACAGGGAGCATAGGGCAGGCAGGGTATGACATACACCAAGACCATAGGGCAGGCGGATTATGGAACACAGGGAGCATAGGACAGGCAGAGTATGGCACACACAGGGAACATAGGGTAGACATAGTATGGTACAAACAGGGAGCATAGAGCAGGCAGAGTATGACACACACAGGCAGCATAGAATAGGTAGAGTATGGCACACACAGGGAGTATCGGACTGGTGCGTTAGGCCTTTTATGGCCTTGAAACACCTAAGACACAATGACTCTTACACATACTTCTTTCTGTTTATACAACCACACACACTCACACATACACACACACACACACATATATATATATATATATATATATATAAATAATTATAAAGAACAATGCTAGTATTATTTTTTTTTATGTAGAAATTGTGTATGGGCCCTTGTTGACACAAATCATCATAGCGAAATGAAGTGGGGCAGAAAAGATTTTCATGCTACTAGTACCCCAATTTTTCTAAATAGATGACTGGTCAGTCACTTCCACTTTACTTTGCTTCCTATGTTCCAATATATTCACATTTAGCCCTTGCCTCATGTTCATCTCTCCAATTTCTTCTTTGTGAACCAAATTCCACACTTTCCCCATCTCCCTATGTGCAAAAAAACCTCCCTCTTTGTAGATGCCAGCTTATTTCCATTTATTCTTCCCTTTATAACCCATCTGTTCTTTTCTCATCTCCTAGTTCCTCCCATGTGCCAAAATCTTTCCGATTTCCCATATGCCAATCTAATCTCCTTCCCACCAACCCGAATAATGTGTTTGCTGCTCACACTCCTCCTGCCATCAGTCGCAGTGGTGTTCAATGGCCAGACATATCCCTGCATTATCTTAGTGCATGATTTATTTAGGCCTCTGAGGGCTCCTATGCAATAACAATACTGATGCAGAAAACTTAAAGGGAAACTGTCATGGGAAAACATGTTTTTTTAAAAAGCATCAGTTCATAGTGCTGATCCAGTAGACTTCTGCACTGAAATCCATTTCTCAATTTATATTCAGTTTTGAAATCTGACATGGGGCTAGCCATTTTGCCAATTTCCCAGCTGCCCCTGGTCATGTGACTTGTGCCAGCACTTTAGGAGAGGACTGCTTTCTGGCAGGCTGTTGTTTTCCCTTCTCAATGTAACTGAATAGTACACAGTGGGACATGAGTTTTACTATTGAATGCTGTTCTTAGATCTACCAGTCAGCTGTTATCTTGTGTTAGGGAGCTGTTATCTGGTTACCTTCTCATTGTTCTTTTGTTAGGCTGCTGGGTGGGGGAAAGGGAGGGGGTGATATCACTCCAGCTTGCAGTACAGCAGTAAAGAGTGATTGCAGTTTATCAGAGCACAAGTCACATGACTTGGGGCAGCTGGGAAATTGACAAAATGTCTAGCCCCATGTCAGATTTCAAAATGAAATATAAAAAAAAAATCTGTTTGCTCTTTTGAGAAATGGATTTCGATGCAGAATTCTTCGGGAACAGCACTATTAACTGATGCATTTTGAAAAAATTATTTTTTCCCATGACAGGATCCCTTTAAATCCAAATGGTTCCACCAATGACTTGCATCTAAGGAAGTCTTACCATTTAAACACTCCCTGAGAACCACCAATATGGATATGGCCAATGGCCTTGCTTGTCCTTATAAACTAATTACTTTCAGCACTTTTATCGTTATGACTCTCACTCCAACAACCATTAGTTTTGGGAATAAGAAAAATATTTTTAGTGATAACCAACTTACTGCACCCACAAGGCTATTCCCTATAACAGTATTTATGGTCAACTGTCATTTTATTTTCATTAATGGAACTTGATAGATTTCCTCTATATTTTAACAATCTGCAACCAGTTATAATTGGTTTATATCTGAATAAACAATATAATTATGCATATTGTATGTGTGTGGGACCCTTTTCCCGAGCATTAGGTCCCACCATACATGCTGCACCAACAGTTTATCGGCCAGATGTAAAACAGGGCCATCCAATGACCCAATTTGTAATGTGTATTAGGTGACCATGGAAATAAACTTGGAATCCTTCTAGTGATCCAGCTTACTGTGAATATGTGTGAATTTGTTGACACTTCAGTTGTAAATCTTTTATGAAAAAAACCCAATGCCATGTAGTTAGACAAGTTGTAGACAATATACTAGAAACCATCACATTTAATCAGGAAGCAAACTTGCTTTGTAAAGTCAGAGAGCTAGCACATGCTTATGGCAACAATTTCATAGAGCACCAATGGAAATTTTGCAAAACTAGATATGTAAACATACATCAAGGGTCTGGGTCCCAGAGATAGAAAATACTGAAGTAGGGGCAGCAGATCTTCAGATTTTATACAAGACTTAACTTCCATCCAAAAATAGAGTAGTTATAATAATGTGTGTATTGATACAACTAGAAGTGAGTAATAGCCTTGGCTTTAATTAGTAGGCAGATATAGACAGGAGAAATTACATCATAGGAGATCATATTCGCATCATGATGTAATGAGGAAATAGAAAGTGGCACTCCTGTCTATATCATGAGAGTCAAACAAAATAAGGTAATGAATCATTTACTATCACTATAAATACAACCAAGCTTATGCAATAGATCAATTACATGTTGTAAGAAATATGGGTAATATCACTAATACAGTATTTCTACAACTTAAAGAAGGATGTTCCATAATAGGAATTCAGTAGAGTTACCTAATTTTTTATCAAGATGAACAAGATAAAGTTATTAAAATATACAAATCTTCATTTGTGTAAATACTGGTTTTCCTTTGTTAGAACAAACATCTTGTCTGTACTGGTAAACTGGGGATGGAACATTTTAATTGGCATAAGACAGTTGCAGTGATTGGGTGCCTAACATACTGTACATAGAGTGTTATACATACACAGCAATGACAAACAGATATTTCAATCTATACTGCCCTGGCACATATTTCATTTACAAGGTTATTGTCCTTCACCCATCAATGCACTGTGGTAACTGGGATACAGCACTGGATATACAATCATTAACAGAATAAAGCAGAATTGAAAGCAAGCATAATATGTTTCTTTATGTCTGTATACTTTTGAATGTATTAATGTGTTTTATTTCGTTTTCATGCTTTTGTGCTGCCTTATTTAACAGGAGTTTTCTTCCATAAGCATATTCTAAACATGTCTGCTGTATCCAAGGTTAAGCTAGAACTTGCCAGTGAAATGTGCATTCTACTGAATAAGTCAGAAGGGGCAGCTGTTTTTCACAGGGTTCATCTGTTGCATTTATGGATACTTCTTCCTTGTGTAGGCTAAACAGATCAGATGTCTTTAAATCAGAGACTCCAATAATGTAGTTCCCCGGGTTAAAAGACACCACTAGTAGGGTCATAGGGAATCTGGCAGCTATTTAGAACAGGGAAGTCACGTACTGTCACATAAACTCTTTCAACCTAACAAGTTTCACTCACTGCTCTTGCTGACTGTATAGGAGAGTTGATGGTATTGCTTACTTTTATAATAGGCACCCATCAAATAGTTCCACTGATAAACATACTGTATATATCCTTCTGATTTGGAAGGCTTGCTATTGTGTATGTAATTACTCCAAAAGAGACTGAACTTCCATGAATCCCATAGACTGGCTAAAACTTAGAGATTAACTAAACATTGGAAATACAATATATTCTTTGTCAGGGTGATAAAATGCCTGAGGGTTGAAAAGGTGCCTGCAGGATAATTTGGCATGCACTACCCTGCTGGGTTCTGCACATTCATTCTAACCAAATACACCTGCATATTCTCCTGCTTGAGTGCATCAGGTTACGTCAATTTAGTCCAGATCACAAAGAAACTTAGAAAAACCAAGCCATGGATCACCAAAGTAGGAGGGTTTATAGTTATTAAGCTAACTTGAGTTGGAGGAAAACTGTTTCATCCATCCAACAAAGTAGGTTACGTCAATCTAGTGCAGATCACAAAGAAACTTAGAAAACCAAGCCATGCATCACCAAAGTAGGAGGGTTTATAGTTATTAAGCTAACTTGAGTTGGAGGGAACCTGTTTCATACATCCAACAAAGTAGGCTGAAGGATGATTTCATAGGGCACAGAGAAGCCATGGATCATTCATGATTCAGTTCTGCAGGGCCAGGCACTGGAAACTGCCATTAAATATATTACAAGGCTACAGGGGCAACATTTGCCCAGCTCCAGCAACTAGTGATGGGCGAATCTATCCGGTTTCGCCGAAAAATTCGGGAATTTCCAGTGAAATTTGGGAACTGATGAAAAATTAGCAAAACGATTTGCATGCCATTTTTGATGTGCATTTTCGGCGCGTCGTTTGCGTTACGTCATTTTCTGGCGACTAAATTTGCCCATCACTACCAGCAACACCTGACAACCTTGATGCTCACTTTCATAACAGCAACCCAATATTCTTATTGCTAGTAGCTTGCTTACAAATGGTAACATTTAGTTGCAAAAGTATAAGATAACATAGTTTTCTACTAGTTGCACCAAATCAGAAATCAGAAGGAAGCTGTGAGAATTTGTTTGCTTTTGTCTTAATAGTTTACCGACTTTTGGGTTAACTTAAAAATAATGTACATGTATTCCTCTGTAGCTGAAAGGGAAAAAAAGTAGCTTGGCTGGCTGCCAACTGAAACTGCCATTATCACACAGCCCCACTCTCTTTGTATTGCCTTTCACAGAGGAATTTAGCAGTTGAAACTCACTGCAATAGTTGATTGCCTCTGTGTACAGAATGTGTAACTTCACATTAGCTGCCTAACCATTTGACAATTATTGATAGCTTGGCTAGAGCAGAAAAATTCTTAAGTGCTTGCAGAGCCACCATTGCGGTGCAAAGCCCAAGAATATGTTGGAATATTGATATCATAAAATTATTGGCATTTTCCAGCATTTTCTTCACACTGTGCAAAATAGTAAAAAGTTTTTTCATACATGCCATAGGATGCTTCTGTACACCTTCTCATGCATCTGACAGAAGTTGTAAAATGTGCCATCCTGTTGGCAAAATATACTAAACATTTGCCACAGCGGGCAGCAAACACCATTTTTTGGTCATAATTAGGCTTAAGTTATGCCACTATTAAAATATACGATAGGGATATGCACAAATAATAAATTGTAGATTTTTAAATCATGCAGACAAAAGCAGGCAGTTAAAAATCCATGTGACATTAAGAAAGGAGCTAGGTCTTGCCAAAGAGATTTACTTTAATAAGTATAGTCATATGACCAAATGTTTGTTTAATGGAAGCAACTCTGTTGTCCCTTTCAGGAACTGTCTGACAGGGCTGAGAATTACCTGCAAGCAAGATGAGGGACAATCTAGCATTCATCAAGGGTTGGAGTGGGGGGTCTGGGGCCCACCGGACCCGAACCTTAATGGCCCATTCCTCCTACCCCCATGGCAAACTTCACTTTATGTCTGCCCACCAGGACTGGACTGAGAATTAAAATAGGCCCTGGCATTTCAGGTACACAAGAGGCCCATCAGCCCACATAGAGGCCCAAACAGCCCCCACCAGCCCACTAAACACTGACTTTCTATGGGACCTTATAGCAGCCCCTCTGGCATTTGCCCTAACCCACAAATGGCCAGTCCGGGCCTGCTGCCCACCCTCCCAGTGCTCCAACCACTCACTTGCTTGCTCCCTCCCAAAGCACCCAGTCCCTACATAGCTTGTACTATCTCTTACACTTGTCCTGGTGAGGGCAGGACCTGGGTCAGTGGGGCCCATGAAAGCATCATTCTTTGCAAAAGACATAGTGGCACTGGCTCTTCTGAACAGACTGATAAAGCAGCCAGGAATGAGTGGAACGTCTGACTAGTGCTAGCAAGTTTTTGGTGGTAAATTTTTATGACACATTTTGCCTATACAGTATATAGAGTTGTGCAATGTTATGGAAATATCTGTCCCCTATAAATGGATGTATGGTAATGCTCTCAGTTATTAACTTACACAGGAACCACTGGCTTCTATGGAGCCAGTACAATAGTGTATTTTGGGAAAGTGATCCGTATTCCTAGATATTATGCCATAGATATGAAACCATAGATATAACAGCTAACTGGTTATGTATATCTTAATGGTTATGCATTTTATGACCCAATGTTATGTTGAGTTGTTGGCACAGAAAATTATATTTCTGCTGGAAATCATATGAACATAAGGGCCAAGCTACCCAGAGGCTCCTCTCTAGGAAGTGAATGAGAGACTTGCTAGCACTGGCTTGTGTTGTGACTGGTTTCTACCGCTCTTCAGCAAGACTGTGAGCTAGGAATGTCAAGCTCTTCAAGAATGCCCTGTTTCTGGAGTAGAGACAGGTGCTTGGCGTTTAAGCACTACCCAAGCCTCAAATACTCAGTGCTGCTATATGTACAAACACATACAGTAACTTCATACGATGTAGGAGAGAACATGCAAAAGTATCCCTTTTCACAAACAGGGAAATTATTTTCCTTAGTACTCATCTAGTCAGAAAATAGTTTTCAGACTGAAGCAGGGTATGCAGAAATTAAAGGCAACATGAAAATAATCTGTTCAATGTAATTTTTTTTACAACTTGGTGGGTTGGGGTTTACTGTAGTAACAGGCAGAATGTTTGCTCCTGGCTTGGTAGCTCATAGCAACTGCTTGCTTTCAAAGGAGCAAGCCACTTATTGGCTGTGACTTTAACCGGAGCAAATTTTGCACCTTTTTTTAAATTAGTGCCTTCATGTACATTAGCGTATGTAAAGCTTTTACATATGGGCCCACAAATCATATACAGGTGTGTGACCTTTTACCCAGAATGCTTGGGACCTGGGGTTTTACAGAAAAAATAGTTAAATAAGCATAACAGGTCCTATACCTGTGTTACCTGTGGGATGTAAACCTGGCAGGGGTTTGTCCTGGGGGTTTATTAGCATTTGGAATTAGTTATTAGGGGTCCCTAAGGTGTTTAATCATGTATTGAGGATTAGGCATATGGCTGATTTAAATTTTTCACATATGAGTGATGAGGGATATCATGATCAGTGAGCACTAACCATTTGGGTTTTTGGTGTAATACTACCGTTAATCTGGATATGATCTTAAACGTTCTTGTGCTAATGTGGGTGTGGTTTACAGTGGGTGTGGTTTAAAAGGAGGAGTGGTCAACACTGACTGCCATTATTGGCCCTCCACCACGTAGGCCAAAAAAAGTTCGGCCCTCAGTAAGTTGGACAGCACTGGTCTAGGCAAAGCACTCAGCATTGTATGTGACTTGTTAATCAAAGTCTGACTCCTGATTATTTCTTAAATGGTACAGAATGTTTACTTGATTGTAAATAGAAAGTGTCTTCTTTCCATGAGATGCAGCTCATGTTAAAATGTAATTTTTGTGTTTAAAAGGTTATGCCCCGGATATCTTACATGCCCAAGCATAGGCTAGAATCAAACCTAGCACTAGCACCCCAGCATTAGAAGGGAGCAATGCTAACTACTGTGCCACCTTTGCTGCCCTTTTTCTACTTTGCTAAAATAAAATATATAACAATTATAAAAAAAATAGGATGCCCTTGTATACAGATGTGTCTCAACATTCATGACACCATCAATACACCCCCTCCCAGCTACTATCTATCTGCATAAAGCAGTCCATGGTTTACAGTTCAAGAGTTAAATAGCAGTGGGAAAGAGATCAGAAAGGGCAACCTCTGGCAGAATGCAAGGACTTAGCAGAACGTAAGTGAAAGCACATTTCCTTAGCATTGCTATCTCCATGAAGCCAAAATAAAGTCCTGCTGTGCTTCACAATAACCCTTTACCAGTTAATACTTTCAAACATTTAAAAGTATATTATTTTTGCTTAAACACAATATTGTTATCCTCTATATTTTCACTGATTTCCTTATTGAACACATTTACTGCTAAAAGGGTCTTGTTTGTATTTTGATGATTTTGAATTCAAGCCAAAGATATGAGGAGTTGTGTCCTGCAATAATCACAGGCATGTATGGGCTATTTCTGTGCAAGTGAATGGAGCAGCTTTCGGTTTTTAAAAGGGCTGCAAATGAAAACCAATTGCAATTTCCCCTGGAATATTACTCTCTACATCATTTTAAAATTAACTCAAAGTTGAACAACCCCTTTAAAGTACTCCTTACCGGAAAATTTTATAGTGCAGTTATGGATCCTATTATCCAGAATGCTCATGGCCTGGACTTTGCAGGGACCTTTTTGTGATTTGGATCTCTATATCTTAAAGCCTGTTTTAAAAAAATGTAAACATTAAACAAACCCATTAGGATTGTTTTGCCACCAATCAGGGTTGGACTGGAGGATTGGGGGCCCACCGGTTTCCAACTTCCAGGGGCCCCCGCGCGAATTTGGGAGAGCAATGCACATGCGCAAACTTCGGAGCGCTATGGACATGCACAGACTTGGGGAGCAGCACGCATGCGTGTGCCAAGTATTTTTTTTTTCGTTGGGGTCAGCAGATCAGGGTAGTGGGTCTGGGCCGGCCCAGTCCGACCCTGCCACCAATATAGATTTATGCAGCTTAGGTACCACCTTTCCTATACCTATAAAAACATAGCGGGCTCAGTTACTAACAGTGGGCATATTTGCAGCAGTAACCCATGGCAACAAACCACATTTTTTCCTTTCATTATTCTTCATTATTCTACTATATTATAGTAGACCTTGCAGTAGTGGGGGTGCCCAGACCACAGGGTCTGCCGTATAGAATTGCCCTTTTCCCAGCCCCTCTCCTACCTGAGACTTTGTATGTCTGCTGCTGATTCTTCAGTTGGCTGAACTTAGTTAATCACTGATTGGTTGTTATGGATTACTGCCAAGGTGCAACTTTGCCCACTCTTAGTGCATTTCAATATAAATACATTAAAATGTATTTTAAAAGCAATTATAGCTGTTTCAGTCACATTTTTATTGGGCTTTTAATTTTTTCCCCCTGAGCATCAAAACACCTAATAGCGCTTTCAATTCCTTTCGTTTGCCAGCGACACATACTATGCCATCAGCAAGAAAAGTGACAGCCTGCCAAGTAACGTGCTTTTTTTGCGAGGCTCCATTAACCTGGTTGTTTGGAAGGCAAACATGTTTTTTGTATATTGGTTGACTATGGCAGGTATTCTACAGTATAGGTATGCTTCTTGCTCCAGGACACACAGAAAAATGTTAAATGCATGGAGACACTTGAACAATTAAAAAGTCAGATAGGCTGTATGATCCAGCTCAGACTCACTGCAGCATGCCTTATACAGAACAGTCGATTAACCCTGTAAGTGCCATTGAGTCTGCAGAGGAGGTTACACTTACAGGGCTAGGAAAGCTGTTGCTTTCACTAAATGCTGGTGCTGGAACTGTTCCAGTGCTGCCAAGTGTCATAAAAACACATGCATTAAATAAATATTCAAAGAAGTGGTTCACCTTTATGTTAACTTAAAGTATGTTATAGAATGGATCATTCTAAACAACTTTTCAATAGGTCTTCTTTTTTTATAGTTCTTGAATTATTTGCCTTCTTCTTCCGATTCTTTCCAGCTTTCAAATGGGGGGGTCACTGACCCCATCCAAAATAAATGCTCTGTAAAACTACAAATGTATTGTTATTGCTACTTTGTATTACTCATCTCTCCTATTCATCTTCCAGTCTGCCATTCAAGTCCATACATGGTTGCCAGCGTAATTTGGACCCTAGTAACCAGACTGCTGAAACTGCAAACTGGAGAGCTGCCGAATAAAAAGATAAATAACTCAAACACCACAAATAATCAAAAAATGAAAAGCAATTGTAAATTTTCTCAGAATTTCACTCTCTACTTTATACTAAAAGTTAATTTAAAGGTGATCACCCCCTATAATGGGGTGTAAACACCAATGAGGTGTAAAATATTTACACTCAATAGCGTATTATAGATTCCCTTTAATGGACACCATGGTGATTCTAAGGAATTCAGATGTCAGAACTCTGAAAAACGACCCATTTAAAACCCATAATCTATTTAAGCGTATACATTTAGAACTAGTTACTCAGGAAAAAGAATGTCATTTTGTTTGTCTAAAGACATTTGAACCAGAGCAGTGTTTTCCGGGGTTATTTTTTTTTAGATACTTGCACCTCCCTTGGTTGTTATTCATTTTCTTGTGTTATCTGGCGCCACCTTATGGCATTTCTAAAAACTGTTTATGCTGACTGCAAAAAGAAACTACTGTATCATGAAATCATATTTAGAAAGTTTCCATGAGTTGAGGCCAAGGTTACATTTTTGTTTTTACAATTCTTAAAAAAGAATGAAAGGAATTTCCAGCAAATAAAATCTCTATATCCAGCTGAATGACTATGCAAGTTTCCTTGTATTAAACACATAAATAAATGCAAAGCCATAGGTTGCTATTACTCTGTTTACTGTTATTTTTTTTTTTTTATCAATTTGAGTCCTCGTTAAGTAGTCTTTGTTTTTTCAACAATGTTATAAACTGAGCAACTTGATTAATTTAATCAAATGTGTACTGAAGCTTTTCGAAATAATTGCTTTGCCATTACTTTTAATATGCAACCCGCCCCCAAACTACTGCTTCATAAACAGGATATGCCGTGGCATTTCTTGGAAAACTCAAGAGATATCTAATTTTAAGGATACACATGAAATTAGTTCTCTTGTATTTAATGCTGTCAATCCATTTCTGCAGGTAAAATAAAGGCATAGAAAGCAGAACAACAGTTTTTACTTGCCCTGGTGCATTAGAGCTGAGTCAAGTAGTATTAAGGCAATAAATACTGACACAATGACTACCAGCCTGGCCTTGGATTTTAAGCCCTAGACACCTGCCTACCAAAATTTCCATCCCTGCCATGCATTATGTCCTCACTTGGTACCTGTGGTTCAACCTTCCCCATCAACCACTGATCTAAGAAGACCCTTTCTTGTATCTTAGCAGCATTAAAATGCATAGCATAGAGTATCTATTGAAAACCTATACCAAAATATAAATGTTTACAATATAGTTAGTTAGCCAAAATCTAATGGAGTGACTGGATGTCTAACATAATAGCCAGAACACTCATTCCTGTGCTGCAGCTCTCTAACCTGCTACAAGATAGTAACCAATTACGTTAGCGAAAATTCGCCAGAGTGACATTATTTCGCAATGACATGGGGACATGTGTATGGCAATAGGACAAGATTATTTTATTTATTTAACTTTTTCTGGGCTTGTGTAGTGTCCTGTAGTTGCTGCAGCATA
>CM044431.1:73334030-73346329 GCA_024363595.1 Xenopus borealis | reverse complement strand
AGGGGGTCAGCTGCCAATTTCTTTGGGTGTGACATAACGCATAGCTGAAGTGACATTATGTGCAGTCATCACTGGGGTCCCATGTGGCTCCCCTAACTAACTAAGAAGTTAGGGAGCAGCAAAGAAGGAAGTACTGTTCTAGCTATTTACCCTGTTTAATTGTTTTATGCTAAATTGTTCATTGAGATGACTGCCTTCTCAACAGCTGCCATATTGGAAGACTTTAATGAAATTGAAATCTCCTTATCACTTTCAGTGCCAGAAGCAAGCTCTTTGAGCTCTGCTGGGCATGGCCATGTAAACAAACGTGAGGCATGAGCTGACCATAAAAATAGAATTTATAGTGCTGGCATTATAGTCTTTTTTTATGTGAGCACTGTATATTGTTAAAATGTAACCGTTAAACAAGCTTTCTCCCCATCAGTAGTATATACATTTTGATGGGGGAAATATTTGCCTTTAATGCTAATTTTTAATTTTAGCACTGGGTGGCAAATATATACTGTAAGTCCGTTTGATTGTATGCTTAAACAAGAAAGCCTGCTTAATACCTTGCCCCCTGCCCCAAAAGCACACCACTAGCACCTCCCTAAACTGCCACAATCGCTGTACCTGGTTCTAACAAAAGCTAAGTAGTGCAGCACCATCCTCCTGGTAAAAGCTGCCGACAGACCCAGTCAGCAGCTTATTGGCCTGTGTGTGGGGCCTTTGTGTTGGCCGTGTGTGGGGACTGGCTTCCCCAATCGATATCTGGTCGAAAGTCAGCCATATCTCGATTGGGCAGGTTAAAAAAAAAAAAACGTGCATCTGTGCGTGTATACAGTCCCGCGATCTGACCACCTGTATGGCATCCATTATGATCCAATTGTGGAACCTCAATGTGGGCATATCGGGGAGAGGTCCGTTAGTTTGGCTACATCACCAAACAAGTGGATCTCCCTGTGTATGGCCACGTTTTCAGCAATGCCCCATCTCCATTTATTTGAATTGTTTCCTTTTGTGTGCGCTCGCATGCAGCAGAGTTCGGTCCAAATACACAAAGGCAGAGCTCTGCTGTACTCTGTTGCATGAGTGTAGATGCCAGGCGACAAAACGCAGGAAACAAATCAGACGGAGCCTCACACATAAAATTATAATTGGGCTGAATGAAAAGTCGCAGGTAAGAACTATATGGTCTGACTGTCGGATGAAGATGCTGCTTACTGCATCCACATCCGACAGTCGTGTTGCATCGGATCTATTGTAGTTCTTACTTGTGATTTTCATTCAGTCTAATTAGAAATAAGTCTCTGTCTCTGTCCAATTTGTGGCCTGCGTTTTGTTGCTTGCCAGGCGTCTATCTGACCAAAAACGCTCATGTAGCTCTACACTTAATCCTCAAAAATAGGCCTTCAGCCCCTGTGCCCATAGACTAAGGAGTAAAAATCAGTGATGCATAAGGAAAAAACATATATAAGTCCCAAAACCTAGACATCTGGTTTCAAAGGCAGGAATATCCCTATGGACATAGGGGGCCTCACTTAGACAACACATCATTTTTTTTTTTGTAAATTAAAAGCCGTCCACTTGATGGTAATTTCAGTGCTGCCATTGTAAGAGGAGCCTAGCACTATTGTTTGTACAGTATACCTGGGATCTGGAGTGTACAACTTTCTACAAAATGCTGAACAACTGCAGGGATTACATCCGAAATAAATGAATGAAATCAAAGATATTGTAACAAAACACATCAATATACTAACAAATCCAATCAGGTTTTAATATAGCCTTATAAACCGTTAGGAAGGGATTGTCTAGGTGCACATGCTCATATACATAAGTAGGTATGAACTGGAGAACTCAGTTGGTACATACAACTTTCTATGTAATTTGGATGACCTCCAACTAATTTGATGCTATATATTATATACTGCATGATATATATATATATATATATATACACACATCTGTACTAACATAGCATTGAGAGGAATAATAGCCTTGTTTCTGACTTCTCACAAAGACTCATCACTTTTCAATCAGTGGAAGCTTACCCTGATATACTGATATGGCTCCTGGTCCGGCTCTTGAGTTCTTCTTAGTTTGTAGATTAAGAGATCTTTTGAAGATAAGACATGGATTCCTGGCTTGCATTGTTTTTCTTTGTTCATCTGGTTTTCCCATTCTAAAGGGCACAATATATTTCCTAATACATTTCAGGGGCAAAGGGAAAACCCAATTGCTTTTTCTGGTCATAGGTACTACACCATGGTTAGAGACCAGCCTGAAAATTAAATTAAGACTTTCCATGCACAAGGTCAAATTGTACTAATATATTAGTGATCATCAACTTCTATCCTAATTATTGATCCTGGGTGCCTAGCATCACAGTTAAGGTAAAACAATAACAGTAAAAGAGCTAAGATTCTAAATAGAGTGCCAACGCTGAATTGACAGCCAGTATGCACGTGAAGGGCTAAGTGTAATTTTATTAAACATTTACCCTTATTGTTATTCATGAACCCTAATAAATGCTCCTTATGTTTTATTTCCTATTGCCTCTGCATTTCCCATGCCATTATAACTATTTGCAGGCTTTCCTGACCCTTAAAGGGGTAGTTCACTCTCAAATTAAGTTTTAGCATTTCGCAAATGAGCAAACAAATTTTTTTATATTCAGTTTTGAAATCTGACATGGGGCTAGACATATTGTCAATTTCCCAGCTGCCCCTGGTCATGTGACTTGTGCCAGCACTTTAGGGGGGAACTGGTTTCTGGCAGGCTGTTGTTTTTCCTTCTCAATGTAACTGAATGGAATGCAGTGGGACATGGGTTTTTACTATTGAGTGTTGTTCTTAGATCTACCAGGCAACTGTTATCTTGTGTTAGGGAGCTGTTATCTGCTTACCTTCCCATTGTTCTGTAGTTAGGCTGCTGTGGGGTGGGGAATGGAAGGGGTAATATCACTCCAACTTGCAGTACAGCAGTAAAGAGTAATTGAAGTTTATCAGAGCACAAGTCACATGACTTGGGGTAGCTGGGAAATTGACAATATGTCTAGCCCCATGTTAAATTTCAAATTGAAATTTAAAAAAAAATCTGCTCTTTTGAGAAATGGATTTCAATGCAGAATTCTGCTGGAGCAGCAGTATTAATTGATGCATTTTCCCATGACAGTATCCCTTTAAGTGTACTAGAAAAGAATTTAAACATTGAATATACCCAATAGGCTGGTTATGTTTACAATATGTTTGGATCAAGTACAGGTATGGGATCCGAAATTTGGAAACCCATTATCCAGAAAGCTCACAATTACAATAGACTCCAATTATTTTCTTTTTCTGTGTAATAATACACCAGTACCTTGTACTTTATCCTGACTAAAATATAATATATAGTTACTGGATGCAAAACCAGCCTATTGGGTTTATTTAATGGTTACATGATTTTCTAGTAGACTTGAGGTATGGACATCCAAATTATGGAAAGATAATTTTTCCCAAAAATCCAGGTTATTATTCTGGATAACAGGTCCCATACCTGTACAAGATACTGTTTTATTACTACAGAGAAAAAGGAAATTGTTTGTATGGGAGATGGTATTCCCAGAACTCAGAGTTTTCTGGATAGTGGGATTTCCAGATAACAGATCCCACATGGGTATTTATAAATTTTTTTCCCGTTATTTTGCTTTTTATATGCTTTTTATTCAGCAACTCTCAACTTTGCAATTTTATCTGCAACCATGCATTTAGTTGAATAAGAGACTGGAATATGAATAGGAGAGGTCCTGAATAGAAGGACGAGTAATAAAAATGAGCAAGAACAATAAATTTTGCAGCCTTATCGACCATTTTTTTTTATGGGGTCAGTGACCCCTCCCATTTGAAAGCTGGAAAGAGTCAAAAGAAGGCAAGTAATTAGAAAAACTATAAAACAAATAAATAATGAAGAGAAATTGAATAGTTGCTTAGAGTTAGCCATTCTATAACATACTAAAAGTTAACCTAAGGGCAGGGGCAGATTCGGGGAGATTTAGTCACCTGGCAGCTAATCGCCTCTTCTGCAGGGCGACAATCTACCCAAACTGCCTTCTTCCTGCCTTTCACCTGCTTGAATGAGAAAATGCCAGTGCAATGCCTCACAAGGAAACTTAGAAATCAAAGTGCCGCATGTGCATTGCGCAGGTGTTTTCTCATTGAAGCAGGCGGAAGGCAGAACAAAGGCTGTTTGTGGAGATTGTCGCCCCACAGAAGAGGCGATTAGTCACCAGGCGACAAATCTCCTCAAATCTTCCTGTCTGCCCCTACCCTAAAGGTGAACCACCCCTTTTACCAGTCCCCTTACCTAACATTACAGCATGCACTGTACTTCACTTGGAAAAACTATGGTGAACCAGAGTGATCAAGAATTGAAAGAAATAGAAGGAGGCAGAGAAAAAGAAGACAGGAATCTTTAGATTTTAATGATGGAGTCAAAGATACAGCAAATAACAGTGGAAAAAGTGCAGAAAGACATGACACTTCAGTACAAAGACCTGACAGTGAACAGAAGTGATTGTAGTGGAGATCAGAACATTGGAGTTTTAACCTTATGCAACAATTAATTGCTCACATCTTACATGTCAACTGCTATGTTGTTCTGGAGGCAATTTTTTAGATTATTTACAGTGCATTACAAGGAAAAAGTTATTCCCTTCGACAGGTGATAATAACAAATAGGTTTGTTTCAATGCCACAGTTAACTGAAATATGGAAGAATTAGCCAACAGTTTACGCATCACTAGAGATACCTTCATTTTGCCTATAACATCATTATCCCTCCTAATTCACTTGCTATAACTTTCATTGGGGAAACTGAATAAAATTGGAAAAGGCAATTATGCTCAATAAAATAGTAACAATAGAGGGTTGATGTGATGTCCAGTCTATAGTGGTCATTTTTACTCAAAATCATTATTTAACCAATTTACCACAGATTAATGTCCATCTTTATAAATTTTCCATTATTTATCATTAAAATTACTCAAATAAATCTGATTGGGAAAAACTCGATAAAATCGACCGAAAACCCAAATTGTATGATTTTTTTTGGACTTTCCTCCCGAATTGCTCAATGTTTTAGGTCTTAGATGGCGGTTTTTCGTATTCAGCTTTTTTTGCAGCATTGGAGTATATTACATTTGAGATTTTGCTCCTAAAGACCTGACCAGAAAAAATTGAGGTTTATAGCTGTGCCATAAATTATGCTTCAATAAAGGCAGTTTTACTACTACAAGGGAGTGCTGCATATTATTTTGGGTTTAGGAAAGAACCCCCTAAAAATCATAGGTCAGATTTGCATAACAGATACAGTCACTACATAATGAGGTATAGCCATTCAGCATTTTTTGAATAGGCCTTCCTCCTCCACAACACAGGTGGTTAGTGCACTGGATCAGCATTATTAGCAAAAAATTCTTAAAATGGCTATTACTATTATGCACCCAAAACTATACTTTAGGTGTTCCAAAATGATCCTGATATGCTCTAACACTTTTCATTTTCAGATTTGGCCAGATACCAAATTCTCCACCAAAGATTCCTGAATTAGCTGAATAACGAACCAAATACAAAGCCTAATTTGCATATTCAAATAGAAAAACAATACATGTACTATGAACAAATTGCCATGTTTAAATTGTCAAAAGCTTGATTTTAACGGTTTCTAATACAAAGCCTACAGAAAGTGCTAGGATGTGGCCAAAATCCAAAGCTAAATGCTGAACCAAAACCAAATTCACAGCTCTTTACATGAAAGTGCGTAAAATCTACTAGTTTAGTATTATTGATTTGTTTGTTAAAGCAGTATTCAGCAGTATAACGAGGCCAATGACTGTTTGACCATTGGTTTTGCAATCTAATTTGATTCTAATTATTTCATCTGATTAGATTCCAAACAAATACACAGCCCATTCTCATGATTTTGTGCAATCCAGTTGCTCAGTTTATAGGCTAACCAGCCTGGTTAGTGCATGGGTAGCTAAATCTATCTTAAACCACTTGCCAACCAAATCAATAACATGGGAATTGTGTGTAAAAGATCATTTTTTTTTATAAATGTATTTATATTTTTCAACCCCTTTGATTAGAAATTTAGACCCAAATAATTTATGACAGAGAATACTCTTATTATAATGTTCATATACTAGTATTGGTTATGCTATTTATTCACACATTTAAACCCTACCCATCACTTAGACTCTTCTCTTACTATTTTCTTCTCTCGTTATTTCTCTCTGAGAAAACATATGCTTTTAATGCTTGCAGAATTTAAAACGTCTTGGCTGTCCAATAATTACATGACTTGGAATGCAAAAAAATGCCATTGTTGATTATGTAAAAATGTAGTTTACCTGTTTTGGCTTTAAAAGTGGCATTAACCAAATGATGTGCCTACCAAAAGATTTAGTGCTGCATTTTCAGGAATAAACACTATGGCAGTTGGCTACCTTTAATTTGTCAATATATTATTCTAAAGAAGGGATTAGTCAAGGGTATAACCAAAGCTCTGCGTATCCTTTCATGTTAGATGAAAGAATACATGCATACTAGAGAGAACATGCTTACTATCAGTAAACCTGAGAGCTGGAATTCGGAAGGTTTATCACTGACTGCTGGGGAAGACCAAAGGGTGAAGTGCTGAATTTGTTATGGACCCGTGTATAGCTGATTACTGGACATCTGCCGTAAGTGGCTGAGAAGCGTGTCCAAGTTTTTATTTGTAGCGACAGTGTAGACAGGCTTTCATATTTAGAAAATCTGTTAGCCTATTAATAGAAAAGTGATTGTAGGTGTTGATAACTTTTCAAGGACCTATATATATATATATATATATATTATTACATTTTACTCTCTGTATATATATATATATGTATATATAGAGTAAAATGTAATGACATTGGCAATGCGGTGCTTTCAAAACTATCTTAGCATCCTATGTTTACCTTTCGGAACTCTTGAAAGACTGGATTCTAGATTTAACTTATGTGCCTAGCTGGGCACATTACACTATAGTGAAATTAATCATTTATAAATTTAATCTCATAAACTAAATATAATCATTGAAAAATCCAGCACTCTTTTTACAATTCATTGTCCCCTTCTCAGCATTTTGTCTCTTCATGCATGCCTAAACAATTTATTAAAGCTTAATGCCTTTCAAATTAATCTGACACAAAAACCTGTTATATATAGAGAGACACTGCACAGATTTTTTAACGGATTCTATTTAGAAATCGGACTGGGCCAACGGGATACAGGGGAAATACCTGGTGGGCCCAGGTTCTTTCAGACCATGCCGACCCAGACCTGCTCCTGCGCTCCCTCTTCTGCACGAAAAAACTTGCAAGCGTGCATGCAAGTGCAGGCGGAGGAGATACAGGAGGTACACAGTAGTTTGCGACTGGGGGCCGGGACCCGCTCCTGCACTCCCTCTTCTGCAGGAAAAAAAATCACCAGGGTGCATGCGCGTGTATGCAAACACATGCAGAGAGGGTACAGGAGATATTGGCACCACTCAATAGTTTGCGGCTGGGGGCCCTGGACCTGCTACTGGCTCCCTCTCCTGCTCTCACTCTTCATTCATGCGAATGCACAGGTATCAGTGACATTCAGTAGTTTGCAGCTGGGGGCCCTGGACCTGCTCCAGCACTATCTCCCTCTTCCGCTTACCAGCACGTGTACGGGGTGGAGGACGTATCATTGCGGCTACGGGGTTCGGGGGACAGAGTGGAGGGCCAGTGGGCCCTGGGCCCCCCAGTCTGACAATGTTTGCATGAGATGATGTTTACAATAAATCTACAGGTTCACATCACATTTTTGGGCTACTTAAAAATGCCCTGTATGCCATTGCAAAAATAAAAACTAGATGACATACTGTAACATTCTTACATTCATCTAGGGGTGCTAATTTAACCTATACTTGTATGTTTCTTAAAAAAACTATTATTTGTAGTGTACACAAATGAAACAAATATAATTAAATGAAATAGTCTGTTTACTAGACGTTCCAATAAGATCCAAAGACCCAAAAACTGTTTACCAGACATGCAACAAACCACAGACTCATTCACATATATTCAAGCACACATTTTACTACCTGATAGCAACATAACTACCCTCTGGCCCAGGCTCTCTGCACGAAGTGCATCAGGCCCCCCTCCAGATGCATGTTATTTTTTACTGCATACTCTGGTGGGCCACGAGGGGGAGCAGGCCCTGGTGCGATAGCACCTCCTGCTCCCCCGGTAGTTATGTCACTACTACCTGACTTCTGAAAATTGCTTGTGGTGAATACTTCAAACCATCATTTCTTTCCTTTGATTGCTGTAAACTTGTTTTTTTTCCAACACAGAAGCAAGAGTTTCTGTAATGTCTTACTTATAGGCATACAACTCTCATATAATTTTTCTTGACATATACATTTACATCTAACTTTAAGCCAATAAGGTATTCTAAAATATCTAACCTTACCATCATCAAATATTTTAAAGATAATATACTCTTCTGATCACTGTTTAAATTAATAAGACTGAAACTGTGCATAGACTGAATTCTTAGGACAACAACAAAAAACAAAATGGCAATCAGTGCATATGGACAGTCCCTCTCACTTACTATACAGGACTACAGCTCCATTGTTTTCTTAAAATTTATAATTTATTATATTTCTAAAAATATAAATATTTAGATGGAAGCATATGCAAGTCCATCTCAGCTAATTAAATTTTTTTTAAAAAAAAAATCATCTTTATTATATGTATGGTAAAACCATATATTTACTGATTTTACTCATAACAACTGAATATGGCAATATTAAGGGTCTCACTTACAGGATCATTAAACAGCATAAAAAGTAGTCTTCTCCTACAAAAATATTGTGAAGATTTTGCACTTTTTGCATACTCAGGCAAGGCCTAGTGTTGGGAACATTTTCATATATGATGGTAAACTGATTAGAAATGTGTTGGTGCTCTAAACCCTGAATATTTTTTGTGCCAACTAATATATTTAAATCAACTGTGGTTATTGACTTTGATTATTAAGATTATTTCCAATCAAATGGGCAAGTCATATTTTGGGAAAATCAGAAATTGCAGGCCATGTGATCCACTACTATTACAATATACTAAAGGGGAAATAATTCATGACAATGGTTCAGCATTAGGACACATAAAGGGAAATATAATAAGATGGCATTAAAGCAGAAGTATACAGTGATATAGCAACATTAAGTGAATTGAAGACACTGATTTCTTTGTGTAAAATCTTAACACTTATGATCCTTATTACTTAATACAACTGTATCAAATACAGAGACTATCTAAATATATCTGTATTGGAAAAACCCAGATGCATATTTATTTAACAAGTATTAACTTTTTTGACCCTGGGTTAGAATTGATACAGTGTTAAGTAATTGAAGGGAAAAGCATATTTGGTATGTTGGATAACCACTGCAAACATTGTATTTTTTAAATGGGAAGCATGGTTCCAAAGTATAAACTACTCTTCACCAACTTCTGGTTTCCACACCTGAGCTGCTGCTCCAGCTTTCTTTGCAGAAAATTTCGGCCTTGGAGGAGGAACCAATGCCGATATGGGTGATTCTTGTCTGGGATGCATGGGATATCCCACAGGTGGAGAGGGCTCTGTTGGTGTGAAGACACTTGATTGAAATGAAGGCTGTGTGCTATAGGATGGCTGAGAATATGCAGGTGCTGGCTGGAAGTTTGCATGAGTATTTATTGATTTTGTAGGCTGAGCTTGTCTTGCAGGAGGCAGATGATCTGATTTTTGTTTGGAGGCTGCTGTTTCTGCAGCATCAGATGGAGGTTGAAAAGTGAATAATGAAGATTTAAGCTGATATGGCTGATGCTTCATGACCTCAAGAGGGCTGAGTGCTTTTGTAGGCTTTCTTTTTGCAGTTGAGGATCCACCTTTGGATGCAGTTTTGTTAGCTGCTGGAGGGTAAAGTGGTGACTGAATTGGATTATATGCATGTGGAGGAGGGGCCCGTACATTGGATGAATATCTCCATGAAGATGGTAAAGATGGCGTTGGGGAGGTTGGTCGAGCTGCGTTGGCTTGTACTGTTGCAGAATCTACTACAAACTTTTCCATACGAGACTGCCTTTTGGCAAACAGTGCTGCACCTTTACCACTTAAAGCTGGCATTTCATATGCAGGTCCACCACCTCCAGCAACTGCATTGCTGCCTAAAGGAGTTATAGGGGGTGTTTTAGGGGTGTATGTGTGACGTACACCAGTGGATGCTTTATAAGGCTCTCTAGTAGGACCAGATAAATTAAGCGAATTTGGAGGCTTGCTAGCATAGTAAGCAGGATGTGCAATTGTGTCTTGAAGTGAACCAGCTTCTTGAGAAATGTTTTGACTTGTGTATATTTGGGGATGTGTAGGAGCAGCAATTGGAGGTGCCCATACTGGTGTAACTGGCGTCATGGCTGTAGGAGATTTAACTAAAGGTTTAGGGGCAACAGGTGGAGGTGTTTTTTGCTTGCCTATTTGAACTTGCATAAAATTGCATGCTTCTGCTCCCAAAGTGAGGTAGTCTTCTTCAGGTCCTGACTCATTTCCAGCTGCAGTACTTCGCTTCCCTTCTCTATTTTGAACAAGAGAGAGCAACTCTGGATTAGGGCTTATTTTGGGTTGTTCTTTAAATGTGAACATAGGTTTTGCTGTGTTTCTTCTTCTAGCATCTTGCAGTATTCCTGTTTTGTTTGCAGGAACTGCAATTCTTTCATCTCTAGATGCTATCTGTTCTGCTGGGTACAAGGGTGACCATACAGTTGCTTGTGCTTTGTCAGCTACAGCTGAAGATACATGGTATAATTGTTCAGGTGGTGGAGTCACAGAAGAATATGGAGGTGGTGCAGGCATGTCTGACAATGGGCTGGCTATATTTCTACTAGAAGAGAATGGAAGTGTGGCTCTGTTCTGCATGCCAGCAAATGGTTTTGCAGTTCTGTTTAATGCTGTTGGATTCTGGAGCTCAGAGGGCTGAAAGGAAGGACCAGATTCATGCACTGCAGCAAATCCATTTTGGATTCTCTCTTGGTTGCTGCTCACCTCAATATAACTCTTGCTAACAAGGCTCTGACTTTTAATACTTTCTTTCTGTTGTGATTGATAGCAAATGGTATTATTTATGCTGTCTGTCATAGTGACTTTCTCTCCCATACTTTGCCTTCTAGTTTCTTCTTGTTCTGCAGTTATCTGCTCCATTCTCTGCCTCCTCTTAGCAAACATCATGACCCCTTTACCTTTGGTCTCTGGCAACTGCTCCATTGTCTCAATATTTTCAATTTTATTATGAGCCTCTACAAGACCAGTGTCCCAATCAAAAGTCACAATTTGGGCTTTGCTTTCAGGGTCTGAGAAGAAATCTTCATCTAGATCTGATTCACTAGCCCCATATAATGTAACTTCAAAAGTATTTTCTTTATCTGTTTCGCCCTCGTCGTCTTCGTAATCTTGCTGTTCAAGTTCACCTGTGCCGTAGCTAACTAAAGTATACTTCCTCGCTCTTTGTCGACGCTTTTTGAACATCAACACCCCCTTAGATTTTGGGTTTGGAGCTTCTGTTAGCAGAAGGGCAATGCTTTTACATTTAGACTTGGCTTCTTTCACTTGTTTTTCGGACAGGCTTTCACTACGCCTGAGCCCTAAATGAGAGGGGGAGAAGAGATTACAATTAATATTTTTAGGTTATGGACATTATTTGACTGCAAACAGTAAGTTATATATTATAAATTAACATAGCCTACATTTCTACATACGTCTTTGCAAACCCTTACTTATCAGTTGTGTGAGTCAGACTTGTCTACAGGTCACATTGATCTGATTGCAATTTTTCAAATAATGGCAATTGAAGTGTTGTTATTGTAGGTATAATCGGTTAGTTGTGTGAATATTGTTAACAACCTGGGTAACTATAATTGGCATGTGATTTTTAGTTTAGCCATGCAAAAGCTTACTATTAAGCTGACCATTGGGATATCATCAGTAAGGTAAGTTCCTCTATTCTCCCTGTAAGGGTTCTCAAGCAATCATTTTTAGAAATCATAAAAAAAATCTAATTCTATCAGATCGAATAAGTTTGCTCAAAATGGAAAATCTGCCCAGTGACAATAACACGATCAGAGGAAGGGGCCATAATATTAATGGATTCTGAGCCAATATGAGCAGATTGGCTGTGCATGGCCATATCTATGAATATTTTAATCTGGTCAGCATTGCACAGTATTTGTATTTATCCAA
>CM044431.1:73287864-73333930 GCA_024363595.1 Xenopus borealis | reverse complement strand
TTCTTTAAATGTGAACATAGGTTTTGCTGTGTTTCTTCTTCTAGCATCTTGCAGTATTCCCGTTTTGCTTGCAGGAACTGCAATTCTTTCATCCCTAGATGCTATCTGTTCTGCTGGGTAAGAGGGTGACCATACAGCTGCTTGTGCTGTGCCCGCTACAGTTGAAGATACAAGGTATGATGGTTCAGGTGGTGGAGTCACAGAAGAATATGGAGGTGGTGCAGGCATATCTGACAGTGGGCTGGTTATAGTTCTACCAGAAAGGAATGGAAGTGCAGCTCTGTTCTGCATGCCACCAAATGGTTTTGCAGTTCTATTCAATGCTGTTGGATTTTGGAGCTCAGAGGGCTGAAAGGAAGGGCCAGATTCATATGTTCCTGCAAATCCATTTTGAATTCTCCCTTGGTTGCTGCTCACCTCAATATAACTCTTACTCACAAGGCTCTGATTTTGAATGCTTTCTTTCTGTTTTGATTGATAGGAAATGACATTATTTATGTTCTCAGTCATAGAGACATTCTCTCCCATACTTTGTCTTCTAGTTTCTTCTTGTTCTGCAGTTATCTGCTCCATTCTTTGCCTCCTCTTGGCAAACATCATGACTCCTTTACCTTTGGTCTCTGGCAGCTGCTCCATTGTTTCAATACTTTCAATTTTATTTTGAGCCTCTACAAGACCAGTGTCCCAATCAAAAGTCACAATATGGGCTTTGCTATCAGGGTCTGAGAAGAAATCTTCATCTAGATCTGATTCACTAGCTCCATATAATGTAACTTCAAAAGTATTTTCTTTATCTGCCTCTCCTTCGTCTTCCTCGTAATCTTGCTGCTCAAGTTCACCGGTGCCGTAGCTAACTAAAGTATACTTTCTTGCTCTTTGCCGACGCCTTTTGAACATCAAAACCCCTTTGGACTCTGGGTTTGGCGCTTCTGTCAGCAGAAGGGCTATGCTTTTACATTTAGACTTGGCTTCTTTCACTTGTTTTTCGGAGAGGCTTTCACTACGCCTGAGCCCTGAATGAGGGTAGAAAAAGATCATTATTATTAATATTTTGAAGTTATAAACATTATGTGACTGCAAACAGAAAGTTCATTATTATAAGTAGTGATGGGCGAAACGGGCGCGTTTCGCTTCGCCGAAAAATTTGCGAATTTCCAGAGAAATTCGCGAATTTTTCGCCGATTCGCGAAACGAGTCGCGTCGGTTTTGACGCGCGTCGCGTCGTTTTTGACGCGCGTCGCGTCATTTCAAAACGACGCGCGACTCGTTTTTGCGCGGCGATTTTTTTTTGGCGAATTTGTTTGGCAGTTTCGCGAATTTATTCGCCAGCGGCGAATCGCGGTAAATTCGCCGCGAATTCGCCCCTGGCGAATAAATTCGCCCATCACTAATTATAAGCTAACAGAGGCTACAAGTCTAGATACTGTAAGTCTTGTTAGTAGATACTGCCTCTGGGCTAGTACAACGAGTCCTATGCATAGAAAATATTGTAAGTATCAATAGGAACAAATAGTGATCAATATCTGCAAAATCATTTTTACAAGACACAACTGATCAGTTGGAAAGTTTGCACACAAAACTATCTAATATATTATATGTAATATCTTAGATGTTTCAGGAATAAATTATGATTTTGTTTTTGGGTTATACAGAACAAAGCAGTCTCCTGGACAAGATTTAGAACGGCTTTAGTTCTTTATTGATTTTCCCATTTCTTTAATGTTGCAAGAATGAAAATGGAAAAGCTGAAAAGCAAAGAAATCATTGAATCACTGCAGTATTACCCAGCTTTAGTCAGTATAGGGATGACATTACTCAACAGGCTCATGCTTACTATACTAGTAGATTATAGAATACAGATGAATTAGATATATTGTGGGATTTAAATTAATAAATAATAAAAATATACACATTTTTATTTTTTATAAGCAGGATTTAAAAACAGGCTGTTTAGGATTAATTGTTTTTCTATGATAGACCATAGTTAATAAGGTATGGTGCAGAATGAATGAACAAATTTTAGGGGAGCAAAGCTTACTCCTAGACTATAATTAATATTGCTTAGTGATGTTGTAATTGTTGCTTTATACAGGAGGTAAGAAATTACCAGCACTCATATACGGTATAACAAAAAAGGGAAAGGATGAATGGCTGGCATTTAGGAGAGAAAACTTTGATAAAGGAGAGCTTTTGTTATTACGTAATGTCCGATTTTAAGCAGAGGAGGTTACTGCTTCATATTATGTATTATTGGTGGTTTTCATTTGCTTTTGCTTTGCAGTCCTTAATTTTGACATTTAGAAGTCACCTCAGAGTTCATTACCTGTATAAAAACACTCAGTATTCGCATTGTACTTATACGTGGTCTTGGAACTCTTCGATAAATTATTATATGCTTATAGGGGGTACTTTATTCACTTTAACAGTATGTCTATATTGATAGATCCGAATGGGTAAGCGGTGTTCTTACATTATACTTCCAAATAAAATACTAAAACTAATATTGCTGTGTAACGGTACACCCATGCATGAGGATTGTTGCAGTAAAAAGTTATGCATTGGTAAAATCAAGCATTCCACCATTCTCATGGCAATTTAGTCACTGGGAAACTCTCCCGATGACGGCCTTTTACTGACTTTTTTTTTTTTGACTCTTTTAGACTTTGTAGCGGTGTGTCAGAGTACATACTATCAACGTGGAATCAACAGAGTAAAAGATGAATAGTGCAAATAATAATCTGAGAGATACAATGTCCTACTCATTTTGCAACATTGATGTGAGATTAGCCTGATAATTAACTAGGATCGAATTTGTGTATAGCTGTGCAACAATGTATGTAGAGAAGAAGATACAGTGTCTGTTTTTAACCCTATTTTTTATTACTTATGTTTTAGTATGCTTGCACTCTGAGTGGGATGGCAGCCGGTTGTGAAGGAGATAATTCCCCTGGCAGCAAGTAAGTGACAGAAATGTTGATTGTTGAGTCACACAGATCTCACAATGCGACTACTGAGTCATGGCACCCATTTGGCACGAGCGGATTAGCGTATGCACTCTGGCGAAATAACAATGACCTCCTGAGATGTTTAGCGATGTCACTGGGGATGTCCCCAGTGAGCGCAGACAAAATGGGAAGCAGACCGCCTGATAGATTCCCTGTGCTGTATTGTTGAGAGTTATACAAAGTGCAGTGCTGTCCGCTTCCCCAGACGTCTGTGGTTTCTATGACTACAGAGGAGTTGGGGGCGTGCCGGTAGGCGGGGTGTCCACGGGTAGTGTAACGAAAATGACGCAAACGACGCAACGCGCCAAAGTTGACGCGACGCGCGTCAAAAGCGTGCCGCGACTCGTTTCGGAATTTTTCGCCAATTCACGAATTTCCAGAGAATTTTTCGGTGAAGCGAATCTCGGGAGATTCGCCCATCACTAGTCATGATGGTTAGTTTGGCGCCAAAATTCACCTATATTAATATGTCTTCACTTGTGTGATATTTTCTGTTTCTCCTGAGGACGGCTCCAGTCAGGATGCCGAAACGTTGAGAATAAACATTGATTTTGCATTTGATACAAGTCCTGGGAGTGCGGTGTGTTTGCCATAATATGTGTTAGTTTACCAGCACCCAGGCAGATGGGAAGTGTTTTGAGTGCACCAGTTCATCAGCTTTTTATATATATATATATATATATATATATATATATATATATATATATACACACACACACAAGGCAGATGCTCCATTTCACTGAAAAATGCACAGATATATATATACATATATATATTTTATATATTATGTCTGTGACTACTTTCCCTTGGCCCTTTTGGCAGTCGGAAACTGCATCCATGTACCAATGTGCCCTTCAGTCTGCACTGAAAAATTTCATGCAGTTGCAATGTACAGGGGCTAAAGATGCAGCTAATCCAGGATTTGGTTCGGGATTCAGCCAGGATTTGTCCTTTTTCGGCTGGATTTGGATTCAGCTGAATCCTTGTGTCTGACCAAACTGATTCTGAAACCTAATTTGCATATGTAAATTAAGGGCAGCGAGGGAAATCACATGACTTTTCGTCGAAAAACAAGTGTAAAAATGTTCACACTTTTTCCTTTCCCTGCCCTAATTTGCATATGCAAATAGAAAAAACTATACAAAAAACACAAATAGAAAAACAATTGTGTGTGCACCAGACTTCAAAAGTCCCGCATGGCTGCAATTATGCTGGGATTAAAAGGAAAAAAACTGCATTGTGGGTGGAAAATATGGCGAGTTGCATCAGAAATTGCACTTTGTACATTGCACTTGTTGCTCATAAATGAGCCTACAAGTCTTTTCTCATGGGCTATTACTAACAGCAGAATGCAATTATAGTAATTTACAATGATTATATAATTCATATCATCATATATCATATCTATATATATATATATATTTATAAAGAGAGACATTGCTGGTAGAGAACCAACCATACAATGGTTAATATAATCACATCATAATTACACTCTAGCACCTGCCCTTCTGTAGAAGAAGGTTATTTTATTGCACTTTGCATTTGTGTGTGTCTAGTGAAAGTTCCCAATGGATACATGCAATTTTCAGGGCCGGAGTTGTCTTGCTGGTGCCCCTAGGTCCACTGCCGTTCGTCGCCCCCATACTCTGCCCTTTATCCGCAAATTTTCATCATCAGGACCAGAGCAATGGAGATTGGTGCATGGGAAATGTAAAAAACGATTGTATCTCCTGCGTATCCCCAGTGCTTCTGAACCAATGTGGGTGTGGCTGGGCAGCATGCCGCCCCCTAAAATCCTGCCACCCTAGGCCCGGGCCTAGGTGGCCTCTCCATAAATCCAGCCCTGGCCATTTTTTTTAAAATACACCCGGATGATGATACAAGCCCCTTTGTGCTGGTTACGTTTTTGACTTTAATAAACAGGTATGGGATCTGTTATCCAGAAACCCATTATCCAGAAAGCTCAGAATGACAGAAAGGCCATATCCCCCAAACTTCATTTTATCCAACTAATCCAAATTTTAAAAAATGATTTCCTTTTTATCTGTAATTATAATAAAACAGTCACATGTGCTTGAACCAAATGAAAATATTATTAACCCTTATAGGAAGCAATAAGGCCTGTTCACTGACATAATTTCTACAAAACATGTTTTCTAAAGTTCACATTTTATACTCACGTGTATAGTTAATTTGACCAGATCAGTAGCACTTCCATTGTATTTTAGTACATTTTTATTTAGCTATGGAGTGCTCCCACAACCTTTCTTTTTTGCATTTTGTATTGTATTGTAGCAGATTTATTCTGTTCGGAAGTTTAGCAGCTATGCTGCAGGCCAGGCTTCCATGTGGTTGTAGTACCCCCACACCCGTCCCTTTAAATGGTGTAACAATGCCTTTGGAAATGGGTGTTGGTCTGGGAAGTTTCTCTCTCTTAAAAGCCGCAAGCGGGGGAGGATTAATCTCATGGAACCAAATCTGGGGACTAGGTTGTCTCTCTCCTCTGAAAGCTAATGGCGGGGGAGGACTAAGCCCAATGGATGAAACCAATGCCCAGGTCGGGAGACCTTTATTCAGGTAATGCTCTCATGCCGGGAGGCTATAGCATTTGATATTATGACCAGAGGTAAAAAGTTAGGGACCGCCATATGGGTTTTACCTTGACGTGGTGTGGTGGCTTATCAATCTTATGATCATAATTTTGTAACTAAAAACCCCTGTCTTTGTACACATGCAACTGCATAGATTACTTATATGACAGGGGACCAGGGAGTGTGCACTGATCAACCTCTCCTCTTTTTCCCTATGTATATAGTTAATTTGGCCAAATCAGTAGCATTTCCATTGTATTTTAGTACATTTTTATTTAGCTATGGAGTGCTCCCACAACCTTTCTTTTTTACATTTTATACTCATCATCAGCTTTTGCAGTGCTGTACTGTAAATTCACTGGCAGCTTCCAACAGCTGATAATACAAACAATTACTCTTCGAAAGACCAGTAGCCCACACAGGCAGGCAGTTGTTCATCCAATGAATTTGTTCCCTTTTAGAGTTCTGGAACAAGCTATTTTCAGCCTAGTGGCATGTGTATTTACAGTATAAAACGTCCATGGGTAAAAAAATGAATATTATATAAAAATGATATTCATCTGATGAGGATCTTATTTATTTACATATTGGTTTTTTTTCTAAATTTGAACCGTAGTTTTAGGAAAAAATGGTAGAATGCCTTCTAATGTTCTTATGTTATGTTTACCAAGTTATAAATAATGAATGGATATAGTCTCTGATGTAGGAGTAAAGGCAACTATACAGAAACCAATGAGATAGCCAAATTGTACTGATTCTATTGGTTGATGGGCGAATGGTTGATGGTGATGGGCGAATCTGGGCGCTGAATTTTTCAGTGAAATGCCCCAGATTCACAGCGAAAAATTAGCAAAACACTGCCAGCATCTCGTTTTGGACTCGGGCATCCGTTTTTGGGCACCTGCGTACATTCGGACACTGGACACCGGCAAATTTTCACCAGGCGTTTCACAAATTTATTTGCCGGTGGCGAATGACGGGATTTCGCTGCAAATTTGTACCAGGTGAATAAATTCGCCCATTACTAGTTGATAGTCTAAAGGGAAGATGGAAATGACACCTTGCCTTCTCTTACTTCTGCCAATATCCTATCCATCCACCTCTGTTGCATCACAATATATAGTGAATAAAGTACTCCCTAAAAATATAAAGATATTATAAGCCACTAAGGAGTTCCATGACATATATTAAAGCACAAGGCCAAAGACTAAACGAAATCCGAGATTAATTCTATAATCCTCATATTTTACAAAAGGGGGTAATGATTTTTACAAGAAAAAACAAGTTTAAACTAGTCATGTGACAAAAATTACATCACTAAACACTGATTAAAACTGATGATGTCACTAAGCACTGTTTATATAGTGAATAAATATAAGGATATTATTTCACCAAGGAGTTCCATGACCATTTAATAGAGGTAATGGAACTTCTAACTTCTAATATGACCTCATATTTTCCAACAAGGGGTGCTTTATTTATTATAATACATAAGTTTTAGTGAGTCATGTGACAAAAATGACATTACTATTTACCGTTTATAACTGATGACATCACTATGCATCGTTTATAAGGATATAATTAAGATATTTATGGCTTTTGTGTATAATTAAGATATAATTTACAAGATATTCTTGGCTTTTATGTATTATATATGTATACATACTTGATTTACAAGCTGTTGTATACAGACAGTATGGGGCAGATTTACTAGTGGTCGAATTTCGATTTTTTTTTGTGGGCTATTTTCGATCGAATAGGTCAGTTTTTGATCAAATTCGAAATGTTCGATTTGAAGGATTCAAACGATTTAAAAAAGGCTAAAATGGCAATTCGGCAGCTTTAAGGTGGCAAATTGCCATTTTAGCCAATAGGGTGAACGTTTCGAACGATTTTAACCATTTGATTGAATATTTTTTATTCGATCTGAAAATGCTTTAAAACACCTATGGGAGCTTCCCATGGGGTTATAAAGCAATTCAGTAGCTTTGATCTGGCGATCTGGCCTATCGAATATTTTTTAAAGGGGAAGTAATTCGACCATCGAATGGTTGTATGATCGAATAGATTTTTATTGGAATCATTCAATTTGATCGAATTTTTAAAAATTTGATGGTCGAATTACTCCAAAAAGTTGTTCATAATTCAAATCTTTTTGAAAATTCAATCGAATTTCGAATCATTCATGTGAATTTAGTAAATCTGCCTCTAAGTCTAAGATGATACTATAAATACTAATATGAATTACAGACTTGTACTAATTGCAATAGACTTTCCTTTTTTATATGACACTATTGGACTGAATTAACAAGGATTAGGCTCAAGTGCTTGAATGATGGTACAACCATGCTATTTATTTAGCACTTGCACAGATCCCTGCAGTGGAAAGTGTGCTCTGTTACTTTCAGAAGTTGCACCCAGGGCTGGAACTAGGGGTAGGCAGAGTAGGCACATGCCTAGGGCACAAAGCTTAGGGGGCGCCAGGCACGTACCTTTCACTTTTGCCTACCCCTAGTCCACCTCAGTTCTGCTCCTCCACTTCTGCCTACTTCTGTGAGTGCACATGTGCGCACACTTGAGGGGAGGGGGGAGAATGTGCAGGAAGGGATTGACGCAGGCAGCACGCCTCCGCTTCCACCTGTTTGTGAGTGTGCGCAAGCGCACGCAGATGAGGTGAGGTGGCACCATGCCTGGCCACATTGCCTGGGGGGCCCGGCTGCCCTGGTTGCACCTATGTTGACATATCCAGCACAAGGAGCAGAGTGCAGTTTAGTAGGGCCACAAATGCTCAGTTAAGTGTCCAGTGGCATAACTACAGAGGAAGACTGTGGGGGTGGGCAGGAACTAGGGGTAGGCAGAAGAGGCAGCTGCCTAGGGAACAATGATTGGGTGGTGCTGGGCAGGGACCTCTTCTGCCTACCCCTAGAATGGACTCACATGAATGGGGAAGTGGGGGCGAGCTGGCCGGCTGGGTTGTATATGGTCTGGCCCGCCTCTGCTATGGGGTCAGCTTCCCCTACAGTAGTAGAAATCCCCCCACTCCCACCAGCTTGGTACAGTGCGAGCTGGTGGGAGAGGGCAAGTGTGTTGTGTACAAACCAGGTCCCTCAGCAAATTTTTTGGCAGTCATTTGTTCCCCAAGAATGAGGAACAAGAAGGGGCTCCATGAGGCCCCTTTCCTCAGAATGTGCAAATTTCATGCCAGATGGCCACTTACAGTCAGCCAGCCTCTGTAGGTGAGGTACAATGGTTCGCCTGGCAAGCTCAAACAAGAGGGTGCATTTTTGTGCCTGTTTTTGCATCCTTGCTTCCCCTATTGTTTAAGTTGCAGGGAATGATATTAATACACCATTCTGTAATTATTGAACATTTTAAATGTACAGAGCAGAACATTTACATTTTCAGTCTCTTGTCCCTCCAGCATGTGATCCTTTACATGTCAAACTCCACGGCTGGCATGCTTGCGCCTGTGCACAGTTGTTAGGAAGCTCAGTGTCAGAACTCTGCAATCTGCTGAGTGTGCAAGCTGCAGTGATTAACCAAACTGTGTGCAGCTCAGAGGATTTAAATAGCACGGGTGAGGCAATGCTACATCCATTCAGGCATGTCAATCTTACGGCTGGAATTGAAGATACCATTCCCAACATCCTTAGAAAGACTCCTTGTCTATAATATAATTCATTTCTATTCTATTCTCCAAATTACATGAAGATATTGAAGTCTGGAAAAACTCAAAGATTTGTGACTTTTTACTGTGCTGTGGCATTGGATATTTTCTAACTAAGCATTTCAAGTGCTTTTGATGTTAACTATCAAGTACAGTTTGGAAATACAGGGCACAGGACCTATTATCCAGAATGTTCCGGACCTAGGATTTTCCACATAAGGAATCTTATTCTTGTGTAGATCTCTATAAGTTAAGTCTACTTGAAATTAATTGAAACATTACATATATTAACGGTACATATATATATATAATATCTAGATCTACTAGAATCTACTAGAAAATCATGTAAACATTAAATAAACCCAATAAGCTGGTTTTGCTTCCAATAAGGATTAATTATATCTTAGTTGAGATCAAGTACATTGTACTGTTTTATTGTTACAGAGAAAAGGGAAATCATTTTTAAAAATTTGGATTATTTAATTATAATGGAGTATATGGGAGATGGCAATTTCATAATTCGGGTTTCTGGATTAGGGATATATATGTATATATATATATATATATTTGTTCATGTTGTTTTCCTTTTCAAAGCAATGAAATATACAGAAATCAGTTTTCTTTTTTAAACCTATAAGCCAAGGACAATCGCATTGCTTAATTCCTCTTCGCTTAAAGGCAACCTAACTTGCAGTCCTCCAACAACTGTTGAACTACAGTTAGTATCTAATGAGGCCAGCAGAGAATGAGTTTTAGCTCAGTAACAGCTAAAGAGCCACATTGCAGACATTGATCGAGCTGTCAGTCTTCAGCTGTCATCAGCTGAAGGCTGCTAGGGGATGCTGGGAACTGTAGTCCAATACCTGTTGAATGACTGCTAGCTGGAAAACCCTAGGCTAAATAATTAGGATGCTCTGAGCCTTTAAAGATGCTATTTTTTTTCACCTGGCACTGTAAGACAGATACATGTATTTTAAAGATTATTAAAAGTCTATTAGAAAATTCCATATAATTCATATGTTCAGTGACTTCAGTATAGTCAGCATATAGTGTAACCCTACATCAAACTGTTCCTCAGAATAGATTTTGTGGCTGACCTCTAAAGGCAGCCAGCAGAAGATATAGTACGAGACAGTCGAGAAAAGTGCCACTAAATGGAAAGGATCATGTAACTGGGGTTGCACATGCTGGTGTCTGTCAAATTGCTTTCTGCAAGAATCATCAAGCTTTCCAGTCAGTCTGCCTTATGGCTTAATCGCTAACAGTATTCATTTGTACATTTCTACTTTTTTCATTAAAAGCCCTCTGCTTTTAACGCACTTGGACCATACACCAATGATAGGTGCAGTTTCATGCTGAAATTTCAGATGGATATGACAAGTTAAAAAAGAAACTGTACGCAAATTTTAAAAAGTTTTGTTAAAAAAATTAAAATGCAATAGACTTAAAAGAGCCAGAACAGTCATCAGAAAATGAAAAACAGTATAGATCAGTGCACATAAATGAGGCATAAAACAGCAAACTTACTTGCATGCCTCGCCCTATGTTTCTGAGGTCTTGTGTGATCCCTTTCTGCTTGTTGATCCTCCTCTCCTTGCTCTGATTCTTCTGCTGTGATTCCAAAGGAGACAGTAGCAGGAGGTGCCTCCAACTGCCCTCCTTCCTCTTTAGATTCAACACACCCCCTCTCAGACAGAGACTCGGGCTCTTCCTTCTCTATACCAGAGCAGTCTAAGATCAGCTCAACTCTGGGGAAAGATGGATCATCTGCCTCTATTGTTTGGATGATTTTTGTCTCTTGCCTGCCAGCAATCTGGAATGTTGTAGATGACATATGGGCAGGTTCTTCTTTCTGATCAAGGCATATTTCACCCGCAGAAATGGTTTCATTTTGCTGGGCATTTCCTTTTATTTCTGAGGGGGTCCCATTTTCTGCACCCAAAACAGACAAAATAGGCGCAGCAGATCCTACATGCATATCTGGCGGGAGGGAGAGTTGTAGTTCAATCACTGTACCTTGCCTTCCTTCTTCATGTTTTTCTATCAAAGGAATAAAAACCTTTGGCGTTTCAGTCATTTTGGGTGAAATATTGTGGCACTGAATAATGTTTTTGTCATTCTGCTCCCCTGTGTCTGTCCTCAAACATAAAGACTTTTCCTGTATTTCTGAAACATCATTTTCAGAAGGGGTTTCTGGGGCAGGCCTGATTTGCAATGTGGTACTCTGTGTGTACTCTTCTCTTTTGATATTTGCATCGTCTCCATTCTTCACTTCAGATACAGTAGCCTTATTCAGTGCCCTGTGACATGAGAAGAAAACAAAAGCTTAGTTCTAAACCACACACATTGTCCTGTAGAATATTACACCCAAGAAACAGACATAAATCAGGACCCCTAAAGATATTTTGCATTTATGACAATCTCTTATTTTATTCATTTCAGATTCAGAGCTTGATGTGGGATCCATACTGGCTGCATATTATAGTGTCTCCTTGTTAGCTCTACGCTATGGCTACATACACATGGACAATTTCTCCTCCACTTTAAAATAGTTATAAAATACTTTTAAAGAAAAGGATTTTGCACTCGAAGTTATAAAATCTCAGAACAGAATGAAAAATGCCATATTAGGTGAATTAGAAGTCACAGCCATATTTATGCCTTGACTTCTACTTGCACTTGTAGGGTCATTGCCAAATCTGAAACATCACAAGTACAAAATGACACTTTATGTTTATATTTTTCTAGTTACGTTTTAGAATTGATAGAGGTATCAGACATGAAACAGTAGGGGATACGTCTTTTTGAAGTTGACAATTGTATATATATGACCACTTTAAAACTAACTCTTCCTCTTAATGCCAGTGATGGTATGTGTTGATGTAGGTACTAGAAATTGAAACAATGGCATTCTTTCTTTTCTTTTTCTAAAGTTCTTGTGCATGTATAGTGGCATTGATGGGCTTCCATTAGCTCTTATAGAATGTGTTCATCTAATTATTAGTTTATTATGCTTATTGTCATTAAGATGCACAAGAGCATATGTGCATCATTACAAAGGAAACAGAATGCACTGATGACTGACTGTTAATGTCTGTTATCAGGAAGCAATTCAAAGGCTCAACTGACAGCCAGCAAATGGCCATTTTTGTCCATAATTATCAACATCTCCTACTGAAGACTGCCAAAAGGTCACATAACAGATAACAAGCTTATGTTTGGCAATGTTCACAGCATGCTGTCTTATGTATACAAGGTAGAAAGCTTAATCAAAAGTGCTTTATCTATACAACATTATAAAATACTCCTATACATTAGCATTAGATGATACATTTAAATCTGTACAAGTAAAACTGCTGATATAATAAAGCATATTTTATCATCAAGGCTATAAATGTTATTTGATAGATCGTAATGACCATAATATTAATACAGTAGGGGACCTCGTGCAACAAGATGCCTATTACTGATAATTTAGGCATTAAATTGGACAATGGAAGCATGCATGTGTTTAGCTACTTGTATGGTTTATCTGTGCTGCAGGAACATCAATCACATACCACAGAGGACCACCTAGCGACATGCAAAGTAGCCTACTCAGCTAGTCCTAGTTAGGTACATTCTTTACAGCAGGTCTGGACTGGGAGTCAAAATAGGTCCTGACATTCCAAGTACACAGAGGCCCACTGAGCTCCCCACCAGCCCACTAAATGGTGACTTTCTATGGCATCTTATGGCATCCCCTCTGGCATTTGCCAGAACCCACAGATTGCCAATCCGGGCCTGCTTTACAGTTAGTGCAGCAGGTTTTGGATGCTGGGATGCTGCAACCTTGTTGCAGTATAGTCATTGGCTATATGTTTTAGGGTAAGAAATGTTGTATTGCTTTAATAAAGCTATGGCTGCAGTTTCAGTCATGTGATGTACACCTTTAAGGGGGTATTCACCTTTGTGTTCATTTTAAGTGTGATGGTTGAGAGGGATTTTCTGAGACAATTTGCAGTTGGTTTTCATTTTTTATTATTTGGGCTTTTTGAGTTATTTAGCTTTTTACTCAGGAACTCTCCAGTATGCAATTTCATCAATTTGGTTGCTAGTCTAAATGACCCTTGCAACCATGCATCACATTTGAAAAAGAGACTGGAATATGAATAGGAGAGGGCCTGAATAGAAAGATGCGTCTTAAAAAGTAGCAATACATTTGCAGCCTTACAGAACATTTGTTTTTACATGGGGTCAGTGACCCCTAGTTGGAAAGAATCAGAAAAAGAAGGCAAATAATTCAAAAATGATAAACAAATAAATAATGAAGACCAATTGAAAAGTTGCTTAGAACTGGGCATTGACCTCGTTGGCTCATGAGCAAACGTTTCTCACCAACCCCTGGGATGTTGCTCCCAGTGGCTTGCTTTTTGAAATCCTCCTTTGGAGGCAAGTTCTGGTTGCATAAAAATCAGAGTCTCCTGTTGTCAGTCCACGTAGGGGCTTACAAATATAGGGGCCACTCAGAGCATTTATTTTGCCTCACCCAGGAACATTTTTGATGCATGTGTTGCTCCCCAACTCTTTTTAGATCCGAATGTAACTCTCGAGTAAAAAAAGGTTGGGGACACCTGCCCTATGGTATCAATAAACAGAATTAGTCAAACATTTACATATTGTCCAACTTCTGCCCAAATAGCATGTAATACAGGCATATGATCCATTATCTAGAAACCCATTATCCAGAAAGCTCCAAATTATGGAATGGCCCGTCTTCCATAGACTCCATGTTATCCAAATAATCTGAATCTTTAAAAATGATTTCCTTTTTCTTTGTAATAATAAAACAATACTTTGTACTTGATCACAACAAATATATAATTAATCCTTATTGGAAGCAGAACCAGCCTATTGGGTGTATTTAACGTTTATATGATTTTCTATTATACTTATGGTGTGAAGATCCCAATTATGGAAAGATCCATTATCCAGAAAGCCCCAGGTCCCAAGCATTCTGTATAACAGATCCCATACCAGTACCTTGTTTTGACCAGTGGATCTGATCAAAAGTGAATGTAAAACTTTTATTTATTTCAGAAATTTACTTGTATAATTAATAAACACTTGTACTGACTCTGGTAGCAGACCAGAAATACAATGAAACCTCTCAAGCATTTGTACGAGATTTCGGAGGTGGGGAAAAAATCAAGCACATTCAGAGTGAATTCTTTCCTCCTTAAAAGGCTGTAAATATTTTTGGATACATGCTACCAATGACGGTGGGCTGCCAATAAACACCAGCAACAGGCTTGATTCAGTAGAGAAAAATACATTCAAAACACATTTTCTGTTCATGGCAACAGTCCATGCAACTGATAATTACCCTCCGGTAACATCCCGTTCATACATTGTACTACAAATACATTAAAAATATTGCTATACAAGTCTGAAATCTTATTAGTATTCACTTAATGCTGATATGCCAATATTCATATCACTTCCCAGCAGAGCTTACAGTTTAAAGATGGCCATAGACTCAAAGATAAAGTCGTTTGAAATAAAGGTTTGTTTCCTGACATTTTTCGTACCATTGAGATCAGTTGTTTAGTAGATAAGACAGGTTTGAAAATTTCTGTCGGCTACCGAGAATATCTCTGCATGTATCAGACAATTTCCATGGGTGACTCTCACTACTAATTGTAGGACATAACTTTCATATGATTGCTATCTTTGAATCAATGACCAGAGCATTATCTTATTTGTTCTTTTCACTCCTTTATTTAATCTAAATGGTTAGTTGTAGGTCACAAGTTTCAAACGGACAAGTGTTCTTCGGACAAAAGGATAAAATCTGCACATCTATGGCCGGCTTAAGCCCCTATTATAGTAACAAACTAGTGTCAGTTTCATTAAGAGCTAGTTAACCTGTTTGTATTAGCACCTATGTTACTATACTAGAGAACTGTGGGGAGAGTTGCATGCCCCAAAACTGCTACGCTAATGATACAAAACTTATATATTCTATATATATATATATATATATATATATATATATATATATATATATATATATATATTTAAATAGGTTTTAAGCCCCACGGGGTAGGGTCCTCCATCCTTTTGTCTCCTTAACACTGTCTAATTATATTTTATATTTATGTGAACTGTATTTATAATAATGCACTTATTGTTACTTATTAATGCAGTGATCCCTTGTTTGTTACTACTAATTTATTGTTGCTGTGCAGTGCTTTGCCCTCAAGGAGCGTTATACAAATAAAAATATACATACATAAAGCACAAGCATAAGTTCCACTAAGCTATCCCAGGTATGGCATCTGTTATCTGGAAACCTGTTATACAGAAAGCTCCGAATTATGGAAAGGCCATCTCCCATAGATTCCCAGTTTTTAAAAACAGGTTTTATTCAAAATAAAAGAGAAAAACAAACAAGCAGGCTTGGCACTTACATGAAGGCTGGGTACAGTTGTTCACATACAGTGATGGGCGAATTTATTCGCCAGGGGCGAATTCGCGGCGAATTCCCGCGATTCGCCGCTGGCGAATAAATTCGCGAAACACCAGCAAAAATTCGCCAAAAAAACCGAGGCGTTTTTGACACAATGCGCGTCAGAAACGACGCAATGCGATTGACGCGACGCGCGACTCGTTTCGCTAATTTTTATAAAGCAGAAGAAAGTACATAACATTATCTTATCAAGTTGTAGACATAGTTATACACAGAATTCAGTCATCCGGTAGGGATACTTGGGGCATCAAAGCATTTTTCTTAAAAATTCCCAGGTGCCCCGAGAGTTGTATTTCAATTTAATTAGAGGCAATGTAGCATTTATTAACTCAACTCATTGTTGAAGTGTAGAGGAATTGGGGCTCATCCATTCCATAATTAATAACTTTTTTGCATAGAACATAAAGGCACGTAGCAGGTCTGATGTTGTGCAATTACTTACTTACTGACTTCAGTTTGCAGTGCTATGCACAGCAGGGAACATATTTTGGATTAGAAAAAGAAATCCTGTAGATTCAATTCAATTGCCATGTGGATTTTGTGTACATATTGGGATGATGTGTTTAGGAAAAACCTATAGGGAAGTGTTCATTTAAGGTTAATGATATGGCCTGCAGGCTGATTCCTAGCAAAGGAAAGGTTTATATTCCCAGGGTTAATATGACTGCTGAGAGTGGAGCTGCCTTGTAGATGTAAAAGTGGTGTGCTCCAATACCTGGGGGTTCTGACTGTTCCCAGTGTTTGAGAGGAAACCTGAAAGAGACAGAGTCATGGGACCTGTGGAGTCTGAGGCAAAGAGAGGGTTTCTGAGATTGAGAGACAAGTAACCAAAGAGATATCTGAGTTTGAGAGAGAGAGAGAGAGATAGAGAGAGGGTGTCAATGCATCTTTTGGAGAGAGTGCAGCAGTGAATTTGACTTGGAAGTAGGCTGTGTGGCCTGGCTGATAGAGAGAAGGTATACTTGAACTGTAAATGAGTAAGAGGGTGTTAACCTTGTGGTGATCAGGAAACTATATTCAGAGGCTTAACTACAGAGGAAGAGACCCTGCGGAGGTATAGGGCCCCATGAGGCCCAAATTCATATACAATTTCAATACACTTTGGTAAAACAAGTCAATATCAAGCCATTTTGGGGTCTGAAAAATAAAGTACGGTAGTAAAACATTAAAAAATAAAGTAATATCTAGTTACACCACTAACTACATTCCCATATGTGAGAGATTCTGTTATATTTTGGATGCTGTGTGAAGCCAAGTCTCTTCTTCGACTGTAGAAACCCGCTTTTCTATAACAACTAATCTCCCTGCATATAGTGTAAGATGTGAGAAGAGATCCCGCTATCTATCTCATACTGGAGCATACCCCTACAGGCAGCTCTACTTTCTGCTGCCCCCTAATTACCTGACTGGTAGGGAACAGTGATGGGCGAATCTGGGGCGTTTCACTTTGCTGAATTTTTCACAAATTTCGCTGGAAATTCTTATGGCTAAGAATTCGTGAAAATAGCGAAATTGGAAAGTTCACAAAAAATTTGTGACATTATACTGTTTTTCACTATAAATTCGTTAAATTTAACCGTTTTCATTATAAATTTGGGAATTTCGAACGTTTTCACTATAAATTCATGAATTCCTAACGTTTTCACTATAAATTTGTGAATTTCGAACGTTTTCATGAAAAATTTGTGAATTTCAAAAGTTTTCACGAAAAATTTGTGAATTTCGAACGATTTCGTGAAAATTGGAAATTGATGCTGGAGAATTTTCACAGCCAAATTCGAGCTAGGCAAATAAATTCGCCCATCACTAGTAGGGAATGTTACCTTAACTCCACTAGGTGTCCCCCTGCAGCCCATGTATATAATATATGTATATATATATATGTGTATAGTTCTGCAGATGGATTTTGTTAACTTAAGTTGTTTTTTTTTTACCTTTTGACATGCAGCTGGAGTGTATCCACTGATTTCTCTATTAGAGCCACAACCTCAGAGTAGGGTATACCAGCACAAGGGGTTCCATTAATGGAAGCAACTTCATCTCCCTCACATAAACCAGCAGTGGAAGCCTTGCTTGGGCTTTTAACCTGAAACAAAAAAATTGAGTATTGTTTACAGAGCAGTACTCAGGCATGCTTACCATTCACACATGGGGACAAGAGATTTGGTTGATATTTGTACCATATATTGTGTTTTTGGTTGAATTCTAATGTATCCCATAATTTAATAAGGAATATTAGTAGAAGCTTTGGCTGAAATAGATTATGCACCCCAGGATCTTTTATGTCTTAAGTTTATTTTTTAGAAATAGAAACTTTTTCATTGCTTTCTTTTGTTGAGAAAAAACCTATATAATAGAGACAGTAACCGTCTTTCTTTCCTGGTACAGGTATAGGTACAGGTATAGGATCTATTAATGAACGAAATGATTGAGACCTGGGGTTTTCCAGAGAAGGGATAATTAATAATACTTTAAGTGGTTTTTCACCTTTAAATTACCTTTCAGTATGATGTAGAGAGTGATATTCTGACACAATTTGTAATTGGTTTTCATTTGTTCTTATTTGTGGTTTTTAAAGTTATTTAGCTTTTTATTCAGCAGCTCTCCAGTTTGCAATTTCAGCAATGTGGTTGCTAAGTTCCAAATTACCCTAGTAACCATGCACTGATTTGAATAAGAGACTGGAATATGAATATGAGAGAGAGGCCTGGATATAAAGGCAAGTAATAAAAAGTAGAAATAACAATACATTTGTGCCCAAGAGCATTTGTGCCCTATTTGAAAGCTTGAAAGATGATGGCAAATAATTAAAAACCAAAATTAAAAAAAATCTAAAATAAGTAATGAATCCAGTTGTAAAGTTGCTTAGAGTTGGCCATTCTATAACATACTAAAAGTTAACTTAAAGGTGAACCACCCCTTTTAGTCTGCTAAAAATAATTTAAAGGAGAAGGAAAGTGTTCTTGCACTTGGAGGTGCCGAATGTTAGGCACCCCAAGTGATTGTATTGATTAACCTGAAACCCTGCAGCTCACCACGGATCGATCCTCTTCGGTCTCTCTCTTTCTTAGGGCAGCTGCACATGAGCAGAAGAGCGAAAAGCTCCAGGAAATTTGAAGAAAGGAGAAACCGGAAAAGATGGCTCTGTGGTGTTCGCTGGAATAACCCCGGGCCGGTGCAGTTTTCTCCTGATAACAGCACCAGCCTGGGGTTTCAGGTAAATCAATACAATCACTTAGGGGTGCCTAACTCCCAAGTGGAAAAAGTCTTTCCTTTCCCTTTCCTCCTTTAAACATTGTATATACCCAATAGGATTATTTTGCCACCAATATAGATTCATGCAGCTTAGTTAGGATCAAGTTCTAACTAATAAAGTATTATATAGCTTATAATAAAGTCTATGGGACATGGTCTTTCCATAATCTGGAGCCTTCTGGATAACAGATTTCCATATAATGGAGCTCATACCTGTACAATTTTAACATTAGAATGCTGAGTGTGTCATTAGTGCTACTTTTTTAGGACTTCTAATAATGTTTCCTCAGAATTCTGAATTCTAGCATTGATTATAACAATTATGATGCTATTTTCCTTCAAATGTCACAGGTTCAAGAGCCATCACAAATTATATCACCATACTACCATGAACAAATAATACATATTCATCCTAAGAGTGACTTATGTATATCCCAAGTTAGAAGTCCTGCTAAATATATTTGGTTTTTCCATGCCTGTCAACAAAACCAGTATGCTCTAGCTCTACATCAAGCTAGTGACCTCTAAAAATACAGTACATAATCCCTGAATAAGGAGATCCTAATAAATGTTATGACCTTTCCTTAGATTTTCTTAAACAATTTACTAAACTTTGCTCTTTTGTCTTTGGGAGTTTTTGCGATTTCATAGTTTGCAAATGTGTAGATGGAATTTACTCGGGAATAATACAATGAAATCATTACTGGGCATATATAATAAAAGGCCCAGTAACCCAGTAACCCATTGCAATCACACAGTAGGCAGCATTTACTGGTGACCTGTTTAAATGCAAACATTCTATTGGTCGCTATGGGTTATTACATATAGAGGACATTGCGTAATTGCGCATAGGCACCTCTATCTATCTATCTATCTATCCATCTATCTATATCTCTCTATATTTTTCTATTAATATATATATTTATATCTATGTATTATAATTTTGGTATCTATCTATCTATCTATTAATGATGGGCGAAACGGCCGCGTTTCGCTTCGCCAAAAATGTATTCGCCAGCAGCAAATCGCGGGAATTCGCCGCGAATTCGCCCCTGGCGAATAAATTCGCCCATCACTACTATCTATCTATCTATCTATATCTTTATATCTATCTAGCTATATATATCTTTCTATCTATCTATCTATCTATCTATCTATCTATCTATCTATCTATCTATCTATCATCTATCTATCTATCTTTATATTTATCTGTATGTCATAGTAACAACTATAAAACAATATTTAAGGACACATACTGGAAAACAGCTCCTTTGCTTAATATGCTCGCAAGAAGAGATGGTGCCAAAATTGTTTTACTGCAACAGCAAACTACTATCCAACCATTTACAAATATGGAATGGTATGCTAAGTTTATTCTGCAACATCTGGAATGTAAACAGCATAGTCGTTTAGAAGACCATATTGGTATAGCTGTTCGTTCAAGACTCATTTTAAAAGATATAAGTGTTCTATCAATTTCTTCCATGTCATTATAAAAGAATAGCAATAATAATGGCAGGAAAGCACAGCACACACCATGGATACAAATACATGTACATATAAACAATACAGTTTGTGTTGAACAAACCTACAGAGACAGGGAGAAAGAGACCTTCGCTATATTAAAGCTCTATTGTTTATAAAAGGAAAAATAGATCTAGCTTTTATCTGGCACATGTATGGGACCTATTGGTGATGCCCAGCTTCAAACTACAGTTAGGAAAAAAACTTACCCCACTTATAAATCCACACACCAGAATGCAAATGTAGTGTGTTTGCAAAGTACTGAAAAGGTTGCTTTGTGTCTGCAGAAAAACTCATAAATTTGAAATTTGAATATTGATAAATGCACCTTTTCATGTTCATGAATTGCACATTCATCACACATTTCCTCCTTTTTCCCCCAAACTGATTAAAAACTGATTCAAAACATTTGCAGCCAAAAGAAGAAGCATATCATATTTATCTATGGTCTGTCAAGTAGTGAAGATTTATATCTGAATACTAGTTCATAAAGCTGGCAAAATCTTGTGATAATATGAAAGCAATACTGGCAGGTTTACAAAACAATTCTTTTCAACATCATTATTGATGCATCTATGTAATAGATGCAGTACAAACCAAAAGCTGCACCTACAAACCAATAATAACCTGTTTGCTTTTAAACAGCTGACCAGTAAATACTACATTGTACCTGCTGATTGTTTATTATAGGTTACTGAACCTGTGCTTTTTATTGTGTATGGGGGTTAATGTGTTGTGCCTATAGCTGTTGTAAAGAACTGTAGTGGAGAAAAAGAGGTTCTGGACACACAACCTGGCCTTCCTAATGAGTCCCTGGTGCTCAGTCTTCGTGGGGAGACGGCACTCCCCAATATCAGCAATAGCAGAGGATAGAAGAAAACGGCACACAGGAATTGATGCTTGTGGGGGTAGACCCCTACGTGTTTAATTTGTCAAGTGATGCACAACGTTTCGGGGGCAGGCCCCTTCATCACCTGACGAAGGGGCCCGCCCCCGAAACGTTGTGCATCAATTGACGAATTAAACACGTAGGGGTCTACCCCCACAAGCATCAATTCCTGTGTGCCGTTTTCTTCTATCCTCTGGTAAAGAACTGTAGGACATGCAGATGCACAATTTGCACAACTTTACATGCAATATACGTAGCTGCTACTAATCTTTGTGACTCTTGTATATGGTGTAAAGGTTTGTGCCTGCTTGACATAAAGGGTTGCCACCTTTCTTCCTATTAAACTCCAGACTGGGGACGGGAGAGTGATGTTGTGGGGCAGGGCCATGACATTGAAGGGGGATAGACTGTGCAGGGGTGGTTGTGTTGCCAGGGAGAGTGGGTATAACATGGTGATCGGCGATCGGCTGATTGCCGAGTCAATCACAGGGAATTCTGCCCAGTTTTCATAATTTGGAAAACCGGGCAGGCAGTTTTGACCCAGGTAGCCCGTAAAAAATGTGTTGTACCAGTCAAAACCCTGGGTGGCAACCCTACTGAGGTATAAGCAATTAATTGCATAATGGGTAAAAAGAAGGATAATCTGATCAGGTTTTTGCATTTTGTACTAATAAATATGTCCTGATTCTGAGTGTGTTGTATATCTAGAATCCCTGCCAGAGCACCTCTGTGTTTTGATGAAGTGCAAAAGTTTGACTTCCCCTAGCAGGAATAAAAGCAATAATTCACACAACATTTAACATGTGAAGATAGAATTCCACTTATTCTCAAATTTTAGTGAGGCCCCTTTCCAGTGTCTTATATTAATTAGCAGTTTATGGTAAAATATTTATTACCACTTCTTTTATTTTAGACAGACATTTATTGCAGTGCTCTGTAAAAACATCTATCTGCTTTTTAAGCTAACAATTTGGCATGAATGCCATACTCATAGTATATCAAGTGTGGAAATAAAGAGAAGAGATCAGTAACAATTTTCTTTTTTTTATCATATATCACATTGGCCATCCATTGCTAGGCAACGTGTTTTCCCGTAGGAACATGCAAACATAGAATTTATCACTAGTGATGGGTGAATTTATTAGCCTGCGGCGGATTTCCGTGATTCCGTTTTTGGAATTCAGTGAAGCAAAACGCAGCTGATTCGTCCTCACCTTCGACTATTTACCACGATGTTACTTCAGTGTCAATGCTATAGATTTTATGAAGAATGGCATGTAAAAGAGTTTCATTTGCTATTACTGCAAAACTTAAGGTGGCGATACACAATAAGATCAGCTCATTTGGGAGGTTGCCAAATGAGCAGATCTTAAAGGGGTTGTTCACCTTTGAGCTAACTTTCAGTATAATGTAGAGAGTGATATTCTGAGACACTTTGCAATTGGTTTTAATTTTTTATTGTTTGTGGTTTTATAGTTATTTAGCTTTTTATTCAGCAGCTCTCTAATTTGCAGTGTCAGCTATTTGGTTTCTAGGGTACAAATTACCCTAGCAACCCTGCACTGATTTGAATATGAGACTGGAATATGAATAGGAGATGGACTAAATAGAAAGATGAGGAATAAAAAGTGAAAATAACAATACATGTGTAGCCTTAAAGAGCATTTGTTTTTAGATGGTGTCAGTGACCCCCATTTGAAAGCTGGAAAGAAACAGAGGAAAATTGCAAATCATTAAAAAACTATGAAAAATAAATAATGAAGTCCAATTGAACAGTTTCTTAGAATTGTCCCTTCTACAATATCCTAAAAGTTAACTTTAAGGTGAACCACCCCTTTAACCTGATATGCACAACTTGCCAAATGTTTGCTCCAGCACTTCCAAGGGAGCCCCTAATACAGAGAGAAATGCCATGTGTTCCCTGGGATGCAATTGGAGTTGATATATTTAAACTGAATATATCATTTGAGGTATGCCAAATACTAAAAACACACTTCTGAAGATATGGAATACCAAGAGATGTAAAAACAGAAAATGGCTCTCATTTTATAGGAAAAGACTTTGTAAGATTCAAAGAAGAGTTTGGATTTAAGCATGTCACTTCAAGCCCAAGATTCCCACAGAGTAATGAACTTGCAGAGTAATGAACTTGCAGAGTGTGACATAAATATTATAAAACAGTTGTTGAGGCAAATGTCCAGCAGAGTTATTCCTTGCAAGACAAATACAGACAAAATTACCTGCATTGGAGCATAAGTGTTACCACAATGATAAGACCCTACATAAATGGTACAGACAACAGAACAAAACGTGTGGGAGACAAAAGAAAAATTATGGTAAAAGTACAAAAACACTTGAACATTTACACATTGGAGATGAGTTCTGAATTTGGAGTGGATCTACCTGGTATGAAAAAGCACAAGTTCTATGCCTAGTCTCACCATGTTCTTCTGAGGTTAAAACAAGTAATGAAATAGAAGGCATCGATATGAAATCCCAAAAAAACAAAGTGTGACTCATTCTGATGGCGAGAGTTGTAATCATTCAGAGGAGCCACAGAACCAGAATTCGATTCACATGGAGCAGCATCTACCAGTGGATGCCCACTGGCCAAAGGACAAGCAAGGAAAATATGCCACTGGAAATAGGCAGTTGTCAGTAGAGGACAATCAGATGGACACAACAAAATCTTTTCTGAGAGATACTGAGCCCATCCAAGAAACAAGAAAAAAGAAACACAGATCATGCCACAGTTAATACACAACATACAACTGACAATAACCAGGCACAAACACATACTCATGGTGTGCAAACAGATTATTATCAAAAAACCATCAAGTCTAGAGGAACAGTATTAAAGTGACATGGTCAGTTGTTGTCACGAACGGCACCCAATACCAGAACAGTTGCTAAGCACCTTGGTCTCAGCTCGGCTTCACCAGTTAAGTGACTTCCTTTGGCCTCGGGAGGAGCCCTCAGCTTACTCAGATACCACCTGGACTTATCAAGAGGTGCAAAGCTAAGAGTTCTGCCTAGCACAGGGGCACGATCGTCTCACCAAGGATACTGGGTTGAAGAATACCACCAAGTGGAACAGGTGGGCTGGACCAGCACAAGTGGAGTAAAATAGTCAGACAGGCCAGGATCAGGATTAGAGAGCATAGAATAGTCAGTGGACAGGCAAAGGTCAGGAGTGGAGATTATCAGAGTAAACGGACAGGCCAAGGTCAGGATTGTAGAATAACAGAGTAGTAAGGTAAAGCAAGGGTCAATAACCAGTAGATCAGGCATGAATCAATTAGGAATAACAGCCAGGAACTACCAAATAGAACCTAACAATGGGCAATGCTCTGTACACTAAGATCCCCTTAAATACTGTTTGAATTTCACGCCATAGTGCGTGACGTCATCACACCAGTGCATAAACCCGGAAGTGCGCCGGCATGCGCGCCATAGAGAGACCGGCGCTGGAAGAAGATGGATGCAAGTGGTGAGCGTCCCCGCCATAGGCACAGCAGGCGCTCCCGCGTGCTCGGGGAGCAGCCACTAGACGACCAGGGAAACAGTAAGCCCTTACAGTTGTTTACAGTAATATAATTATAGCAAATCACCTGTACTAAGTTACAACTATTAATGGTTTGTTGTTGATGTTAAAAATGGAAGGATGTGTTGATGTTAATAAAGAAGCAGATAGGCAGGGCCAGCTCCAGAAGCAGAGACTGAGCTGTACAGTCAGAGAACCAAGCTTATTTCCTGAACTGTATTTTAATAAATAAGTTGCTGTTGCAAAACCCAGAATCTCATTATTAAGGAGTAAAACACAGAAATGGGCACCGATGCTGTCCTTGATCGCAGGAAAAATCAAACTTTCCTGATCGACATGAGGCCAATTTTTGGCCTGCTATTAATCAGGAAGACCTATCGGAAACCCCCACACATGGACAGATAAGCTGTAAAATCGGTTTAGAGGACAAATATCGCCATCTTTAATCTGCCAATTTATGGACACCATAAATTCATATCTGCATAGGATTTAGAAGTCAGCTACTAGTGAGTGTGATATAATGGCTTGTTTCCCAGAGCTTGTTTGCATATGTAGGAAAATATGAGTAACTTAAACAGAAAGTTCTTAAAAACAGAATACAATATGTGAATACAATAAAAAAGTGATCTGCATGTAGTCAGATTCCTCTGGCTCTAAGAGGTGTAGAAGTGGAAAATTAAGCACAAAAAAATAAATGAGCTGATTCAGAGCTGGATTCTGGCTTAGTTCCCTAAAAACGATCCTGTAAAAATGTAACTGTGTTTATTTTTTCATAAACAAACACTAAATATAAATGGACACATTTAACTACTTTGACTTCTGCCTATAAAAATAAACTTTAACTGCGTGTAGTATGGGGCAAGTGTGAACCTCAAAGGGGTAAGAGTTAATAAATATAGTGAGTATAAAGTGGCCAGAGGAATGCAGTGCATGTTACAAAGTATTAAATGACTGAATATTCAAGTCATTACCTCTTGTGGCAGTCAGTCAAAATTATTTTTACTAGTGTGACTTCGCTGTTACAATTAAATCTCCGTGGCTGCGTCATTATTAGACATCCATGTTCAAAGAGACATGCACATGTCGAGTGTTAAATACAAGGGATTCAAGAGTGCCTTCACTAATTGTCACCTCCCTTCTGTCATGAATAAACACAGATGGCCCTTTAACACTGGAGTCAAGAGAAAATAGTTAGGTCAGTACTGTATTGCAGTGTTCATTTGGGAAATGTGATTACTATCATTTTGCTTGCTTTGTACCTCTTAGTACTTTGGTTGCATCTCTGTATGTGCACTTTTTTGTGCTGTGGGCAAGTAAGAGTAAGGGCCACTGAAGCTTATATATCCACTTAAGATTCCCAGCACAAGCTCAATATGAATATCAACTTGAAGGCACCAATACATGTACGATATATGTACACATCTGTGCTGAAAAATGATAACAAAGAAATATAAAAAGGGAAACATCAGTATATAAAAGGGGTTTTACAGCTGCATGGGTATGCAAACAAGATGGAGTTAACTGTGTATGTTATTGTACAATACTGTGTATGCATTCTAAAAATTAATTTGTTCAATTTCACAAATAATATACTTTGGTCATTTTGAAAAGCTTGAAGAAACAGGCAAATAATTAAAAAAACTATAAAGAATAAATAACGAAGACCAGTTGAAAAGTTGCTTAGAGCAAGGCATTCTATAACATACTAAAAGTAGGCTTAAAAGTGAACCACCCCTTTAAAATAGTAATACAATAATAATAATATAATATTTAATGTAATAATATCTAGTAGTAGTAAGTAGCACTTCCATTATACTTAAATATACTTTAAATTGGCCTTTAGAGTGCTCCCACAATCCCCCCTTTTTTAATACAATGATATCTACTTACGATATTTATAATTGCTTCCCATTAATAAATTAAACTAGCAATAACACAATTAATAATGGAAATAATTACAATTATTTCTAATAACAGCACTCTCTTTTTGAGAAAACAAGTGGTGCCTCCCTTGTTCAATTTTTGATGTAGAAACAGCATGGAGGTGAACATGCAGGAATGGTATTACATCTAGATGAGTAATGACTGCATAACTTCCCTTAGAATTTTATATAATATTATTTTTTTAGAATAATTAATATGTTATAGCTGCTTATAGTAAGTTATAAGTTGAATAGGTATAGGCATAGCTTTGCTCTGTAATGTACAGGCATTAAGGCCTGTTTTTTCTAGACTCCAAAGGAAGGATAAATAAACACAAATATTTTTTTTTTAATCAGGAACCTTTGGTAGGTTTAAGTTTCATGAACATCCTCTATCTTACTAGTAATGATGCCACAAACTTGCTTCTGTTCATTTCTGTGAGACATCCAGGAGAGGAGCCTCAAAATAAGCATGAGGTAATGCCACCACCGTACCAAGAAATGGCAGTGTAGACAACACCGGGCTATCACATTGCAGCAATTGAAGTATTAGGAATGTCTGGAAGCGCTCAACTAATTGAAGAAAGTCTGTTGCAAAATCTGTGATTTCAAAAGGAAACTATCTAAATCGAAAGAAAAAAATATAAGCAAAACCGTCACTACTTATTGTTGAAAAGCAAGTACTGTAAGTTAAAGAGCATTATTTTCCACTGTATTACACAGTTACATATATTTATAGAAAGTCTTACACATGGCCTGTCCCCTCAAGATGTATGTCGTTATTATTAAACATGAATCAGTTATAATGTACATTTACAGTATCCAACAGAAACTATTCTCAGAAAGATGGCCAGTACCATTCACATATCATTATTATGTAAAGTACAAGCAATTAAAGTAGAATAAAATCATAAGGGCTCATTTTTGAGGGAGAAGCTATTTTTGCTATACTTTCTTTAGTCGCTTTACAGTAGATCCCTCTGCATTCATACTGACGCTCTCTAATTAGCTTTATACCCATTGACATCATAAATTATTTTGGTCTGGCTAAGAAGCATCAACCAGCAGCCAGTGCACAGAAGCCTGTATTCTAATATATCACAGACACAGCAGAAATAGAGAGGGAGGGTACAATTTTTGTCATTAGGAAAATTTGAATGGCTAGTTTGAAAGGATTAGTATGATGTTTAGAAGACAGAAAACAGTCACATATCACCATGAAATGCCTTTAATCAGAAATATTATACTTGTGCACGCTGTAGCTTATATATGACGGCCAGTTGCCATACTGCTTATCCCTGAGGCAATACAGTAAAATTCATGGGCTTCCAGAAGTTAAATGCTTTGAGCACCTTTTATGTTGCCTAGCTGTTACTGACAGCTTTTCAAATGATAATGGATGTCCACCAGTCATGAATTCGAGCTATTATGAGCATATAACTAAGCAAATTTTCAGTGAATGTGACAGTTGCCTAAGATTACAACACATGTATGTAGTTTAGCAGCTGTGTTTGTTCAATGGCAGTGAAGGAGAAATTGTAAAATGTCTGTATTTCTTGAGAAGCCATGGGCCATATCCATAAAATGTTGGATGGCTTTTTAGCAAGTGAGGGAATACAGGGCTATGGAAGATAGCTCATAGTACAAGTTGATCCAGGGACTAGTCCAATTGCCATTTTGGAGTCAGGAAGGAATTTCTCCCTCTGAGGCAAATTGGAGAGGCTTAGGATGGGTTTTTTGCCTTCCTCTGGATCAACTAGCAGTTAGGCAGTTAAAATAAAAAAAAAAAAGTTTAAAGGTTGAACTTGTTGGACGTGTGTCTTTTTCAGCCTAACTTACTATGTTACTATGTTTATTCTGGATAAGGTCCTCATTCTCTGTACATTATCTATAGTGATATGCAGGTCACACCCTAACCCTGGCCATACAGTACATGTAGAGAACCCTAACCCTGGCCATACATGCAGAGAACCATAACCCTAGCCATACATGCAGACAACACTAACCCTAGCCATACATGCAGAGAACCCTAACCATGGCCATACATGCAGAGAACCTTAACCATGAATCCTAACCCTGGCCATACATGCAGAGAACCCTAAACCTGAACACTAACCCTGGCCATACATGCAGAGAACCCTAACCCTGAACTCTAAGTGTAATATGTGCATGAAGTCAGGCCATGCTTATAGATCATGTGCCGAAGCCTGGCGTAACATTCAGTGAGCTTGTCCGAATTTGGCACAGGAGATGAGCAACCCATTGCAAGGGGAGAACCTGCCACAGACTGAGACAAGGGGGGGGGAGAGGGCAGAAGTGGTAAGAGAAACAGCTAGGGGGCAAAAAACAGAGGTGAGAGGGAAGGAGGCAGAGAAAGATGGAAAGAAAAGTGACAAGGGAAGGCGTGAAGGAAATAAAAAGATGTACTGATGTCCCATGAGAAGGGGAGAGGAAGGGATGATTGGAAAGTGGTGGGAAACAAATCAAAGAATACAGTTAAGGAGAATAATAGCCCTTCTGTAATCACCAGTGAAAATAGGTTTGTTTTGCCTGGGGGAGGGGGGGAATCATGGAGGGAATTGGCAGAGGAAGAAGAGGGGAGAATTGAGGAAAAGGAAGCACATGAGAAAAGGAAAAGTCTTTCTTCTGTTATCTCTAGTAGGAAAAAGAGTAAGAAGGAAGAGGCTTCTGAATCCCAGGAGGCAGATTGGGAGTCACTGGAGGAGTTGGAGGAGGAAGGAGGGATGGTGAGCCATGAGGCTTAAGGTGTAAGGATTCAGGTAAAAAGATCAAGTGGCAAAAGTTTGGACAAGTCTTTAAATAAGAAACATAAAGATGCCTCTTGATTTGCATTTTATGACCATAACCAGAATGTCAAATCTTGTTTATGGGCTGGTGGGTGCAGGGAGGGAGAATGGTGTGTATATAATTTTAATGGTGATAAAGTATCATCTCTGGCACATGAGCTGCAAATGGACTCTTGGACAGACAAAGGATCCCACAGAACATGTTGCAAAAGATATTTTGAATGAACTGTTTTTCATTAAGACAATGGAAACCAAGATATCTGTCATGAAACATGATGCTTTGCACGTTCATTTTCCTTTTTGATGTATTGCTTACTTCTGATCTGATTGAAATTTAATTGTATTTCTGTTATTGTTTAATATTTTAATAAAATTCTCTCCCCGATATGCAGTTGGGCTAAAATGCCGAGAATACAGGCAGTCAAACCGAGGTTGCATCAATGTATTAATGGGGTTTTTTACATGGCCGATTGACATCTGGCTGATTTTCCATCTATGGCCAGACATGAACCTAACTTGTACCTGGCCCACATCTTCCTGCTCCATACATTGATTCAACAAAAATCCTCTGGTTCCAAGACAGGGAATATTTAGGAACAGAGGGAGAGTTTACTTTCCCTGTATGACCCAAAATTTGTTCAAATGGTTGTTCAAATTTCAACCTGAACCCTCCCGACCTGCAAGTCCCACAGATTTTGGGTCAGCTTCTGAAACAATGTTGCAAGCAAGCTGAATAACAGTCCTGAAGCAGATCTCATTCATTTTACATTGGTTTAAATGGGCAGTATACCCCCTTGATTTACATCACTTCAGTGAATAGTGACAAACGTATTTCTGCCTATTGTTTTAATCATGAAAAATCTGTGTTTTTGTTATTTATTGAGCTAAACATGACAAGCAGGGAAATTGGAGCTACACTATGATAGTGTAAGGATTGCTGCTAGTTTTCGCCTGCGTTGGACTGGGCGCAGGTGTAAATGCGCAGGCGTGAATATGCAGGCGCGTACGCGCAGGCGTGCGTTCTGACGCCATCATGCCAGCATCCGTTTGGCGCCATTCTGGGCCTATTTAAGGGAGCCTTGGACTCTGGATCCTTGCCCGATTATAGGTCAAGTTTACCTTGTTGCTGGGTGTGCTTTTCTACAACTTCCTTGTATTACCTGTGTATGACCTTGCCTGAACTACAGACTACTGAACCCTTGCTGCCTGGACTGACTACTTGCTTGGACTCTGTTTACCCTTTATTCTTGATCCCTACCTGTACCGCGAACTAATCCTGGACTGGAGTTCCCTCCTTGGTCCTCACAACCACCGGAGCCTTTGGGCCTTACAGTTAGGTCCTAAGTAGATAATTAGATTACCAGAGCACAGAGACGGGAGACATCACTGTATTCCATGCTTTTGACAAGTCTGTTCATATGAGGGGTAAATGGACTAAATCAGTGGTTGTCTAATTTTTTCAGTTCAAGGCTCACCCTTTGGCCATGCCCCCCATCACAAGTTATACATACAACAGTCTATTGGTCATTAAGCCATAGCTCCAAAAATATCTAGGAGAGTATATAAGTTTTCACCCCATGTCTCACCCTAACCTACTTTCAAGCTTTTGAGTGTATCTAAGAGAGCAAATATGCATTCATCCCAAATCTTACTGTAAGCAGTTATCAGACTGAGCTTCCCCTGCCACAGCTCAGAGATCCCCCAATGCCCTAGAGGGGAACCCTCTTCACAGTTTGGTAACCACTGAACTACACTGAACTGGCTGGATGTCAAGTGCATATCAGATTGAAGTGCTCCTCAAGAACTGTTGTTCAAGAGCATTGAAGAAAAGGCTTTTTCCCAGAATCATTTGTGTTGATATTGAAATAAATTTAGTGTATAACACATTGGAAACACCTTCATTTTATCTTGTATGCATAAACAGAGATTGGAGTATAAGTCTTCAAAAGAAAACATATTATAAGCCTCCCGAAACAAAAATGTAACTCATCTCCTCTGCATGTATTGCTGAAGAATTGCAGATCCCTTTTACTATTTATTATTAACATGTATTTAACAACAGTTATATTCCTAATATACACCTTCCATAATATTTGTGGTATTAACCACTGAGGAAGGGAGTATGAATTTACTCTATTTACTGGGCAGTGGGAATTAAGCCTTGTGCTACTGTTCATCTTCAGTTATGTCTTCTAGAGCTAGTTCAGTGTTAAACATACGTATGTAAGAAGTGTTGCCCCATCCAGGCAGAATCATGTCCTGCAGGTGGTCAAAGCATTGACATTTTTATCCCTAGTAGTATAAAATAAGCCATTTTCACTCTCTTGGCTTTATAGAGGTGGGAAGCTAGTGAACTGGGACTGAGGCAAAGAAGTGCCTTATGAAAGTGAAGATAAGGCTAAGATAAGAAGCATGAAATAGGAAAAGCTAGCAATAGGTTTACTTCTATCTTCAGTTCACTTTAGAAGGTAAATAAATACTAGGGATAGAGGAGAGTTGGTATCCCAATGTGATCTGCCAGTATATGGACTCAAGGCTCACAGTAGAAAGAGCAAGGCTCTTCCCTTGAAGAAAACCTTGTAGACTTTGTACACTGGGGCTGAAACCTGTGTGAGCACTGCTGCAGTCTATAACAAATATCCTGTCTGGCCAGCCAATAGATTATCAGTTTGTTTTAAGAACCTCTTAGCCCTCCATACCAACTGTCTTGGATGAAAGAGCACTGCTCCTTAATATATGAATAATAAAATACTCAACAGTTTTCTGCTAAACCTGCAAGGATTGGGACAGACACTAAACTGAAATTACACTTATAGGGCTACCACTTTCCTCACTAACTCTGTGACCTTGTCTAATGTGTATGGCTACATTTTTAGTTTTCTAATTTGTAAAGTGTAATCATGTCCCCTCGCAAGCACCTTTTCTCCAGAGATAACAATCCCAACTTGGACAGTCTCCCCTCATAATTTAAGTCTTCCATCCCTCTAACCAGCTTAGTTGTACGTCTGCACTCTCTGGAGTCCAAAACTGCACTGCATGCTCCAGATGAGGTCTTACTAGGGATCTATAAAGAGGTATAATTAAATTTTCATCCCTTGAGTTTATGCCCTTTTTTATGCAAGACAGAACGTTATTTGCTTTAGTAGCTACAGAATGACACTGCCCAGAATTAGACAACTTGTTATCTATAAAAACCCCAAGATCCTTCTCACTTAAGGAAACTCCCAACACACTGCCATTTAGTGTATAACTTGCAGTTATGTTTTTTTTGCCAAAGTGCATAACCTTGCATTTATCAACATTGAACCTCATTTTCCAGTTTGCTGCCCAGTTTCCCAACTTAGTCAAATCACTCTGCAAATTGGCAGCATCCTGCAAGGAACCTATAGTTATGCACAATTTAGTATCATCTGCAAAAATAGAAACCGTACTTTCAACGCCCACATCCAGGTCATTAATAAACAAGTTTAAAAGCAAGGGACCCAGTACGGAGCCCTGCAGTACCTCACTAACAACACTGGTCCAGTTACAAAATGTTCCATTTACCACCACTTTTAGCCAGTTCTCTACCCAGGTACAAATACTATGTTCCAGGCCAATTGATTTTGTTACTCATGATTGCACAATCGTCCCTAGGTAATCCAGGAGATAGGATGTTTAATGCAATCGGTCACAGCATACATTATCTTTTGTATGAATAACTATTAACCATAAAAAAAAAATCATTGTCAGTGGTTGTAAAAAGAGAAATGATCCCATCAAATAATTTTTTTTAAAAGTATCATCAGCAAGGCTTAATTTGGGAGGCCTTTTTATTTAGATTGTCCAGTTAGGGAAGAAGCACACCAATTCAGCCAGGCAGTGCCTTTAACGCATTTATTTTCAGAAATAAGACGCACAGGTTGTTGTTGAACTTTTTATTTAGATCACTATGTGCACACATTTATGATCCCATTTACAAGGTTCTTGGTGGGTCACTCCTCATGGTCCTTAGAATATACCAATAAGTAGATTGGAAACATGCATGAATTTTGGTTTTCACTGTCTGTGGTATAATAAATCAATAAATGGTGTACAGCTAATTTAACGTTAGTACAGTCTTGTTCCACTAATACATCAGATACAAAAAAAAAAGTATTTCTAAAGGCAGAGCTCCTGATATTTTGGCTCTTGTTTTGGGACGTTCAGAGCAATGGTCTCTATACAGACTTGAAACTAAATGGTCAGAGAGAACTCTATTAATAGGGTACTGCTCTTCTCAGCTATAAAAGGCTATGCGAGCTGTTGACAGTTCCTTACAATAGGCAGGGATACGTTATGTAATGCGCAACCTCTGCCAGTCTAGCATTCCTGCCTTTCATTATAAACCTTCTGCATCTTCATCCTAGGATATGTGGAAGCTATTTGCATGGGCTATAATAAATTTATTTGTGCCCATGCATGGAACACAAGTCATGCAGGTGCCAAAGCTAAATTTTAATTAGGGAAAGAATATGAAGAGAAGCTTAGCTTAATAATCCACTGTACAATTAAATCGGGAAGCATAGAGAATCTTCGATCTTAGAATGTACAGTTCCCAACTTGCTAATAACGGTGCCTAAGTTGCTCATATGAATTTTCTTTTGGGCAGGAACTTTAACCCATTGTATAAACATGGCTACCGTACTGCTGCATCAGACAACATGTTGATTAAACACTAGATTACTTTAACTGGAAGGTTTACCAGCTTTTGGTTTCTAGTACGAGGAGTCATAAATGCATACGTTTATATAGCCTTGTAGTTGGTTTTCTAAAAGTTTAGCAGCATTCAGGCTGAACCTTGTCTAAATTCAAGTCATTTTTGTAAAACAAGAGTGCCCTCTGGTGTACTACTATACAACATAAAGATTGATGCCAATGCCATGTAAATAACTGAGAATGTTTTTTATAGAATTATCACTTGAGCCAGCTGTGTGTAATACAAAATACTGATTTTCCAGCATAGACGTGGTAGCACTTGCACCCATATTAGTTATTATTCACTGTCCACAAAAAGACTGAAACACATGAAAGTGCTGGCTATTTTACTGTTTTTTTTTTCTGGAAGTGGGTTAAACAAATTCATATTTAAAACTTAAAATTTGATTGAAAAATGCAGTTGAAAAAAAGGTCAGTATTTTAAAATGTTAAAGTGAACTCCAGGAAAGTTCAGATTTCCAGGAAATGTATTTATGGACTGTAAAAGTAAAACTAACCTTTGCATTTCTGTGTAACTCTTCAATGTAGTGAACCAAAACGTAATAAAAATGTCAGGATCATCAATACCAATGCAGGTATCTCACTGTTATGAAACATAAGACTGCTGTCCAGTTCATAATATACTGTAGTAGTTTACAAGGTTTATAATTATTGGGTTTCCCTATTCAGCAGAAATAATATAACAGTGCACCAATGTGCAATTTTAATTAAAACATATACCCCCCAGCCCCATGTAATTAGGCACCATGTTTGTCAGGGTGCAGAAATCCATAGCAGCCAATGAGATATTTGTTTCTAAACAGGTGACCAGTAATGGTTACATGCTGATTGGTTACTATAAATAGAAATGTTGCACTTTTTATTACATAACCCACATACAGCAGCCTTTATTCAGACTTAGTTTAAAATCCACTAACCACATTTATGATATGCACTTTTATATAGGGGTGTGAGACAAGACACCCATTCCTTACTTATGTGATTACACCTAGACTTGAATGCTGTTATTTCTTCACCATTCTCTAACAATCTCACATAAAATACATCAACTGGATCTGTTTATGACAGGTCCACTTTAAAGTGGACATAAGGTCCACTTCATCCACATGTTGCTGGACTACAACTCCCAGCACTGTTCAGCATCAGTAGCATAAGTACAAACAAAGCAGACCCTGCATTGGTAGAGGGCCTGGACCACAGGGTCTGCTCCCCCTTCCTCAGCTGCGCTCCTACCTGAAATTTGATGCGGAGTAAGGGAAGTGAGGGGCAGACACTTTGGCAAGGGTGGGGCCAGGTATGAGTGAATGTGGAGCCAGGCTCCTCCAAAGATTCTTTGCCAGGGCAGCAGCCATATAGTTGCTGTAGTCCCACAACAGAAATGGGTCATTAAACTGATCAATCAACAAATAATTCAATAAATATATATCACTATTAACTGAACAGGGCCTATAACATTCTATTGCACTTTATATCCCAGAAGAATTGTCCTTTGACTAATTTTGGATAAGCAATGCTGAAGGTTTGGGAATGAGCAATACGGATTGAGATTTACCAATTCCATCCCATTGACCCAATCAATCAAATCAATCTGCTAACTGTATTGATTTTTAAAAATGACATTAAAGCTTGAATGTTTGGAGTAATAAACCTAAGAAAAAAACACATAGAAGATGTTTTTTTTCTAGCTTGTGTTCTTATGGCTCACCCTCTAGAACTAAATGAAGAACTGCTAAATGGGATAAGCATACATATAACATTGGAGAGAAGGCTGTCACAGAAGGTTACTGTATTTAGCCATAAATATAATTATTCTGTTATAGTTTTTAATCTCTGAAGAAACAAGTTACTGCTGATATAATGCTGCTATAATAACAACTGTTCTATATTTCCTCAACATCTACAAGCAAAGACCATGTAATAAGTGATCTTAAGCACTATGTTTATATTTACTGTAAAATACTCCATGTACTAAGTGTTCCACAGGGGAAAAAATTGCTCAGGAAGGAGTCTAATTACCAGCATATACAATTATGGAGATTATGGAATCTAGAGTTAAATGATCACACAAAGACTAAATATATAGACCTCTTGTTTCCTGTGTATACAAACCATTCAAGCTAAATGTCTCACTTGAATAAAAAACAGAAGGGGTCACACTATATACCATGTAAGAAGACATCAGGCCATACGCCTACTGCCCCATGACTAAACTGAAGTCAGACAGAGCCAGCAATCCAGTGATTCCCTATATTTGTCCTTCTGAAGTGATTTATGTTCTGCTTACATTAAATATAAACTCGCTGTTAGAAATGTCAGCCAGGGACTATGTATTTCCATTAAGCTAAAACCATTATCGTCTGCAGAACCATTTCCTGACACAGGCCAAGCTTTTGTTTGTCTTCTGAAGAGGAGAAATATGTAACAGTCAGGTACCACAGTTTGTGTTTTTGGTCTATTTTGTAGTCAGGGGCCACTGCCAACTATTTGTATGAGGAAGGAGAAGCCTTCCCAGTGAATACCATTTGTGGAATACCATTTTAAGTCTGTTGCATCACAGTCTCCATCAGTACAAAAGCACTAATCTTCAGGAGAACAAAGACCTGGTACTGGACTATAACTCCCAACATACAATAACATATTATCAAGGGTTAAAGCATTCAACAACTTTCAACAGCATCGCTGTTCTATAAAGCTTATCTCTAGCTTTCCAGGGCCACAAGTCCATTTTAAATCCATCAGCGAGACCTGTCTCTTCTGTGTGCTCTAATTCTCTGCTCACATAATAAATGCTGGCTACATTAAACATATTTCTTCAAACTACGAAACCTTCAACAGCTTTACACATGCCCTTCTGTTGTTTGATTGCCGCTTAACAGAAGTAAACAACTTGCATGGTTGTTTTACAATGTAAGTGAAATAATTGACATATTGTTAGGAATTATTCTTGTTTTTAAAACCCCTTGCCTCTCTATTTTGGTTCAGATGTCTACAGGGCCTGATTGGGAGGAAAAAGCAGCCCTGGCAAAAGTATCAAAGCAGCCCATGTATTCACGTGCATGCAAAGCATGATATATATTTCCAACCCCAAGATTAACTAGAACTAGTGTTTATTAATAGATATTTTAAGAGTCCATTACCATATAATCCCCAGCAATATTATACACCCTATGTGCAGGAACTGGTCCTTGCAACAAATATCTCCCCCTAGTTTCTATCACAACTATCAGATGGATTAGTGGCCCTATACATACAGTATATTCAAAATTTTCCTTTATGTGACCCCAGCTAGACCATGTACCCCTGGTAGATAAGAAACTATAATTACCATGTGTGCCACAGGCCCCAAGTGTGTCATACTTGAAAAGACTAGGCTGCCTCGCGCAATTAATACATAGTAACATAGTAAGTTAGGTTGAAAAAAGACTCACGTTCATCAAGTTCAACCTTTTTTTTTATTTTTTTTTATTTTAACTGCCTAACTGCTAGTTGATCCAGAGGAAGGCAAAAAAACCCATCCTAAGCCTCTCCAATTTGCCTCAGAGGGGGAAAAAATTCCTTCCTGACTCCAAAAGGCAATTGGACTAGTCCCTGAATCAACTTGTATAATGAGCTATCTTCCATAACCGTGTATTCCCTCACTTGCTAAAAAGCCATCCAACCCCTTCTTATACCTTTCTAATGTATCAGTCTGTACAACAGTTTCAGGGAGAGAATTCCACAACTTCACAGTTTTCACTGTAAAAAACCCCTTCCGAATATTTAGGCGGAACCTCTTTTCTTCTAAACGGAATGGGTGACCTCGTGTCATCTGGAAAGACCTACTGGTGAATAAAGCATTAGAGAGATTAAAGAGATTATTATATGATTCCCTTATATATTTATACATAGTTATCATATCTCCCCTTATGATAACTATGTATAAATATATAAGATTATGCAAGAGAGGTTGCTTAATGAAGCCCACCTACCTTTCAGTATAGAAAAAAAGGCAATAAATTAATTACTCTGTAAAAGGAGACTTACAAAAGGTCTCAAAATTTCTTTCGTTCAGTTAGACTGACCACTTCATTGTCTCTGTTCACTCTCAAATGAACATATACTATATAAGAAAAGAATAGAGTAGGGGCTGACTGGCACATTTGTGCTTGTTCTTTTCTAAAAAAAACACTGTGAAATCAACATGGTTCCTAATCGCTTCCAGAAACCTGCATATTTGTTACGATTCAGTCATGCACGTTCTACTCTGAATCAGCCACTTCATCTGGAACATTTTCCAAGTCAAATAATATTTTGACAGGTAATTAGTTACAAAGTTAAACTTTCTCACACAGTCTGCCAAAAAAACCACATTACAAATCAAGCCACGGGTTTCTTTTCATCCATTAAAGAAAAAGCGCTGCAAGTGTTCCCTACACAATTTATTATCTGTGGTAATATACCAGCATGAGAATGTGACACCAGCAGGTGCAAAGGATGAGCCCTATTAAAACATTGAGGTGGTTGGATGCACTTGCAGGTAATGAGACTGTATTCCCTCTCCCCATAGTAGCATCACAAACTTGCAAGTCTCAATAACATACGTGTTATAAGGAGGAGTTGGCTTAGAGGTGACATGATTAGCCTTTAAAGTTAGAGATGTTGGTTTGATTCCCTGTGGCAACTCCTTATGACCTTGGGTAAGTCACTAAATCTTCCTGTCTTGCAGCATTGTATTCATGGGGCAGAAATAGGTATATTCTGTAGGGCATTCAGTGCTGGGCAAAGAGAAAGTGTGTAAACAACATGATGGTTTGCATCTGTTATTTGCACTTTGGACCCTGTCCTACACTTGGTAAATGAGCCCACTAGGCTTGTGGTTCAATAGCCGTTCAATAGAAAAAACAAACATTTTATGCTTCTGGTGATGACTTTATGAGAGAAAACAGAGAGCTGTACCCAGATCAGGCAGGATTTTTATGTATCTATTGGGCAGTTAACCTCAAAAGTTTAAAGGAGAAGGAGAGGTTAAAACTAAGTAAGCCTTATCAGAAAGGTCCACCTAATACACCAGTAAACCCTCAAAGTAGTGCTTCTCTGAGTCCTCTGTCAAAAGAACCACTGCATTTATTTCCATCTATTCTGTACACATGGGCTTCTGTATCAGACTTCCTGCCTTCAGCTTAAACCTTCTTGCCCTGGGCATGAGCATGCTCAGTTTGTTCCTCCCCCCTCCCTGTAATCTAAGCCCAGAGCTATAAGGTAGCAGGTAGAGACTTAGGTAGGAAGTGATGTCGTACCAAGCTAATACTGCAGCTGCTATCTTAAACATTGTACATTTTAGATAATTCTGAGATGCTTGGGTTAGCTTTAGTAGGGATAAAAATAGTTTGGAATACTTAAATTGGAACCCTAGGGGGCACTCAAGAGTCCATAGTCCAAAATCTTTGGTGAACCATGCATGGTTGTATAGTTGCATTATGGAAAACATACATATTGCTAAAATAAAAAAAAAAAAACATCTGACTAAATATTGAGACCTTTGCAAGTAGATCTATTTGTTCATAAAGATCATTTGCATTCTTTACTGCATGCTTCATTGTATGTTCTAGTTACTTTTTATAATTGGGCACTAGATGTCACTACAGAGCTGGAATTGCAGGTAAAGTTGCTGTACCATGTTAACCAGTAAAAATGTTACAGGGCAATCCTTTTAAAATAAAAATAATAAAAGTGGTATAAAGGTGATACCTTTATTGGCTAATATAATCACAGCAAGCTTTCAGAACATTTTAGTTCCTTTTTCAAGTTGATTACAATGAAGCTGTGGTGTTCTCTGGTATATATACAACATTCAGCTCATAGGTCAAATAAACAACAAAAAGGTATATAAATCTATGTATTAAGTGTCAAAGTCATTTATGAGGAGATCTGCAAGAGACAAGCAGATAAGGTACAAGATAATGTGGGTCAATGAGTATAAATTAGGACTGAATTATTGGAGTGTAGAATAAAAGTAATTCCAAATGAACTCGTAATCCAAATCCAGACATGTTGGTATTTCTGACCTGGTGAAGATCTTTGTTAGTCCACATAATTGGCCATAAATCGAAGTCCCACGTTTAGTCCCTTCTTCAAAGAATTGAAGTTTTCAATTAATTTGTTTTCTCACACTTTTCTTTCATTATCTGTTTTAAAATTGCCCTTAACAACCAAAATCTTTAAATCCTTTATGGAGTGATGATGACCACTGAAATGATTATTGCCTATTGGTGTGTCCATTCAGCAGTGCGATTTCGCTGTGAATGGCCGCGATTTGCTGCTGTAAATTTGCAAAATGCCAGGAAAAATTCACTTGGCGAAAATTCACTGGCGTCTCATTTTGGACGATTTCGATGTGAATGGTGATTTTGCTGTGAATGGCCGCAATTTGCTGCTGTAAATTTGTAAAATGCCAGGAAAAATTCACTTGCTGAAAATTTGCCGGCATCTCATTTTGGATGTGGGTGTCCGTCTTTGGACACCAGCATTCATTTATTCAACGCCAGTAATGCGTGCTGGCATCCAAGAATGGAAGCCTGCATCCAAAAAATGGACGCCTGTGTCCAAAACAATGGCATTTCACAAATTTTTCACTGCTCCAGATTCGCCCATCACTAATTTTGAATGCATAACAAATGACAGGTACAGTATGAACAGAAAGGAAGGGGGATGCTATCAGGTTGATCCAGGCAATGGCCTTTAAGAAAAGGGACAATAAGCAAGCAGTGCATAGCTTACAGCGCTGCAAAATATTGGCGCAATCCATTTTAATAATAATAGCCTGAAAAACGTAGAGTATGCAGTGGCTTCCTGAATAAAAATGCCATTTCTTTTACTGAATTGCCAATCTATAATCAAGCAGTGTTGCTTTAAGGATAACCGATAAACTACTTTGTATGCTTTGACCATTCACAATTTAATAATTCCAGTTTAAAGCAAACAGGCAGTTTTATCAAAATTCCCCTTTTGAATTTTATGAAGGGTACAAACACCACAGAAATGTTTTCTCAAGGTTCTCACACTAGAAAGAAACATATTTCAAATTCCGGGGACACCTTATTCCAACGCCTATGTAAAAAGATATACATATTCATAATACAAAAACATAAATCAATAATAAACATAATACCAGTTTGTTATATTGTGTGTACAATTGTACACATTTTTTACATGGTTTTAAGATTTTGTTTTTCATTAAAACCATACCCTAGGATTAGTTTAAAAACGTTTGCTCGGCTAAAGAAAGAATATGGTACTTTCCATTCATATAAGCAAAAGTTAAAATAAAGAGCAGGAATTACTCTTACTGCATACAGTAAGCTAGTTTCTCATTCCATGCAACATGAAAAACAGAAAACGATATAAATATAATTACACAGAGTATATATTTTCCCTTTAAGGTCTCTAAGGCTGCTTTTTTCCCCCCTGGAGATGATAACTGATTCCACAAGGCTTGTGAGATCACTCTGGAATGTGATGGCTTAAATTTGTATGATTGCTTTATACAAAGGTAAATAGGTCACACATTCCGGTACTCAATTACCTTAAACTGTACAGGACTATAATCAGCAAATTACAGTTCAGTTTGGATTCTTGTCTTTTCCATGGTGGCATTTAGCCTCTGAACTTCCTGTCACTTGGAAAATGGACTCAGCAATCACTTGATGAAAACATCTATATTTATATTTCTGCGTATGGACAGTCTAGTATTTAACCAGACACGTACACTAAGGGCCCAGCTGTGTGAGGGAGCTTTTGCTACACAGGAACCAACAGCTTTACTCTGTTAGACATCAAATCTTTTAAATACTTTTATTAAATTTCGCAATACCGTTGGAGACCTATCAAAATAGCAAAATGCTGCTTTTAGACTCACAAAATGAAACAGCAATGAAGTCAGGAAATACTTCTGTATTCTATAAACTCTTCTCAGCTAGAAAAGCTTTGCTAGTTCCACAATGGTTATATTTATTTATTTTTTGCATTCCAAACAAAACAAAGGAACAAAATCTATGGTATAAACGGGGGGGGGGGGGCTTAAAGCTGTACAAGGGGCTTGAGGAACATAGAAAAGCATACCAATGGGCTAATAAAACCCTCAGAAAAGGATATCACAATTGTGTGCCTAGGAAGGAAGGAAGCGAGGAAATACAACCTCATATTTATTTATTCTATGGCCATGGGAAGGCCATTTGATAGGAAAGGCAGATAGTAGTTAAATATATGACATTTCTTCACCAAATGGGGAAACTGTGCTCAAAAGATAGCCTAACAAGATGCAAGCTGCTTTGGTACTTGGCTTGGATAGGCTAAATCAGCCCAAAGTCTTCCACTCTACCAAATACAAAAAGAAACAACATAATGCAGAATAACAAAGAAATAACAATGGCCTGCACCTATGGCCCCAAACTGGGGGCTTTCACAGCAGTTTGCATCAACCCAATCCCTAGTGGCAGAGATCAAATAGCCCAAAGAAGCAGAGTCAGCAGAGGAAACAGATTGGTGCGGGGTGTGTAAGTGGAGGGTTGAGGTTAAGGGGGGTGCAAGCAATGGGGTTGGGTTTTGAGCAGTGAGAGGGGTCTAGAGGAGCAGCATCTTGAAAGCTGGCTCTGAACATAGGTGTCTGGTACAGTACCTAAAAAGCAATATAACTGGACAATTCCAATGAAGCGACAAGCTCATGTTTACCTATAATGCAGAAAAGTCAATGACGGGGCTAGTGCTTATCTGCAACCAGAAATGATGCCTAAAACTATAAAAGTTGACTTCAGACACTAGAGGAGCAGCATCTTGAAAGCTGGCCCTGAACATAGGTGTCTGGTAGAGTGCCTAAAAAGCAATATAACTGGAGAATTCCAATGCAACGACAAGCTCATGTTTACCGATAATGCAGAAAAGTCAATGACGGGGCCAGTGCTTATCTGTAACCAGAAATGATGCCTAAAACTATAAAAGTTGACTTCAGAAACTAAAAAATTTCCACTAGTCTATCTATAAGAGACACGTCTTTCTATCTGGAGCTAAAATGGAGCAATTAACTAAATGCTCCTTGTTTCATTAATGATCCTGAAGTAGCTTGATGGAAAAATACATGACGATTTGCCCAGTTATATTTAGTACTTTCTACATAGCTCTTCTTTAAAAATGACCACTTTAGATTTCAAAATATGAATGTCAGCAAAAGTATAAATCATTGCACAAACTCCTTTATCATGAAGACTTACCCTTAACTAAAAACATCGGTAGCTTTCATTTATTTTGCTTTATTGTGTAGGCCTGAGAGATGTCAGAGGTTAAGCAAAAATCCCACAGCAGATTGTAACCGAGCCAAACAAGGAAATCTATTGCAGATCTGGAGAGTTCTGTCCTATGGCTTGTCTGATCTGACATTCCCTTTAATCTCATATGTAGCACATAATAGGCATCTAGTGACTAATTAGGTGACTTACAGAGGAACCAGTGAAGCAAATTTAAAGCTTTTCATTGGCTGAAGAATAAGGAACATAGAGATATAAAGCTTCCACATGATTGTGATTGCTCATGTGCAGAATAACTTACAGCAAGATACTATGCTACAACATATTATCAAGGGTTAAATCATGTTGGGATATGTAGCACAGCAAAATAACCAGGGAATTTTGAAATTAGAATTTTTTTTTTTTTTTTTTTTTATAAAAAACTTCTAAATGATAGTGGAAGGACAATGAAAGGTTATTTTATTGGGGGGTCAACATTTCTTCTGTGGAAAAGCTGAGTGTTGATCCAATTTACTCACCACTTTACTTACCCAGTGTCAGACAGAAGAATTGGGGCCCACTGGGGCTACAACATGAAGGGTCCTAATGGCAGTCACTGGGGGGCCCCATCAAATTTATAAACTCCTACCTCTGGCCATGCATGAAAGCTGTTGCACCACAGATATGCGCAGTGCAGACATGCCGCAACAGAAGATCTTTTTTAGTGGGCAACTGATTGGGGGAGCAGGTCTGGGCCAGCAGGAAGCCATAAGGGCTGGGGCTCACCAGATTCTTTCCCGGTATCCTGTCAGCCCAGTCCAACCCTGCACTTACCTATTTCCAGGCATTCCTAGTAGTGATGAGAATCTTTTTTGCCAGGTATGGATTCACTGCAAAATTCCATGTTTCACCATTTGCTTTTTTTTTTTGCAAAACCACAGCAAAATGTTGGTGCAAATGAATGCGCCGTCCTTAGACTTCAAAGCATTTTGCAGAAGATCTGCTAATGTAAATCTTGCCTGCCCTGTGTGCATCTGACTGTCTGTTTTGTTGTTGTTGTCAAAGGTAGTATAACCTTTATAATAAAACTCTCCTAGCTCTAAAATTAGATATCCCACACTAAGGGCTCCCCTGCGTTGCGTTTGGCTGCGTTCAGCCACAGGGGAGCGCAGGTCTAGACGCACCTCATTCTTTTCAATGAGGATGCAGATTCAGACGCGTACTACTCCACTCAATTTTTGTTGAACTGCAACGTTTTCCATTTGCCAGAATATTATCTAGGTTTGGTTCACTTTAAAGTTAACTTTTAGTATGTTGTCGAATGGCCTATTCCAATCAATATTTAAATTGGTCTTCATTATTTATTTGTTATTGTAGAATAACTGCAAATGCTCTGTAAGTCTACACATTTACAGTTTTTGCTACTTTTTATTCATTAGCTTTCTATTCAGACTCTTTTATATTTATATTCCTGTCTGAATCACTGCATGGTTGCTAGGGTAATTTGGACCCTAACAACTAGAGTGTCAAAATCGCAAACTGGGGAGCTGTTGAATGCTCAAATAACTCAAAAACACAAATAATATAAAATGAAAACCAATTGCAAACCTGAACAATTCCTCTAAAGCCAGGGTGAGAACTATTGTCCAGTAACATCAGAGATGGATTTCTAAATTAATACCTACACAATAAGTCATAGGCGAAGGGTTTCCTGATTCAAAAAGTCCCAAGCAAAACAATTCTAAAACTTTTCTCACATAACTGATCTTTGATAAATGTTACATGATATCCCCACTCATATGATGATATCCAGATCATTCCTACTAGCAAACCCTGGAAATGGGGCAGTCAGCAAAACAAAAAAGATTTAGCAGAGGAACAAAGTCAAAACATATAGGCCATTTGGTTACAGCCCAACGCAAATTATACAAAAAAAAAGTGTAATTACTGCTCCAACCCATTTGTCAATATAAAAATGTAAGGGCTGCAAAAATGTCCTTAATGTGATGAGTTGTCTTAATAAGCTGAGTACAAATTGTGTTCACCAGGTTGTGGTTTCAGACACTCCCTTGTGCAAATTGGTTACCTTAATCTTTGGGTGAGTTTATGCCTGGGTTAGAAGTCCATTAAAGGACAATTATAGCCAGAAAAGGAAAACTATATAATCTGATTATAACTGATGTATGTGTACATGTGTGTTTACGTCTTTAGACACAACTAATAATGGGCAAATTCTAAGAGACAAATTCATTAAAATGCGCATCGCTAATTCGCAAGTGTGACGTAATTTTCGCAACTTCGCCAATTTACTAACAGTGTCCCTGGCAAAAATTCGATAGCGAAGTAGATAGACTAGCGCA
>CM044431.1:73275403-73285637 GCA_024363595.1 Xenopus borealis | reverse complement strand
GCAGCTGTTGAGAAGCTAAGCTTAGGGGTCATCACTAATTATCCAGCAGCAGCAGAAAATTAGCTTCCCTGGTTGTAATATAAGCTGATGCTACAGGTTTGCTGATTATAAAATTCGGATGCAGCTAATTGCACTGGTTACTAATTATCTGTATTAATGACTAATCAGCCTTATATTGTGACTATATTTCTATGACATATGTGTACTGTATATTGTGAGTAAGTCCCTAAGCTCAGTAAGTGACAGCAGCACAGAGCATGTGCAGTGAATCAGCAGAAAAGAAGATGGGGAGCTACTGGGGCATCTTTGGAGACACAGATCTTTACTGCTAAAGGGCTGTTATTATCTTGGGCTGGTACACAAGCACAAAACATAATGTACAACATTTATACTGTCCCATTTCAAACACTGGAAATATTTTCATGCTAGAAATTGAATCCATTTTACAGCACCTTTATAAGTAAGGCCCATAATAAGGAGCATAACATTTTTGAGTTCTATTTTACTAACCCTAACCAGAGACACAAAAAGCAATGTACAAATATATAAATATAATATACACCTCTGCATACACACTAAAACTATAACAATAAACAGGTACATCCATACCTCACACAAAAGAATAAACTGACCTGTTTCCGCAAAATTCGACCTATGTAATATTTATCTATTAGATGCACTGTGACTGCACTGACATGAATCAACCCATCTTATTTCACAACATTTTTGATGAGTTGCGAAAAACATTACAGGAAAGTTAACTGAGCAAATGAAAATATTGTTTGCAACTATTTCAACAGGATTTTTGCCCACTTAAGGGGAATTCAGGAAATCCAAGTGGCTAGGCAATGAAACCTTGGCTGTCATTGTGTTGTTGGCAGTTCATCTTTAAGTACATTTTTAGTATAGAATGGCTAATTCTAAATCTTCATTTTTAATTGAAGTTATGTTTTTTTTAATTATTTGCCTTTTTCTTCTTACTTTATCCAGCTTTCAAATGGGATCACTATCCCCACCTAACAAATGCTTTATAAAGGTAGAAATGGTGCACCTGGAGCCAACACATCGCCATGCGATGACATGCATGCAACGTGTTTGATGTCCTGAAGATACAGGAAGTGAATGAGAAATTGCAGGTAAGAACTACATTTATCTGACTGTCGGATGAAGACTGGTATTTAGGAACAAATATCCAGTTTCATCTACTTAACAAATAGGCAATGACCAGCAATAAAATATTAAAAGAATGACCCACTACGTAAGTATACAATGAAAACAAAATACAAGAATATAAAAATATTTCTAGTGCAAACATTTGCAAAGCAATAAAGTAAGCTAATATAAACATGTGCTGCACACTCAATGTGACACCTAAAGCAATTTGTTGCTTGAACTCTAATAACACTGACATATTGCCATACATGGCTGTGCTGGAATGTTTACACAATAAGACATACATTTATTCCTTCTAAATGGTCGCTGGCTTCTCCAGATTGGAAACAGCATACTAGTAAAAGGAATGACTGTGCAGGAGGTTACCGTGGTTTACACTGAGATTCTTCTATATAATATATCAAATATTGTTTATGGTAATTGGACATTTTCAGCTGTGTTTTGTCTTTTATGGCTAAACCACTCTGGTGTTTTTGATGGAAAAATTAGACCAAATATAAAAGAAAAGCAATTTAACTCTGTTTTCAGGCAAAGCTGCCCCACAAACGTCCTTTCTCTTCTTTACACAAAGTCAGGTCTGCCCAGTTTGATTTTTTTTTTAATTCTACAGTTTATGTTTAATACATTACACAGCACACATTGTTTAAAGACACTTTAATCCATCAAGGGGAAGTAGTAAAGTCACTAATGAATGTGTGAAAGCCAGCAAATGCATAGTCATTTAGGGAGAAAAGTGTGAGTGGTTGTTCCTGGGCTCAGAGTCAGAGAGGCTCCGGTACAAATGGTGTTTTAATGAAATGTCACTAAGGGGTCTATTTGCAATGCTTCAAAGTTTTCCAATTTCACCTATCTGTGTAAGAGAAATGTTTCAGTCTGTTTAGGAAGCACCTTCTACTTGTTTACCTTCTTTTCAGTTGACCAAGAGTATAAATACACCAAAATCCTTTAGACTTCCATTCTTTTTGTTTGCAAAATGTGTAAAATATAATAATATATAATAACATTTTTATGGTTCATTGCAGATAACATGTGACATAACAATAATGTTTTACCATAATGTCTTACCAGGGCTGCCAGTAGAAATCACAGGGCCCCGTACAACAACATTTTCGGGGGCCCCAAACCCCACCCCTGATCCCGACCACTCCACATTAAAGTTAAAAGACCACACAGACATCAGCGGTAAATAAGTAACTCCCCCACACATATTGATGGACAGGGCTCCCTTATAAGTTTAAAAAAAAACATTGGTGCCAGGGCCCCCATAAAAGTTTTTTTTTTTAAAAAAACATTGGTGCCAGGGCCCCTATCTAGTGAAAGCATCTTTTAATTGGCATTCCCATAGACATTGTGATAAGTGCAGCTTTCAGAACTTTTCACAATTATTCACCTTGCAGGCCTGCAAGTTTTTGGCCTATGGGATAAAATGGTTTGGCAATAGTGTACCCTATCTGCCAGTGTGCGACTGCATCAAGGATGAAAATCCAGACTGGATTTTCTAGTAAACACTGGAAATAAGCAGAGGAGGAACACTAGTCTTTCAAAAACTATAAACAATACATAATGACGATGAATTGAAAAAAACGTTTAGAAAATTCCCTTCTAGAATACACTAATGTTTTAGTAAGAGAGTACATTCTTTTTTATAATCAGACCTTAATGGCATAAGAGGGACTTGTGTGCTGTGTTTTCATACAGCTGGGTTACTTTGTTGACCTGGACATTCCACTCAAGCAAGCTATATGTGTTGCTTTCATTTAAAACATTTCCTCAAAATACTTTACTATAATATACCCTTTCTGTCTAGTGCTTCAACAGCCAAAAGTATACTTGTTGAATGTAATTGTTTCAAAGGACTACCCACCATAATTACACAGAATGCCATTCAGAGATGTCATGGGCCTTCAGTCAAAAAAGTAAGGTCAATACACTACAGCTTTAGTAATACAAGTATGGGACCTGTTATCCATAATGCAGGGGACCTGGGTTTTGGGGATAATGGATCTTTCTATAATTGTGATCTTCATACCTTAAAGGAGAAGTCTAACCATAATGCGCTAAACCCCGCTTTAAAATATGAAAAAACAACAGTGTATTTTGGAACTTTTATGACTTTCCTGCATACAGGATATATCTTTCTGTGAAGAAAGAAACTGGCGAAAGGGGTAACGTTCTGTAAAATTTGCACTGTAGTGAATTTGCAGAGTAACGATCAGTTGCCAGGTTTGTTTTAAATCAGTCACACCCACTAATTAACATGTTCGTTTTACCAAATTTGGCAGGTTATGAAAGTTCGAAAATATTTCTCCTTATCTAAACTGTGACAAATACAATCAATTACTTATTTTATTATTAGTGATGGGCAAATCTAACCAGTTTGCGAAATTCGCGAATTGGCGAAAAAATTCGCAAACCGAGTCCCGGTACGTTTTTGCCGCGCGTCGCGTTGATTTTGTCGCATCGTTTTCGGTGCGCGTCGCGTCGTTTTCGTCACGTCGTTTTCGTTGCGTCGTTTTCGTCGCGTAGTTTTCGACGCACATCACGTTTTTTTCGGCAAATTTTCACCAGGCGAAATTTCTCTGGCGTTTCGCAAATTTATTCGTCAGTGGCGAATCGCAGTAATTCGCAGCGAATTCTCCCCTGGCGAATTCTCCCCTGGCGAATAAATTCGCCCATCACTATTTATTATATCAAAATTGTTAAAAAGCATCTTTTTTGCACCTGTTAGCTGTTCTTCTATTCTCTCTGCCAAAAGCCAATTAAGTTAGAAACTTTGTTTCTTTTTCTGGCTATTCCGTGCAGAGAAAAGAGGGACTTTCCAATACAAATGAAATGAGAGACTGCAGGTTGCGCTGTCAAAAGAGGGAATGTCCCTCTAAAGAAGGGACCGTTGGGGGTATGCATTTCACATGGCAGTTTTATCACATTGCACTGTGCGTCAAAACTATTCTGACGCGCGTCAAAATAAGCACACGTCAACTTGGGCGCGCGACAAAACATCAGCGCAACTCGGTTCGGGAATTTTTTCGCCGTTTCGCGAATTTCGCTGAAAATTCGCCAATTTTTCGGTGAAGCGAAACACCACAGATTCCCCCATCACTAGTGGCATGAACTCAATGGTCCCTAAGTGGTGGGGAGCCAGTGAACTGGCAAACAATTGGGGGTGGTGAGTACACAAGCAAGTGAGCAAAGGGGAGGGAATTAGTGAGTGAGAGACTGGCACAGAGGTGAGAGTACCAGTGTAATGGCTAGCAGGGGGCACCAATACAGCTTGCCATGACACACCCAGTTGAACAGCACTAATCTAATTGACCAGATCCAAAGTACTCTTCAGTGTGATACTTTTCAGTGTCCTCTGCAAACCTAGCCCCTTGTACTGCTGTTTATTTTAGCCCAAAACTAACAGTACTGTATAATCAATACAAAAATCTAATTACCTGAAGGGCTGCATTCTTTAGTTAATCTGGCATACATCTGCACTTCATTTGTTGCAGTACGTGCCAAGTCTTATGTTACTTTGATTTCCTACATGATGAGAGAGACGATTCATACTCCCATTTTCTCTTTCTCCAGTATTTTCTTTCCCTCATGATATTTCCCCTCTGTCTGGAATCAATTCCTATTAAGTCAAAACTCAACGCTTTCATTGTCAGTTATGGCCTGGTTTCAGGGAGGGGTATGTATTAAGGTGAAATATGTCTCATCAGTTATAAAGGTCACTCGGAGTCCTACATTTCAAAATCTGTTTTGCAGAATTTCTGACACTATAATGAATGCAATAATGTGGTAACATGATAAAAACAACATCCATTTCCAAATGTCAGGGAGTTGTTTCTCTGTATATGGATGATATGATGTCATGCATCTGATATGTCCCCCCCCCCCCGCCCCTCTTAAACACGCTCATTATCAGGATAACTTTTGATATTTCCTGACAGGTTAGCAGTTAAAATACAAGCTATTAGGAAAAGATGAAGGCTATACTTAATTTGCAGTGAAGTAGAAACACTTAACTACTGCAGCCAAAACAATAAATTATTGATGTATATGATACCATACTAAGAGGTGGAGCTGCCCGAATAGTGATTGAGCCTGGAGCTCTAAGAATACAATGACACACAGCCGTGTTCCCTGTGAGTTCTGTTGTTTTAGGTGAGCCTTTGAAGAAGTCATCAGACAAAATGCGTCAGGCTGTGACATCATCTGTTGCACCACACAGAGGACATGCTACAGAATGGAGAAGCTGGCACTACTGAGCACACTCTCTGCTATACACTGTTGTGACTTTAATCCGGATAGACATTCTTAAGAGAAGGTGCATCATATGTTATTGTTAGTTTTGGAAGTACTGCACCATAAGTTATCTTTGTTTGTCTTTCTCCTGAGCTTTGATATTTGTTGTACAAGTATGGGATCCATTACCCAAAAACCGTTATCCAGCTCTGAATTATGGAAAGGCCATCTTCCATAGACTTCATTGTAAGCAAATTGTAAGCAAATAATTCATATTTTTTAAACATGATTTCCTTTTTCTCTGTGATAATAAAACAGTAGCTTGTACCAACTAAGATATATTTAATCCTCATTGGAGGCAACACTATCCCATGGGGGTTATTTAATGTTTGAATTATTTTTTTTGTAGACTTAATGTATGGCGAGCCAAATTACAGAAAGACCCCTTATCTGGAAAACCCCAGGTCCCCAAAATGCTGTATAACAGGTACCATACCTGTACATTGCTCAAATGGGAACATCAGGTTGGATAGAGATTCAGTTAGGTTTCAAAAATGGTAGGTAATAACTGGGGGTTGATAGAACTATTATTTTGTTATGTTATTTAATGATTATAAAAAGTATCTTCATTGCTTTGCTTTAAAATCATAATCACATGGAATTCTTAAAAATGGAATATAAAGAAATGTTGGATGATGTTGGGGTGAAAACAATTTGCTGGGAAGGTGGGCTTTGATTCTAGAAGTCAGAATTTAGTGTTTCTTTGTGGCATTGGCAGATTTAATTGATAACAGAAATAAAGTTCACAGTCATTTGACATTATGGAATCTGTTATCTGGAAACCTGGCCATCTCCCAAAGACTCCATTTTAATCAGATAATTAAAAAATGATTTCCTTTTTCTCTGTAATAATTAAACAGCACCTTGTACTTGATACTTACTAAGATATAATGAATCCTTATTGGAGGCAAAACAACCTTATTGTTTTTTTTAGTAGTAAGTAATCTGTTCTCACTCTTTCCAAAGAGAAAGGAAGTCCGTCAATATCAGCATATTTTCATAGTTTGTCACTGATTATGAAGAACAGCAGTTTTGTTTCTGACGCTCAGTTAAAACATGCCCATTTCTAACACAATGCATGGCTTTTATCACTATGCCTGTCTAAATATTTTTGGAGACACAGATTTCTTTAAATCAAATTCCAATGTTCAATTACTGTAAGTGCAAAAAAACACAAACCCTTTTTAATACCATTAACATACGACAAAGGGGAATGGATTAAGTTAAAAATGACCACAAGTGTTAGAAAATGTAGATGTGAAATATTGCAGTTTCATGTTAAGTAAACAATTGACATTTAACTATTAGCTAACCTTTCAAGCCTGCATTATAAGAACTAACTGTTGCAAGTGGGATATCACAAGTAATAAAATGAATCCATATATATATACTGGTTTGGTCACAAGCTGTCATACTTATTAGCCAACAATGTAAACGTCATTGTATAAACTCTCTGTAGAGAGCCATTAAAGCTGGGGATCCCACATTGTGGGGCTGGTGGCCATTGCTTTACGTCAAGTAAGGTGAAACTTTTTTTTATTTTAATTTTTTCAATTCTTGTTTTATCATCACACAAAGGTCCAATTCGATTTATTTCTCAGTTTTCTTTTTTAAATGGAAATCCTTTTACTTTTAGTGAAAACAATTTAGTAATTAGTCAATAATTTAAATAGTTACTTATCAAAGTGTATTAAAGAGCACCACAACACAGTGTAAGCGCCCAAATCAATAAACCACAGTAAGTGGTCAATGGAGAAAACTGAACTGTTATGATGATCAGGCTGGCATCAACCACCATATGTATCTTGTAATAACAGTCAAAGTTTGTGCAGGTACAGTGACCCATAATAACCAATAATCATATAAACCAATACATCAAACTATCATTGGAATTTAGATTGACTAGTTAGGTGCACAAACCGTGAGAAGTATGGATAGGCTAATGTCACACTACAGCCAATACATGTGCAAAAATGGTCATCGTGAGTATAGGTGTATTATGGCCCCAAAATGCTCATTTTGATTTTTTTGGCTGAAACTTTACATGTCTAGTTCCATATCACCAGGACTGTCCTAGCAGAGCTTACAGTCTTTATGTTTTTAAACTGTGGGAAGAAAACAAAGTACCTGGAAGAAACCCTTGAAAGCCCTGACCGAGGACCAGAGCACTGAAAGGCATTATGAAGCTAAATTAGAGGACTATTTGGAAGCAATCTCACTGTTCATTGTATATAAAATGACTATAGATATCTCTCTCCAATGAAGAATGCAAACAATAAAGCAAAGTATAACAAAGTGGTCACCTCTACTGTCTAAATGCAAAGAGCTTGTTAAGCAAAATAAGAAAGCTAGAGTAAACAACTTATTCACAGACTTATGGATAGTTGAGTGAAGGGATGAAGTCAATATGTGACATACTTTGAAGTTCCTCTAATTTTGGTTGTTCACTGCCTGTGTGCCAACCTACAAATATAATACTGAAACATGTTTAATTATATTTTATCCCAAATCCATAGACTTTTTAAAATGGCAAGCCAATAAGAAGGCAAGTGTGGCTAGGGTTGCCACCTGTTCGTTTTTGATCCGAACAGTTGGGTTTTTCTTAGGGGTATTCAGGACAACTGCCTGTTCAGGTTTCAGCCTTGTGAAACCGAAAACAATAATCTGGCCAATAACCACCTCTGATGTCAAAACTCCACCCACATAAGGCACAAGCATGCCATCAAATCCCCCGTAATATCCCCACCCCCACATGTCACTGCTCCGTCCCAATACCATCATCCCACCCCCTTGTTCGGTGTCTGTGGAAGTCAGCAACCCTAAGCTTGGCAGTTGCCATTATACACTAGTAGTGTACAAGGGAAGCTGCTGCTTGAGTAAAAAGGTTTATAGGGAATGAGGAACAATGGAAAAATAAAGATGCATGAATGTATTATATAGAGTGTCTCTGCACTGCTTTTATTTCATATGCATAAAATCTAATGCAGGGGTGTCCAATCTTTTGGCTTCCCTGGGCCACATTGGAAAAAGAAAAATTGTCTGGGGCCACACATGAAATGCACAAAATACTTTTGATTTGTAAAAGTGAAAAACCAAACACAAAAAAGAACTACAATACCAGTTGGATAACAAGATGGAGCAATACACTGTAATATGGGACCCCTAGATAATAAATAGACTTATTATTATATTCTTATGATGTTTCCAAAGGAACCAAGCATTTCAGGCTGGGCCGCATTCATATCCATCCTGGGCCGCAGGTTGGACACCCCTGCTCTAATAGGTAAACCTTGATAGCTGCCTACCATACTCAAGTATTTCAATTTGTTTCTGCAAAACTCAATTCTCTAGTAAAGGTCACCTTTACATTTAAGTCATAATAGGCCTGTGCCAATAGAATCACAGACTTTTAAATAGGAAGGAGCATACATTTACTTGGGATGTGTTTCCTGATCACTAAATACTTTTTTAGTAAATCATTTATAAATATAGAAGCAGAATAGCGCGGGCTGTCAGTGTAAAGAAGAAAGAGAAGAATTTATCTTAACTGCTTTGTTAGTCAGGTTAGCAACAGCATTTCCCAGTATTTACACAAAGTGTATTAGCCAAGTTATAACTCTACAACGGCATGAACTAAAATGGAGATAGAGAGTCCAAAGTAGGAGGTGCAATACCCACTCACAAGAAGAATGATCAAGTGTTTCCTAAGCCAGTATATTACTTGGCATTTAAATTCTGCCTAAGGATCTTTGTAACTGTAATAGAAGACGAGAGGTCTTTGTCATCGAAGATTCAGAGCAGGGTTAGGAAACCACAGTAGAGCTACATCTCCCAGCATCCCACTTCAGTTCACATGGAAGAGGGTTTTGGTTTAATATTTTGGAACAGATAAAATTTTAAAAGCCACAATGCTTCTGTCATCTGGTATATTTTTATACTACAGATGAAAATTAGAATCCATGTATGAATGAATCCCTCAACTGTTGTCATCATAATACAATCATTACATTTATATACAATAGGCTAAATATTGCACAGCATCCTCCACTGGAATGTCAAAAATATATAAAAATATATTAACTCAGATTCATATGCAGGTATATAGGAAACATTATAGTACAAACTTATACTGTTAGACCGTGTTAACAAAATTCTTGCAGAAAAATGGTGGTATCCTGTAATAAAGCTGCATGTATTATTTTATTTCTCTATTTATATAACATTGACATATTCCACAGTGCTTTGCAGCTATTACACATCAGTCTCTGCTCCGGTAGAGCCTAACATCTATGACCCTGGGTTAAGTAAATGATCACAATAAACTCATTGCAGATAGTACCCTAGCTGGAATTGAACCTAGGACCCTCTGTGTTGCTATACAGCAGTGCAAACCATTCAGATATTGCTATATTGTCTTCGCATCCATTCATAGTTTATCATATTTTACCAAATGCATTCATGGTTGGCATAGGCGGAGGGTGATTTTTTTGTTTGGGTAGGCTAAGTCTAATGTTTTTTCAACAGTGAGTTTCCGCTGGCAGAAATAGCGGATTCAATCCTATATTATTGGCATTGGCAACAGTTGTAATTCATATGTCTGAGCACCAGGGGTATATCTGGGGCTGCTGCCGCCTGAGGCAGCAGCCCCGATGCTGCCCCCCCTCCCGCTCCGCGCTTTGAACTTATAGCAGCCGAGTGGGTGGAGGAGGGGGCCACATCACTAGTGCAGCGATCGCTATTGCGCTCGCTGCGCTAGAAGTGCCAAATT
>CM044431.1:73255525-73273102 GCA_024363595.1 Xenopus borealis | reverse complement strand
TGCAAACAGTTTTGGGAAGGCTTAGCCTCCCCAAGCCTTAATGAAAATCTGCCTATGATGGTTGGCTTAACCCAACAAAGCATTTTGCAACTCGATCTACGCCAATGACATATATGATATTAGGTTGCCCCAAAATTTGAATGGAGCACAAAATATTAGACCCTTCATTATTGAAGTTAGAACACAAGGCACTGCACATATCCACAGGTATTAAAGAATATAGGAGGTGATCTTAGTTGATTAGTTGTGATTGGGGACAAGAAAGATTAAGGCTAAACAAACAGGAGAGATAGAGTGATATTCTAAAATAATTTGCAGTTGGTTTTCATTTTTTATTATTTGTTTGTTTTGGATGTCCCGATTCCGAATCCACTATTTGGGATTTGGACAAATCCTCAAATCCTTCGGGAAAGATGTGGCCCAATACCAAACTGAATCCTAATCTACATATGCAATATGGTTTTGTGACAAAAAGTCAAATGATTTCCATTCCCATCCATAATTTACAAATGCCAATTAGGATTCAGATTCGGTTTGGCAGGCACGATGATTCAGTCGAATCTAAATCCTACTGAAAAAGCCCAAAACTGTCTGAATCCTGGATCTGGTGATACTTTTTATTCAGAAGCTCTCCAGTTTACAATTTCAGCAAGTCAGTTGCTAGGGTGCAAATTAGGCTGAAACTGTGACCTGAACAATGAAACCAATTTCAGAAGATATAAAAACAAAGTGAGAAATAATTAAACACTCAGCTCAATATTTCCATATAACAAATAGATAGGGATAGCAGAAGAAGAAGCATATTGGGCCTTTATAAGTTTAGTCTTCTTCATCTCTTGAATTTTGGGTGCCTATCATATATATATTTTACTCAATGTAATTGTGTTGTTGGGGCAATGTAATACAAGCTGCAAAGATTGTTCCAGTTCTAGTAATCCACAGACTCAAAAGGTGAAATGTACAGGTCGCCTGTTTGACAAGCAACATCTGATTGTTGGTTGTACAAGTCAACGGGCCCTTTGTGATTTGTTTTATGTCACATAGCTTGTGGTTTTACCAATACTTGCCTACCTTTTTTCATGTTCATATTCTATGTGTGTTTCAATGTTATTGCTTGTGTATTGTGTCTCTAAAGAAACAACTGAAGCACATGGTATATTCATTAATAACGTAAAAACATCTGCATTTACAGTTAGGAATACTTATTTAGGGACTTACTGGGAAAATGGCTGAAAACTCTTTTGGGATCTGCTCTTCATAAATGTCCAGCACACACAAGCTCTGGGATAATCTTTATGGCCTCATTCCTTCTGTCCCTTGCTGTGTGCAATTTCCAATCTCAAAATCTATAGGCCTGGCACTTTTAAAAACAACATTTCTATAACTGTTTAATGAGTTGTTCCTGCAGTAAAAATCCATGCAAACAAAAGATTTTAACATTCATTAACATGTGTACTGTGGCCCACTACCAAGTACAATATGTCTATAATGCCAAAAAAGGAGATAGATCTCAGCAGCGTCTCTTTTCCATAACTCCTTTAGGGCAATAAGGGCATGTTCCTGTACGCTTGTCAGGGCTTTAAAGTCTTCCCAGAGTGAAATAAACAAAGCTACATACATCTGGATGAAGCTGATATACGTTCAAGGCTATGAAAACAGTTTAGTGAATTTTGCCTATATTTAGGATGTTTTTTTTTTTAGACCTTTGTAAACAAGGACGATGACACTGGCATAGGTCTAAAAATAAAATAAGCAAGAAGTGTGCATCTGGGTTATACACTTGGGGCTGTATGGAGAAATATGTTATTATGTAGCCATGCATGATTTATATATTTTAATATCTCTGCCTCCATAGAAGTGTTTAGATACTAAAAGATGTAAAATGTATGTTATTATTATAAAGATGCACTAATTCCAGGATTCAACCAGATCCAGCCATGTGTGCAGTGTAAGGATTTCATCAAAGCCATAAATGCTACTAACACAGTGAACAAGCCAATGCATGGACACTAATGGAGTCCTGGGGCTACCACTATCCTGAAAGTGATGGTAATTACAGCTTCCCCTGTGGGTTTTCTCAAATTTGAACAGCAAATTTAGAAAGTGATTGATTTAACTGGGCCCGCTCTCTATATTAGGGCTGGCCCGGAGACTACCTGAAAATCGAAGATGAATACAGACACCTGGGCATATGGTCTCCTGTTTATGCCACTTAATTTCAGTTTGGCATCCTGACAAATCTTTTGTTGAGGATCTGGTTTTTGCCCAAATCTAAAATTAATGTAATTTTTTCCATTAAAACAAATAGTTCCTGACAGATATCTGAAACCCATTTGCAAGGCATACAATTTTAAGTCAGATCCATATCACCAACAAAGCTTTCAGTACTAAAAAAGTCAGTAAATGGGATATGTCTCACAACATGGATATGAAACAAGTCTGAACCATTTCAGTAAAGTTGGAACAGACAGGCTAGATGGATATCTCTCATCGCTTTTCATGGTTTGTATTTCTCTGTGTGTTTTGTGTCTACATCTGTGTAACTGGTAGTCTATTCTATAGGAGCATTTCACAGATGCCAGAATGTGTAATTAGTAAGGATGACTAATATTCTCCTGTGCAATTCTCTGGATCTTAAGTGGGGACTCCTACTGGGAAATACTGTAAGTTATCTGCTGTAGGATCTTAAAAGCCAATCGATCATTTGGTCACTCTAAATAGAGACTGAGGAGGCAAGTAAAAGTATGTATTTAGTTCAGCTCGTACTAAATTATTATGGTACATAACTATATTTCCCAGTATTTGTTGTGACAGTAGTTCTATTAGATGGTAGTTGCCCATTCTGTTGCTAGTGTCAGGTAAGGATGCAGATCAAGCAACAACAGAAGCTCAGACTGGAGAAGTATTTGAAAACAGTATACACACTTAACTACTGGCACAGACAGGTAAAAAAATTAAGCTAGGTACTGGAACAGAAAGGATGAGCAACAGACAGGCAAACATCACAGCAAGATACAGAAGGGGTTACATAGTTACATAATTACATAGTTAAATTTTGTTGAAAAAAGACAGAGTCTATCAAGTTCAACCCCTCCAAATTAAAAACCCAGCATACATACACACACATATCCCCACTCTTTCACACAAACCATATATGCCCATAGCTATATTAGTATCAAAATAGCCTTTGATATTATGTCTGTCCAAAAAATCATCCAAGCCCCTCTTAAAAGCATCAACAGAATGAGCCATCACAACATCACCCGGCAGTGCATTCCACAACCTCACTGTCCTCACTGTGAAGAACCACCTACGCTGCTTCAAATGAAAGTCCTTTTCTTCTAGTCTGAAGGGGTGGCCTCTGGTGTGGTGATCCTCTTTATGGGTAAAAAGGTCCCCTGATATTTGTCTATAATGTCCTCGAATATATTTGTAAAGTGTAATCATGTACCCTTGCAAGCACCTTTTTTCCAGAGAAAACAACCCCAAACTGGACAGTCTCCCCTCAGTTATATAGACTTAAAGTCCATGCACAGGTACAGTAAATAGAGCAGTATACAAGAGTGTCAGGAACAGGCCAAAAGTCAATACAAGAGGATTTTGATCAACAACAGAGCGTAATAATAGTATCATTACAAAAATATTGTAATGACATGGAAAATAACTGAGACAGTTAACAATAGCGATGGATTGCTTTTTATCATGGTTTCTAAGAAATATGAAAACCAGCAAGCTATATGTGAATGTTGCTTTAATGTTTATATTAAAATTCTAACATCATTATAGGAACTGATGATCTCATGGAAAGTAGAATAATGCAAATAAATCAAAAAGCCTAGAGGGAAATTCACTAAAGCACGAAGCGTCTAACGCTAGCACTAATTCGCCAGCGTGACGTCAATTCGTAACTTCGCAAATTTACTAAGACCGACTCTGGTGAATTTTCACTAGCGAAGTAGATAGACTAGCGCAACTTTGCTTACACCAGGCGAAATTGTGCACTGACGACGGATTGTAATTACGCAAATTCACTAAGATCAACATTTTCCGGAACGTTACCACTTACGCTAGACTTTACTTCTCCAGGTCAGACCTATCGAAGTTCAAAAAAATAGATAGGAGTTTGAAAAAAAAAATTCGAAAATTTTTCTAAGTCCCAAAGTTACCCTCCTTCCCCCCTACATTTCCTAACATATGGCAACTCAACTATACAGGGGGCACATGTAGAGCAATAGGACAACTTTATTTTATTTATTAATGGTTTCCTGGGCTTGTGTAGTGGAATGTAGTGGCTGGAACATATACTTGTATTATACACTTAAGTTAGCGCCGTATGCAAATTAGGCATCACTAGTGTAAATACGATTTGCCTGGCGAACTAACAGTAACGCTACTTCGCTTACGTTCGCCGACCTTAGCGTAACTTTGCACTTAAGTGAATTTGCGTAGTGCTGGCGAAAATTCGCCTGGCGAAGTGTGGCGAACGTTAGCGAAGGCAACACTAGCGAATTTTCGCCGCTTAATGAATTTCCCTCCTAGTGTGAAGCATCTGTACATAGGCACCATATGTCATTCCAGCTATGCAATGCTAGAAATATAGTTTATACTTAGTACACACTCTGTCATCCACCAGTTTTTATTCAGCCTTTGTTGTCCTTATTGCTCAAACCAACAATAAAAGGACAATTTCCTAATTAGGACACAGTGGAGTTACTGGCAAGCACAGAAACAACAGATTACAGTCTATAACTGGAACCTTCCACTCTCATGTCTATCTAACTAAAACCAAATGCTACCAATCAAAACAACTGAAGACACGGTAGCGACTCATTTGTACTTGTACAGCAATATACACTAAGATTGCCTTGCTAAGGAAACTGTTTTTTCTGCTCCAATAGCTAGGCATGTTGGGAAATATATTTCAAAAGTAGCCTCAAAGATGTTGTTGTTGTTAATAATAAGTCTGGTGCATTTGCAACTTGTTGCATCTGCTGGACAAAGGAGGAATTCCATTGCAGTCTATGAAACAGTAAAGCACTTTTGAATTTGCATTCTAACTAATATTATAAGAACAGTGTAATCTATGCTATGTGACAGCCTGTGCTTTATATCACACAGAGAGCTTGTGTCTATCAGGAATGCAGTCACGTGGGTAACTGGTGATTTGGGGGGTGTTGAATGACTTTCCATTCTCTAACCACGGATGACCCTCTCCCTCAGCTGGGTTCTTGTGATGTGTTTGGAGGATGGGTGTAGCTGAACTACAACTTTTTCTGCTTTAATGAAGAATTAAAGGAGGCCAGTGGTTCTTCACCATGAAATAGATGTATGAGGTGCTCATTTCGCACAACAGATCCACATGAGGCAATATGATCTCATAGAGATTTAGTACAAGAGTTACACAAACAGGCACCAGGGCCAGTAAGCAGTAGGAACTTGTTAAGGTTTGAGATCAATAATAAAGGTCACTTTAGGCAAGATATCACCTGGAAGATTTTGTCACTATTGTGTAAGAAAAAGTGACATGTTTTGACAGTGATGTTAATATAGTCAGAGAAGGAGAGAGGGGATTCAAAGATTACCCACAGACAATGTGCAGTGTTGACAGGGTTAGTGAGCATCAATAGAGATAGTTAAGGGGGAGTAGGACCAGGCTTAGGTGGAAAGATGATTAGTGCAGTTTTTGTTATGTTGAGATTGACATGGTGTTTATCCAGTTAGAGTTTGCTAGAAGGCATTTGAGTCTCAGACTCTGCTGTTAATGAACAGGTTGAACTATATATATATATATATACGTATATTATAATATTAGAATACAGATGATATTAAAAGCAGCATAACAGCAGGCCAAGTACTTAGTCCATAGACACTCTAGCAGCATAGCTTATAGCAACTCTGAAAGAAAGCTGCTGAGAAGAAAGCCTGGTATCAACCAGTCAAAAACTGCTAATATCTCTGCCAAAAACTGTAAATGACAATAGAACCCAGAGTACCACCAAGTTAACATTCATTTTGTATTTGATCGTTGATACAAAATGTATCATGAAACAGGAAATAGTTTTCTGATATATGTTTACACAAAATGTAGTTCAGCACACTGTAAACTTGTGATAAACATGGAACAGATTAGGGACACATGTTTATTAATGTGCCATTAACACAATCACCAGTAGGATAATCACATTAGGAAGTCACAGAAAAGAATCTATATTAAGAAAACAAGATCCTCAGTATCAGTTCAACATTAGCAGATATGTGTGGGCTGTACTGAATAAAAAGAAATATTTTTTTTTTGTGTGTGGTTTCTGGTTTCCTCTGCTTCTTCAGCAACATCTTCTTCCAGAATCTTTCAGTGCTTGGCGGTGCATGCGCAGTAGGACGCATTTGCCAGATTGAACTTTGTGAACTTTTGGCGCATGCGCAGTAGTACAAACTGGCAAATGTATCCTACTGCTCATGCGCGCGCCGACGTTGCTGAAGAAGATGGTGCCCGGGAACCTGTACGGAGGGGTAAGTAGCCACTTAGTGGCATTTGCCCGCGGGGAGATGTAGGCCTGGGGGGAGGAGGGAGGTGGGTCTACAGGGGTGGGGTGGGGGGGGAGGAGTTTAGCACCCGAGGGATTAGATTTCCCTATAAGTGCTGCCCTTCAGAACATAGATTGGGGAATTATGTGTTCTGCTAAAAACAGCAATGGTTTTCATTTAAAAATTGTTAATTTTCTCAAATGAATGTGAGCAAGGCACCAGGGCCAGATGGAATACACCCTCATTTACAAAGAGAACTTAATTCAATTTTAGATTGGCCTCTGTTTCTGATTTTCTCAGTCTCTCATCTACTGTGGTACCTTTAAATTGGAGGAAAGCTGATAAATTTCTATATTTAAAAAGAAAGTCAAAGGATTCAATAGATTTGTGGGAGGAGGGGGTTATTCTTCCACTATACAGAACTCTGGTAAGGCCCAAACTAGAATATGCCTCACAGTTTTGGTCTCCAGTGCTCAAACTGGATATTACTGGAGATGGTCCAGAGAAGGTCAATTACTCTGATAAAAGGTATGGAAAATCTAAGCTATGAAGAAAGACTGAAGGGGTGTTTTACAGTGAGAGCTGAGAAAATGTAAAAATTCTCTCCCTGAATCAGTCCTACTGGCTGATACACAAGATAGCCCTAAGAAGGGGTTGGGTGGATGAAGATAGCTCATAGTACAAGTTGATCTAGGGACTGGTCTGATTGTCATCTTGGACAGGAAGGAATTTTTTCCCCTTGCATCCAATCAAACTAGTTCCAAAAAGTCCATGCTCCCTCTTGTAATGAATATTGCACAGCTGCACCTGTACTGTACTGACATACATAGTAAGTTAGGCTGAAAAAAAGACTTGCGTCCATCAAGTTCAACCTTTTTTTTTTTTTTTCTTATTTTTAATTTTTAGCTGCCTAACTGCTAGTTGATCCAGAGGAAGGCAAAAAACCCCATCATAAGCCTCTCCAATTTGCCTCAGAGGGGGAAAAAAATTCCTTCCTGACTCCAAAAAGGCAATCGGACTAGTCCCTGGATCAACTTGCATAATGAACTATCTTCCATAACCCTGTATTCCCTCACTTGCTAAAAATCCATCCAGCCCCTTCTTAAAGCTATCTAATGTATCAGCCAGTACAACAGTTTCAGGGAGAGAATTCCACATCTTCACAGCTCTCACTGTAAAAAACCCCTTCCGAATATTTAGGCGGAACCTCTTTTCCTCTAAACGGAATGGGTGACCTCGTGTCATCTGGAAAGACCTACTGGTGAATAAAACATTAAAGAGATTATTATATGATCCCCTTATATATTTATACATAGTTATCATATCACCCCTTAAGCGCCTCTTCTCCAGCGTAAACATCCCCAATTTGGCCAGTCTTTCCTCATAGCTAAGATTTTCCATACCTTTTACCAGCTTAGTTGCCCATAGGAACAATCACCATAGACTTGACAGAGACTCCAGGGATACTGCAGTGGGTTGCATCAAGACTTGATCCCAGTGAATCAGATTCTAATGCCTTTTTAAATGTATGCTCTGGAACTAACATAGCCTTTGTGATGAAAATACTAAATGTAACTTGCACCTGATTCACATCAAAATGCAGGCAAAATGGGTCTGTTTGATGCATCAGGAACAATTGTTAAAGTTGAATCTTCGTTTGTGGCCAAAAATAATACTAGAATTATGAGGAACCCCTGCATTCCAGGTGAAATTGCACTTTGCATACTGAGAAAATGAGCCATCATCTTGCCTTTTTATATACAGTGAAAACGTATCCATTATCCTATTGAAGCCATATCTACATATATAAAATGTAAACCCATGGAGTGCTGCCATTCTCACTGTTTATTCATGTTGGTTCTCACGGGACTGGCAGTGGTAGTTGTGAGATCCTGAACTGTCAACCATATCCACACTCATCTAGCAACAGCTCTGAAGCTGAACATTTTACAGTCCCTAAATATGTGTATATTAATTTATATATATATTTGACTATTTTTCAAATAAAACTAACCTAGCCTTAGAATACAAAACCCTTGCATGTGGTAGGCATTATGCCAAATAAGAAGATCATGTTCTGTAAAATAATTTGGCTTTGAGTTGTATTGTTATTATGTCAGTACGTTGCAAGAAAAGTACATTGCTCCCCAAGAGAAGAACTAACCACATGCCAAAGTCATTATAAAAAATCCAATGATTTATCAGATAGCAGAATTGATTTAATGTTTACCATTGCCGTTGTAACTTATCCATACATTTCTAAATACCATAAAGTTTCCTTTTTGCAACACTGTTTTACTAAAGGAAAATACTTTGAGTTTAACTTGAGAATAGCTTGTATAAATCAAAGTAAATGTTCTTAAAGACTAAAATGTATATCCCAGTAGAACAAGCCACAGGAAAGTCCTGTAGAGAAAAGCTGTAATGGAAAGCACAGGCAGGCAATAGAATATTGCAGAATATATAATGTATTTAGTTGTCTTGGTGTAATATACATACGTTTGTCAGATACAGGTATGGGATCTGTTATCTGTAGTGATGGGCGAATCGGAGGCTTTTCGCTTTGCCAAATTTCTATATATATTCGCAAAACAGCAAAAAGTTAGCGAAACGCTGCCGTGTCTCGTTTTAGATGCGTGCGTCCAGTTTTGGATGCCGGCGCCCATTGCACTGTAAAAAAAATAAAATGGACGCCGGCAATGGGCACGCATCCAAAACGAATTTATGCAACTGCGGCTAATCGCGGGATTTTGCAAATTCGCTTATCACTAGTTATCTGGAAACCTGTTATCCAGAAAGCTCCAAATAACAGACAGACCATCTCTCATTGGCTCCATTTTATCCAAATAATCAAAATTTTAAAAAATGATTTCCATTTTATCTGTAATAATGAAACAGTAGCTTGTACTTGATCCAAACTAAGATATAAGTAATCCTTATTGGAAGAAAACCCAGCCTATTTGGTTTATTTACATGATTTTTCTAGCAGACTTATCGAATGAAGATCCAAATTACAGAAAGATCTATTATCCAGGTCCTGCATATTCTGTATAACAGGTCCCATATCTGAACAATATAATGTATTCCATTGACGTTAATGTTCCATGAGTCGTTGTACAAGTCATTATAGATGGAATAATCATATTTATGGCAGTGGATCACTCTACAGATACGCTGCATATGGGGAACAGTGAAGAATTTCTGGTAAAACAGGACATCTGTGGAACTAGTTTCAGGGAATAATGATATTTCATTTGGATGCACATTTTATAGTTACTGTACTTTATCCTGGACACCTTTGGTCACACCTGTTACTGAAACCTGTGTTGCCCTGAACGCTGTTTGTGTCTGTACTACTGTTATTGGGCAACCCTTTTGAAATAAAAAATAACAAAATGGTATAAAGGTGATACCTTTATTGGCTAACTAATATAATCATAGCAAGCTTTCAGAACATTTTAGTTCCTTTTTCAAGCTGATTACAATGAAGCTGTGGTGTTCTCTGGTAGATTAGATTGTCTAGTTGACCCACATTATCTTGTACCTTATCTGTCTATCTCTTGCAGATCCCCTCGTAAATGACTTTGACACCTCACACACAGTTTGATATTCCTTTTTGTTGGTCATTTGATCTATGAGCTAAATGTTGTATATATACCAGAGAACACCACAGCTTCATTGTAATCAGCTTGAAAAAGGAACTAAAATGTTCTGAAAGCTTGCTATGATTATATTAGTTAGCCAATAAAGGTATCACCTTTATACCATTTTGTTATTTTTTATTTCAAAAGGGTTGCCCAATAACATTTTTACTGGCTAACACGGTACAGCAACTTTACCTGCAATTGTCTGTACTACTGAAGCAGTGTAGTTGAATGGAAGAAAGGTACCCAGAGATAGCAGAGATAATAATGCTAAGTATTTGTTATTGAATCCTGGTAAAGCTAATACAATACAACAACTTTGAATCCATCTGTATGGCTTGCCTTGATCTTTGTCTGTGCAGCAAACATCTGTGACTACTCAGAGGTGTTTATGAGTAGACTTTTCACCTCATTTGTCAGTATGGATAGCATAGGTCTGTGATCCCAAGAAGGGATCAGCAGCATGGTGAAAGAACTATTCCCAGGCCACTTTTACTTCACATCCATTTAGAATGAGAAATACAGTAGTGATGATAGATGATTAGAGATCGCAGAAGTCATGCTTAGCAGAATTCGTTTTTCCAAGAGATTCTTGTTTTTGAAAAATGCTTTCCATTCTTAAGAATGTTCAGTGTCAGAATGGGGTTCCAGGGGCCCATCAGAGGACCTTAGACTACAGGCCAACTCTCTAAACTATTTGCCATCCTGTCTTTATATACCTTAAAGGGGTGATTCACCTTTAAGTTAACTTTTAGTAGGTATAAAAAGGCCAATTCTAAGAACTTTTTAACTGATCATTATTTATTATTATTATTTTTAGTTTCTGAATTATTTGCTTGTTTCTTCTGACTCTTTCCATCTTTTAAATGGGGGGGGGAGGGTCATAAAACTGTTTCGCTATAAATGTATTATTGTTGCTAATGTTTATAAATGCAAGGTTATGCACTTTGGCAAAAATAATACAAATGCAAGTTATGCACTAAATGGCAGTGTGTTGGGAGTTTCCTTAAGTGAGAAGGATCTTGAGGTTTTTATAGATAACAAGTTGTCTAATTCTGGGCAGTGTCATTCTGTAGCTACTACAGCAAATAAAGTTATGTCTTGCATAAAAAAGGGCATAAACTCAAGGGATAAAAACAAAATCATAACTCTTTATAGATCTCTAGCTGGACCTCATCTGGAGTATGCAGTGCAGTTTTGGACTCCAGTCCTTAGGAGGGATGTAAATAAGCTGCAACTCAACTGGTTAGAGGGATGGAAGACTTAAATTATAAGGGTAGACTGTCCAGTTTTGGGTTGTTTTCTCTGTAAAAAAGACACTTGCGAGGGGACATGATTACACTTTACAAATACATTAGAGGACATTATAGACAAATATCAGGGGACCTTTTAACCCATAAAAGGACTTTCATTTGAAGCAGCGATGGCGGTTCTTCACAGTGAGGACAGTGAGGTTGTGGAATGCACTGCCGGGTGATGTTATGATGGCTGATCCTGTTGATGCTTTTAAAAGGGGCCTGGTTTATTTTTTGGACAGACATAATATCAAATAATATCAAAGGCTATTTTGATACTAAACTCTACAGTTAGTATAGCTATGGGCATACAGTGGTGTGAAAAACTATTTGCCCCCTTCCTGATTTCTTATTCTTTTGCATGTTTGTCACACTTAAATGTTTCTGCTCATCAAAAACCATTAACTATTAGTCAAAGATAACATAATTGAACACAAAATGCAGTTTTTAAATGAAGGTTTACGTTATTAAGGGAGAAAAAAAAACTCCAAATCTACATGGGCCTGTGTGAAAAAGTGATCGCCCCCCTTGTTAAAAATAACTAAGAACAAAAGTATTTGAGATCTATAAGTCTGGTAAAGGTTATAAAGCCATTTCTAAAGTTTTGGGACTCCAGCGAACCACAGTGAGAGCCATTATCCACAAATGGCAAAAACATGGAACAGTGGTGAACCTTCCCAGGAGTGGCCGGCCGAACAAAATTACCCCAAGAGCGCAGAGACAACTCATCCGAGAGGCCACAAAAGACCCCAGGACAACATCTAAAGAACTGCAGGCCTCACTTGCCTCAATTAAGGTCAGTGTTCACGACTCCACCATAAGAAAGCGACTGGGCAAAAATGGCCTGCATGGCAGATTTCCAAGGCGCAAACCACTTTTAAGCAAAAAGAACATTAAGGCTCATCTCAATTTTGCTAAAAAAACATCTCAATGATTGCCAAGACTTTTGGGAAAATACCTTGTGGACCGACGAGACAAAAGTTGAACTTTTTGGAAGGTGCGCGTCCCGTTACATCTGGCGTAAAAGTAACACAGCATTTCAGTGAAAGAACATCATACCAACAGTAAAATATGGTGGTGGTAGTGTGATGGTCTGGGGTTGTTTTGCTGCTTCAGGACCTGGAAGGCTTGCTGTGATAGATGGAACCATGAATTCTACTGTCTACCAAAAAATCCTGAAGGAGAATGTCCGGCCATCTGTTCGTCAACTCAAGCTGAAGCGATCTTGGGTGCTGCAGCAGGACAATGACCCAAAACACACCAGCAAATCCACCTCTGAATGGCTGAAGAAAAACAAAATGAAGACTTTGGAGTGGCCTAGTCAAAGTCCTGACCTGAATCCTATTGAGATGTTGTGGCATGACCTTAAAAAGGCGGTTCATGCTAGAAAACCCTCAAATAAAGCTGAATTACAACAATTCTGCAAAGATGTCAATTGGCCAAAATTCCTCCAGAGCGCTGTAAAAGACTTGTTGCAAGTTATCGCAAACGCTTGATTGCAGTTATTGCTGCTAAGGGTGGCCCAACAAGTTATTAGGTTCAGGGGGCAATTACTTTTTCACACAGGTTTGGATTTTGTTTCTCCCTAAATAATAAAAACCCTCATTTAAAAACTGCATTTTGTGTTTACTTGTGTTTACTTGTGTTATCTTTGACTAATAGTTAAATGTGTTTGATGATCAGAAACATTTTGTGTGACAAACATGCAAAAGAATAAGAAATCAGGAAGGGGGCAAATAGTTTTTCACACCACTGTATATGGTTTGTGTGAAAGAGTGGAGGGGGGGTGTGTGTATGCTGGGTTTTAATTTGGAGGGGTTGAACTTGATGGACTTTGTCTTTTTTCAACCCAATGTAACTATGTAACTATGTATATCTTTCTATCCAAGTTTTCTCCCATTCATATTCCAGTCTCCTATTAAAATCAATGCATGACTGCTAGGGTAATTTGGACCACAGCGACCCAACTCAAACCACACAAATAAAAAGTGAAAACCGATTGCATTTTTTTCTCAGAATGTCACTATACATCATACTAAAAGTTAACTGAAAGGTGAGCAACCCTTTTAATTATTTACAATCTTCCATCATTTCCTCCAAATCTGCCCCTTTCTCTTATACAGAAATGGCAGTGGTATAGGCATAAAGCCACACTGTCTAACATTTACAGGTCAGTGTAGTTTGCAAGGATTAGACCAGCTGAGTCTTTGAGCTTACTTTGTATACAAAGACACATTTTTATAGTGTATTTTTATATACGTCGTTAGTTATTACTCCTTCTCCATCACTCATTGCCAAAAAGCAAAATTTTCAAGGAAAATTTGATTGTTGATTATTTATGTCACCTACTGCCATATGAAGAAAATGTTTTGCCCCTCATGCTATTATATTTTATTACAGTGTTTTTACAAAGATCCTACTTTTTCCGAGCTATAAAATATGTTGGGGAGAATGTGACAAACAAAAACAAACCAAATACAAGCAATCGAGAAAGCGAAAATAAACATAAGACTTGAGGTCACAGTGCTTGGAGTGCGTACATTATAGGACAATTCTCTAACTCACAGTTGATCAGATAAATTTTTTCTGCTCAGAATAACTAGTTATTTAAGGTGGTCATATACAGACCAACTAAGCACGGTATCTGACCAATCTACCTTCCCATTGTTCTGCTCATTAGGGATGGCGCGAACTGTTCGCCGGCGAACTTGTTCGCGCGAACATCCGCTGTTTGCGCTCGCCAAAAGTTCGCGAACGTCGCGCGACGTTTGCCATTTTGGGTTCGCCTTATTTGCCGCATTTTTTTTTGCCCTCTCACCCCAGACCAGCAGATACATGGCAGCCAATCAGGAAGATCTCCCTCCTGGACCACCCCCACACCCCCTGGACCAAAAAAAAAAAAAAATGTGCATACCTCCCAACTGTCCCTTTTTTGGAGGGACAGTCCCTCTTTTGAGAGCTCAATCCTCTGTCCCCTCATTTGTACTGGAAAGTCCCTCTTTTCTCTGCACTGAACAGCCAGAAAAAGAAGCAAAGATTTGAACTTAATTGGCTTTTGGCAGAGAGTCCAGAACAGCTAACAGGTGCGTCCAGAACAGCTAACAGGTGCAGGTAAGATACTTTGTAACACTTTTGAGATAAGAAAATAATGGATTTTTCTTTTCCCTTGATCCCCCTCTGGCATGCCACTGTCCAGGTCGTTGCACCCTTTAAACAACTTTAAAATCATTTTTCTGGCCAGAAATGTCTTTTTTAGCTTTAAAAGTTCGCCTTCCCATTGAAGTCTATGGGGTTCGCGAACCGTTCGCGAACTGTTCGCGTTTTTGCGCAAGTTCGCGAACTTTTTTTCCGCGGTTCACGCCATCACTACTGCTCATTCACTCAGACAACCTGAACATTGAGAACAGTAGGAAGTGAAGAGGAGAAGCGGCACCTGATTTCAGCAAGATTTTCAAACATGGCCGACAGAGGAACCGGCAGAAATTCATAGCACATGGACATTGGGAAGAATTGTACTTTAAAGGAATTGTTCGGTGTAAAAATAAAAACTGGGTAGATAGGCTGTGCAAAATATAAAATGTTTCTAATATAGTTAGTTAAATAAAAATGTAATGTATAAAGGCTGGAGTGAATGTAAGTCTAACATAATAGAACAGAACACTACTTCCTGCTTTGCAGCTCTCTTGGTTTCCACTGATTGATTTCCAGTCAGTAACCAATCAGTGACTTGAGGTGGGGGGCACATAGGTCATAACTTTTGCTTTTGAATCTGAGTTGAATGCTAAGGATCAAACTCACTGAACAGCTATGTCCCATGTGGCCCCCTTCAGTCAGTTAGCTGAAAAGTAGTGTTCTGTTATGTGAGAAATCCAGTGACTCCAGCTTTATACATTACACTCTTGCCTAACTAACTATATTAGAAACATATTTTATTTTGCACAGCCTATCTATTTACCAGGTTTTTATTTTTACCCTGAACTGTTCCTTTAATATAGTTTTTATCTGTATAGGTATGACCATCTTAAACAGCTTCAGAAATCAAATTAAATCTTCCGGTTTACAGAATAAAAATAATTTTTGCCAAATTTATATTTAAAGCTTTGCTTTCTGAGCTTAGACATAAATCGAACACAATTATGCTGAAAGGCAGGATTTCTTCAAGATGACTTGTTCGCACAATTCTTTAGGCACAAGCACGCAAGCTGCAGTAAGAATCCTGGAACTACTGCCATTTCAGGTTAATAGACGAACTTTTAATCTAGAACAGGAGATGTAAAGGAGGCAATGGTGCCAAACTCCTTTAATGAACGGTGCAGATTTGTGTAATAGCAATTGTAGAAGCTGCATGTTTCACTTTATAAATAGTTACAGTGGTTTTACATTCAGTTCTCTCTCTCGTTTATGTTTAAGTCAATTTTTTTAATGTTGCAGAATAGCTAATTATAAGCAACTTTTCACATGGATTTGATTTTTACCTTTTTATAGTTTTTGAATTATTTGCCTTTTTCTTCTAACTCTAGCCAGCTTTCAAATGAGGTTCACTGACCCCATAAAAAAAAAAAAATGCTCCGTACTGCTTTCTATTCAGGCCCCTCGTCTATTCATATTCCAGTCACTTATTCAAATCAATAATTTCGACCCTTGCAGCCAGCTGAAATTGCAATCTGGAGAGCTGCTGAACAAAAAGCTAAATAACTCAACAAATGTAAATAATTGTCTCAGAATATCACTCTCTACAACATACTATAAGTTAATTTAAGGGTGAACAACCCCTTTACGGCATTATTATTTAACACATCAGTAAATTATGTCCCAGCAAGAATAAGCTCACATCTTCTGGAGGCAAACTGTCCAAAGATTAAGTGAAGTGGGAATTCCTGCTACAGTTATAATAACAATGTTTTACAGCATTCAAGAACACTTAGTTACACGGAATGTGTGTTTTTAAGAATCTAGTTCAATAAAATACAATATGGTTAATATATGCAAAAAAGGGACATGCTTGTATTCTGTACATCATTTAAGTGTGCAAGATCTATCCAAGCTGAAAAAGGGAAAAAAATAACAAAATATAAATCATCAAATACAATGATTTAGTGTAGAACAGAAATGTTTGTGACCCTTTTAGGCTTGTTGTGGCACACGGGCATATTCAGGGTGAAGAGTAGACACACACAGCTACTAGTAGCAGCTACAAAATGCCAGAAAATACCCTGCCATTGACAATGCTGAAAATTGCCTCTACTAAAACACACAAAGTGTCTTAGTAAAGCCAATTATCACTATTGCCTATTTTGTAGACATGACAAGTTGCTGCTACTAGTAGCTTTGTGTGTCTTTACCCTGAGGTAGAACTACACTATCGCTTTTTGTCTGATCGACACCTGGCGACAAAATCAGAGGGAGTCGCACACGTCAAAATATAATTGGACTAAATGAAAAGTCACAGATAAAAACTACACAGACTGTCCGATGAAGACGCTGCATACTGCATCCACATCTGACAGTTGTGTCGCGTCGGAGTAATGTAGTTCTTACCTGCAACTTTTCTTTCAGACCAGTTACAATTTTGACGCCTGAATTTCCAACGATTTGTTGCTTGCATTTTGATGCTGGGCATTGATCCGACGAAAAACTTTCATGTAGTTCTACCCTTAGATGTTAACAATAGAGGCATGAATTTGGGAATGTTTTCTTTAGGGCTTCAGCTGTCCTTTAACCTTTCTAGCAACAGGAGACTCCTAATTAACCTTGGGCTTAGAGTCAGACCCATAACACACCAAGGAAACCAGAAAATGCAATCCCTATTCTTACACTGGGGACTTTTTATGGTTGATCACCTCCTGCTAGTCCTAGCTGAAGGGATTTCCTTGCTCTTTTAGCATTCCAGTGGAGATTTCCTTGTTTTTGCTGTAGATCACACTCCATACATTAGAAAACCAGTCATAAGTGTTTTGTTCACAGGGTACACCACTGTGGAATATAAGTCTTTTTAGGTAAAATCCTATGATTGAAAAGTAACCTTGTTTATCTTCAATAGACACAATAAACACTCTAAGCAGAACAGTTAGCATGTGTCAGTGGAGCACATCAGGGCTGGGGGGGGGGGGGGG
>CM044431.1:73229272-73255425 GCA_024363595.1 Xenopus borealis | reverse complement strand
GGGGGGGGGGGGTGGCCATTGTATACCACTTTTTATTATTAAAATATAGTGGCTCTCACATATAGGCCAGACATTCACATCAGTGCGAGTGTGTCTTAGCCCATAGTGACTTTCGGTTACAAATTGACACTTTTATTAGGTATAGTATATGACTGTTTTGAACTTTGCTTTGGTCAGACACATTTATTTCCTATGTGGTCTTAGTTTACAGTACAAATAAGCGCCATGTTTCAATACCCATCAAAATACTGGTTCTCTATTGTTTGCTGGGGTGGAAGGGTTCAGGCAATTTTGTTACATGCTGGAATGAATTGTTCAAACACAGAAAAGAAATAGTAAAATCCTAATGTATCGCAGCAGAAGGTAAATCTGCCTGAATGGGGCATGTATTCAGCTAGTTGGCCTATAACACAAGTTTCTATCGTTATAAAGCACTTGTAGAATCCACTGACCAAAATGAAAGCACTGTGGGTGTGATTAGAACTGCAAGTGCATAAGGGTGCATAGCAAGATACTATTCTAAGCTGCATTTTTGAATTATGTGCCTGCAGAGGATTTCTGTTTCTAAAATATGCACACAGTAAATCACAATGATGATCATTAGTTTGTTAAACACCATTATGAATTTTGGTAAAACCTATGCACAAAGTACCACGGCAGAGCTAACTGATCTTCTCTAATTAGCATTGCCCCTTTATCCTTTTAGCTTTATATTCCATTTATGCTCCAGAGTTATCTGCGTTTATTAGTGTTCGGCTGCTCCAGTGACTCATAGGAATACAATTTGCAGTTTGTAGCCAGCGTTACACAGACAGGGAATAAAAAGAAACAATTTCCTTTTATGGAAGTCAGGCTTGATTTTAAGCGATAAACCTCCTCTTTCACTTCTGTTTAGGGCAGCAGCGTTGCATCTGTACCCAGTAACCTACACTGTTTATATGCCTGACATTAAAGTTCTCTGTGTAGCTGTTATTAATTGTCAAGTACTGTTTTAGTAAAGGTGGAATGGGTCTATAATCTGGGCCCCAAGCCACACAGAAATAACCTTCAAATGAACTGCTTTGTACTACAGCTTTAGACATCAGTATTTCTGCCTCTGCACACACACAAATATATGACTCTATAGACATATATTCTAATAGATTAATCAGTGTATTTTTAGCTGATGGACAAGCACCTGAAACTGCCTCTGCTACCTCTTAGTCACTTGAAAGGGAAATATCTGAGTGCCAGCAGTGGTGCCTTTCAGCCTGAAGATGCTGCTGTATCTCTGTTGACACATGCCAGAGAAAGACAGAGAAAATCCAAGTCTAAAGAAAACACATTTCCCAAGACAAAAGATTCCACCTCTTCATACAAACAATGTGCGACAAAGGTGGATTCAAAACGCATATATATAGCATAGATTTTATTATGTATATATTAAGGGGCCCATTTTCAAACAATTGGCTTTCAAATCTTTTCACAAATCTCAAAAATTGTGGATTTCTACTTTTTTAAAACATCTCTAAAAATGTGAGATTTATTAAGTGTAAAACCCCCAACAATCACTAATATAACACTTTGCCAGGTAAAAGTTGTCAAGGTCCTACAGTAGTCAATGGGAGCCGTGTTGTACTTTCTTGGACCTTTCTAAATCAATTCAGCCTTTTAGAGGTTTCCTACTAGGAGTTGCCAAAAAAAACTCTAATTTTCAGAGGTACTCAAGGCATTTAGTAGTTTTTAGTGCAGTGTAAAGGGTAATTTTCCATTTGTACTTTTTTTTGTATTTTGTAATAACTCACGACAATCATAGTTTTATAGTTTGTGAGTTTAGTCATGGCTTCAAAAACACTAAAACCACTCAAATGAGAATGAAAAGTTAGAATGATCAAAGAAAGGTGCAAAAAGGTGAGTTTCTTGGTTGAATGGTTTCTCTGTGTAAACCATTTTGCTATCTGGTCCTGTAAACTATAGTGTTCTGGAAGGATTGGGCAAGCCAGACTATCCATTCCAGTGGTCCAGTTCATATTTTGAAGTTTACACTGCCATATAGAGAGGTATTTCATTGTAGTGAGAGTGTCAGGAAGGTCTCCCAGAGCAGGGCACAGATCATGAAGGCTACCAGTCTGTGTTAGGAACTCCCAGAGGTGTTGGAGTGCTGCCTGCCCTGCAAGGAGCAGTGGGAGTTGTGACCAGGTGATTGAGTCTAAAGTGGTTAAGGAAAGCCAGAAGGTGAGACAGGCCTGAAGCTATGGTTGCCACCTTTTCTGAAAAAAATACCGGCCTTTCTATATTTACTGAATATACATTTTCCCTATTAATAACATTGGGCTCAAGCTTAATTGTTACTGGCCAGGCTGGTAAAATACCGAGCAGGTGGCAACCCTACCTGAAGCTGGTTGTAACAATCTGTTACCTTGAATCCTGATGGATTGCTTGGATCCCAATGGAGAGTGGCTGGTCCAAGCAAGACTGGTGATGACTGGTGCTCCTTTACAACTCCGGGCTTCACCGACACCCTTTTGGGGCCCCAAGCTTTCTGCGGCGGAGAAGGCAAAGGAGCAATGCATAATACCGGAAGCGTAGTATAGACGAGGATTAGGCAAGACAACTTCAAACAGGCAAAGGTTGGTTCAGGCAGCAGAGGTTCAGTAGTTAAATAAAAGCAGAAGTAGGTTCAGGTGGCAGAGGATCAGAAGTCAAAAACAGGCCAGGGAGTCAAAAACCAGATACAGAAGATCAAACAGGGCTTGAGCAGGAACTGTAGGAGCAGAAGCCAGCTTGAGCAATGAGGGAATGAAAGGAAGAGTTTTTAAAGGGCCAGGAACAAATCAGGATGAGTTTGGACCAGGATGGATAGAATTAGGAACAAATTGAAAACAAGTCGCCGTGACGCACGTGCCAAGTTTGACGCACTGTCTATTTTGATGTGCAGGTGGCGCATGCGTAGAAGACCTCACAGTATCTCACCCCCGCCAGTCAGTGTAGGAAGAGCAGGGCTGACCGAGGGGGATAGTTACACTGGTGTGTTGATATCCCAGGAGGGGAGAGTAAGAAGAGCTTTGTGAGAAGCCCAGAATTTCCAGAGTGTGGATGCCACACTGTATGTCGAGAACCCCCAAAGTGGGACCTTTGAAGTCTTGAATGTGTGCTGTTGAAACACTAATATATGGTGTTCATGTGACTTATAGTGATGGGCGAATTTATTCGCCAGGGGCGAATTCCCACGATTCGCGAAACACCAGCAAAAATTCGCCAAAAAACAAAAATGACGCGCGACTCGTTTCGCGAATTTTTTCGCCAATTCACAAATTTCTCTGGAAAAAACGCAGGAGATTCGCCCATCACCAGTGACTTATTGTTGGGAAGAGTTTGCCTGAATAAACCTGTTTTTTTGCCTGAAGACACAGAGTCCCTGTCTTTATGCTCCTGACCATCTGCTTACCTGCCTACCATAGCTACTTTCTCCCCAAAATTACATGAATAGGCAGCCAGCTTGTCACAGCCCCCACACATAAAGAAATGTCAAAATGGCACATATTGTTTTTATAGCACCACTGATTCAATCTGAATGTGTGCTGTATGTATCAATGCAACAAGCTATAGACATTTTGTCTATGGGGCATGGATCCACAGATCACAGATCACAGACTACAATGGAAATAGGAATGATTAGTCCTCAACCAGGTGGTTCAGGAGGAGTCTGGTGGGCAATTTAATAGGACAAATATTGTACCTTGCTATAAATACAATGAGACATACGTTTGAAAGCTCTGTGTTTTATTAACATGTATTTATAAAGTGACAAGCACATTCTGCAGTGTTGTACAATAAATAAGTGTATAAACTGAACATACAAGAAGAACCAATACCCGACACAAAACAAAAAAGACAGGTGCCATGTTGGCATTGGCACCCCTGGATTAAACTATAATAATAATAATAAGCATGCTAGGAGCACATTTAGGTGCAGGAGATCAATGTACTTAAGGCCTATGCCAGGTATTAAGTACAGGGCTGTCAATGGCGCCTCTGGGATTTGTGCTCTGTGCTCCAGTACAGAGTGTAGCGAAATCCACAGAAGTCTCCTAATGGGTACAACGTTGTATCTCTTAGGACCCTGTGTTGAAAATTGTTGATGTTAATAAAGGTTGTCATAGAAAAAGAAGCAGACAGGCAGAGCCAGCTCCACAAGTAGAGGAGACTGAGCTGTACAGTCAGAGAGCCATGCTTCTTCCATGCACTGTATTTTAATAAATAAGGTTCTGTTGCGAAACCAAGAATAACAATAACAGGGGAAGAAGCCATGCAAATCTTTAATTCATTTCGACTTGATGATAATGACAATGATAATAGTCTCCTATTGAAAGCATAGAGGAATACATAACAGACCTCAAACTGAAAAGCAGAACATGTAACTGAAAGATTAATTAATTAGAGACAGAGTTGTAACTGGATGTAATGATCAAAAAGAGCAGGAAAGATTGTTAGGGGAACAGGATCTTACATTAGAAAAAGCTATAAGAATTAGTCATGCAACTGAACTCACAAAACAGCAGCTCAAATTGCTAACAGAATAAGTTTAGAAAAGGTTTCAGATTTACTTGTGTGAGCCCTTGGTGTGACCGAGGATGTGGCCACTCTGCTCACTTGATTGTGGAAGAATCACACACAAAACAACATAGATATATTGCAAAGTGAATATAACCAGAAATGTTGTATCTTGGTGAAATAATTTATCACAGTGGAGTGAAACCAGATCCTGCAAAAGTTCTAGCAATTAAAGGAATGGCCAGTCCAAGTAATAAAAAAGAACTGCAGAGATGCGTGGGTATGTTACACTACCTTGGCAAATGCATTCCCAATCTGGCAGACAAGATTCCCCATATGAGGAGTTTGTTGCTAAAGCATGTTGAGTAGAACTGGACAGAGAAGCAGGAAAACAAGTTTAAATCACTAAAAGACATCCTTTGTTGTGCACATACTCTGCAATATTTTGACATACATCAGCCTCCAAAAATATCAACAGATGCATCAAGAGATGGAATTGGTGTAGTTCTACTATAACAATATGGTAAGGAATGGAAGCCAATTGCATATGCATCACGCCCATTCACATACACACACACAGAGTGCAAATATACACAAAAAGAAAAAGAGACTCTTGGTACTGCTTTTGGATGTGAAGCATTCCACAACTTTGTGTATGGGACAAAATTTATAGTTGAAACAGATCACAATCCACACAGAAAGCTCCTCCATGGATTCAGTGTTTGCTATTGAAACTGCCAAAATATGACTACAAAGTAGAATATGCACCAGGCAGGTTCCTTCTAGTTGCAGATGCATTGTCAAGGACATGGATATATATATAATTTAAATTGTATGTGCAACTGACTTTTCTACATAGACCCATTATTAACCCATTTACTGTAGTTTATTTTATATTCAGGGGTACTCCTGAGGCATCAGTTTCAGATGCATTATCTTATATTATAGGACATGGAATGAGTTGCATATATATATATATATATATATATATATATATATATATATATATATATATAAATATAATTTAAATTGTATGTGCAACTGACTTTTCTACATAGACCCATTATTAACCCATATACTGTAGTTTATTTTACATTCAGGGGTACTCCTGAGGCATCAGACCTGAGTTTGTTCCTTCACATCCATCTCCTTGAGTGTTTAAACTGAAGCAAGGGCAAAACTGCACAATCTACAGCTGAAATTCTGGTTAAAATAATATTAACTGCCTATGGCACAGTTCCACATAGCAGAAATGACACTGTTTATATTAGTTCCAGCTGGGATAGACACATTAAATATAGCTTCCAATTACTTTTTTAAAGAAATTATAGAGTGCTGAAATTTTAACAACTTAGAGATTTCTATGGTATTATTTCTACTAATACTATTTAACAATATTAAAGCAATACTGACAGGTTCCTATGAAGATCAACTGGAAAGCGTCAGGATTTCTAGGAAATGATGGTGGCTAAGATCCAAAGACTCAGATTATGGAAGGATTGCACTGCTCCCAGGCCAGTGTGAGCAAAATAAGCAGAAATTTCTGCTGCAACTCAGTGATTGTAGATATCGCTACCTACAGAGCTACAGAGCTACCTACCCCAATGCACACATTCTTTGTCATCTCATATAAAATATCCTTTCCATCTTTGTAGGGTAAAACAGTACTTTCCAAGCATTACCTTCAAACTATCAAATGTTATATGATCTTAAAAGTTACAAAAATATTTAGATTATTCTTGAATGTACCCTTCACACATAGTTAATGAAAGAGTTTTATCTTAATTGAGAGCCTTTGATGGCATGAAAGAGTCACGATATTGGCTTCATGTTGGAATGTTGCATCCTCACTGATTTATTTCAAGGCTAGTTTCTTTAAAGAAGTTTAACAAGTAACACATTTGGAAACAGACACATCTCATGGGCTTTGGGACAGCACATTTGCAATGTATGTTGTTTAAAAGAATCCCTTCTTACAAACTAACTAGGTGTATTTAAGTGCATTTCCATGATGAAAAAAGTCCCCATTGCCAGTCAAATAATACATACTTCATACAGCCTGAAAGCAATAAATCATTGCACCCACAAAATTATTAAACTAGCATTGCTTTGCCATAAATTATAAATTGCAGATATTTGAAAAGTAGCCAAATTACAGTTTTTTTTACAGTAATGCCATTAAATAGCATATTTTGGGATTACAGTATAACTTTGCATTGCTCAATCACTTTAAATTAACCATGAAATGCTAACATTTAAATATACAAAGCAATGTGAGTCTGGCAGCATCATATGAGCTAATAAACATCTTAATCTGCCTCATCTGGTAATAGTTTTTGAGTCCAGACTAAATATTGTCAAAATGGAAGTCGCATTAACTTGCACTGTACTGCTAACTAAGGCTTATGGCACATTGGGGATTTCTAACTGGTTGAAAAGCCCCAGAAATTGCCCCAGCCTCCACCTTTACTTTGAATGGAAAACACCTGCCAGTATTGTTATTTGTCAGCCCTTAATGGCTGAGCATTTTCACTTTTCATTGCATCACAATTACATTACTGGGTACAAGGATTAGCATAGGTGGGTATTTATCCTGCTGAACCGGCTTACTACTTTTCTAGTATTTATTATTTAGTTCATTAATCTGCAAAGCCTGGAGTTGCCTTTACTGTATCTCTGTAACATGTTAAAGGAAGCTAACCATCACTGCATCCAGTAAAACTAAACAGCAATTAAAAAATACTTGACCTAAAGTGTCTTGTTAAACTATTTGCTGTATACCTTAAATCTTAAACAACACCCAAATGTTCGCGGTTCCTACTGTTGCTATGGTGACACCCACTAGCAACCAGGGAGCCTCCAGCTAACCAGTTCGGATATCAACAGTGTATAAGATAAAACTTAACGTTTATTGTTATATCAGTAAAAAGATTTTTTAATATCCACTGCAATGCGTGCCATACAACTGACTCACTGATCCCTATGGTAAACAGGAGCAGTGCGGGACCCTTGTCCCTAAAAAACATTTACTAAAAACCTGCAGGCACAGGTGGAACGGTGGTGATCCTGGGAGCTGGTTAGTCAAAGTTTGCAGCTTATTAATGATACAAAGTTATCTTACTGCCCCCACCCTCCTTTCCGTTAGGTCAGTCAACCCAATCACTTAATCAGACTGAAACAACATGGATGAAGGCAGCTTTACCCCCGACACCAGCGGTACTTAATGGGTAAAGGAAAAAAACCGCCGCACTGTAGTTAAGCAACTCAGTTGCTACAAGATCCGATGCCCATTTCACCTCCCTTCCAAGTCGTTCCCCCAAAAGCAATCCTGCCTAAGCTACGTGGGGAACGAGTGGGAGCTTCTCCCCCACCGTCCACCTATGCCGCCTGCCCTACACGTTTCACCGTGTCCACGGCTTCATCATTTATCATTTATATAAATAAATCTTATTTAATACTCAAATTATTGAATTATAAAAATTTAAAATTAAAAAATGCCTATTCAAGGCAATTTTTGTCAAGCAATATTAAATTTCCTCTGTGCATTTAATTAAAGGGATACTGTCATGGGAAAACATGTTTTTTTTTTTCAAAATTCATCAGTTAAAAGTGCTGCTCCAGCAGAATTCTACACTGAAATCCAAAAGAGCAAACATATTTTTTTAAATTTAATTTTGAAATCTGACATTGGGCTAGACATATTGGCAGGTTCCAAGGTGCCACCAGTCACGTGATATGTACCAGCACTTTAGGATGGAACTGCTTTCTGGCAGGCTGTTATTTCTCCTACTTAATGTAACTGAATGTGTCTCAGTGGGACTATTGAGTGCTGTTTGTATATCTACTGTCAGGAATGCCGCCCGGAGCGTTACTCGGAGCGGCACATCTTCTCTTGCTGGCTTCGCTCCCAAGGTGGCAGCGCCCATGGTCACCAAATGGGTAGTGGGGCCAGCGTGATGACATCAGTGCGCTGCGACTGACACACGGCGTGTCATGGCGTCTAAGCCAATCTTGGCACCAAAATCTGTTTGAAAGGACGCCCTGGATGCCATTTTGGCACCCAAGTACAGGTCATTGTGTTTGGTGTTCCTGGGTGCTTATTTATTATTGTCTGAATCTGATATTGACTCCTGCCTGTTTCCTGTTATTGAACCTTGGCTGCCTGCCTATCTGAACTATTGCCTGGACTTTTGACTTCTCTCCTGATCATCCCTTGATACCATGTATTGGACTCTCTGGAAGGGCTTCCTCCTAGATCCTGCCTTCCCCGTGGGAGCCGCAGGCCTCCTGACATTATACTTGGGCCATGGATCCCGAGGAGGCTATGCTGGATGTCGGAAAAGCCCTCCAGGGGCTGGCATCCCGCATGGAAGCATACGAGACTCAGCAAGTCCGCATTGGGCAAGTACTTGATATGCTTGTTTCTCATTTGCCTCTGACTCCTACTGCTGCGGGGAATCTCTCTGCTGATGTTGCCACTTCGCTAGCAGTTTCTCTGGCTCGTGAGCCATGGATCCCTCCTCCTCCTTACAGTGGGGACCCACAAGCCTGCAGAGGGTACGTTAACCAATGTCTTATTCAATTTGAATTTCAACCCTCACAATACACTTCTGAGCGGGCGAAAGTGTTTTATGTGATGTCTTGTTTGGAGGGGCAACTGCTTGAATGGGCAACACCGAGAAGAATTCTCCACTGACATTTGATGCTAAAGAGTTCCTTCAGCTATTCAGAACCATTTTTGATGGCCCTGATCGGGTCGCTGATGCCTCATCTCGCCTGCTGCATATTTGTCAGGGTGGTCTCCGTGCCGGTGAGTACGCTATTGACTTTAGAACTTTAATGGCAGAGACTTCTTGGAATGATGAGGCATACAAGGCAGTGTTCTACCAAGACCTGTCGACTCAATGATGATCTTGTCTCCAGGGAACCTGAATCATTAGAGTATTTGATTACTCTCACCATTAGAGTGGACACTCGCCTTAAAGAGCATCAAGCTGACAAGCTCAGCAAGAAATTTCAACCAACGCTGGTGCCTTGCTTCCAGAGACCTCTGGTGCCTTCATCTGCCCAGCAGCTGTCAAGTATCCCTTCGGAGGAACCCATGCAAATTGGGAAGGCTCGTCTCTCCAAGCAAGAGAAACTCCAAAGGTGTGTGGCAGGCCTGTTTACAGTGTATATACTGTGGTGGACAATCCCACCTTGCCAGTTCCTGTCCAGTGAAGCCAAGGAACTCTCCTCTCCAAAGTAAGACTGGTGTGTCATTAGTTGGAGGCATTTCCTCTAAGAGCCTAGAAAACTCTCACCAGTTTTGCCTTCCCCTGCAGATTCGTCTGACCTCCAAAACTATTCAAGTTTCTGCATTCCATGATAGACCCTTATTGTCAGACATTGTCTCCTTGACTACAGGGCACTACAGGGGACTTTACACTTTATTCCTGATTATTTATTGTCCCTCCACTTCTGTTGTGTTGGGGGTTACCCTGGTTATGCCTTCACAACCACTCCATTAATTGGTCCTCCGGTCAGATCTCCCATTGGAGTTGGTTTTGCCAACAGCATTTTTTGCCAACTTCTCCTCTCCACCTGGTAACCATCTCCACTGTGGAACTTCAGCCTCTATAGGGATTTCTCTGATGTTTTCTGCAAGAAGTCGGCCGAGTTCCTCCCTCTTCATCGGCACTAAGACCGCCCTGTAAATCTTCTTCCTGGAACAATGCCAATGGTCGGACTTACCCTAGGGGTCCAGCAGAGACTACTGCAATGAAGGGGTATATCCACAAGAACCTCCAGCTGGGATTTTTCCGTCCTTCCACCTCTCCAGCAGGGTCAGGTTTCTTCTTCTTCATTGAAAAGAAGGAAGGTGGGTTAAGCCCCTGCATTGACTACCGGGGTCTTAATAAATTCACTGTAAAAAATCGATACCCCTTGCCCCTTATCTCCAAACTGTTTGACCAGGTGAAAGGGGCGAAGATCTTCTCCAAGTTGGATCTCTGTGGGGTGTTGTCACGGTCGGCACCCAAACCAGAACAAATGCCAAGCACCCTGGTCACGGCTCTAGCTTCACCAGTAGTGTGACCGCCTTTGGCTTCGGGAGAAGCCCTCAGCTACTCAGATGCCACCTGGACTTTAACGAGAGGTGCAAGGCAGGGGTTCTGGCCAGCAAGGGGCACGACTGTAGTCAGAGTCTGGAAAAACCGAAGGTCACGGTACAGGCAGGTTCGTGGTCAGACAGGCCGGGTCAAGGCGGTCGGATAGCAACGGAACGTCAGGCAGGCAAAGGGTCAAACCAGGTGATCAAAGCAGATAAGGATGAGACAGGATCAGAGTCAATAACAGGCAGGAGTCAAACCAGGAAGACAATCGAAGGGTTAATCAGAATCACAGTCGGTTTCAGGCAAGGGTCAGGTTCCAGAAGTCAGAATAGTCAAAACAGCCAGGCAGGGTCAAACACAAGTAAAAGAAAGTCTAGAAGCTTATAGCACAAAGTAAAAGGCATCAGGAACAAAACCTATAACGGGCACCGCATAGCAGAGCAAAAATCCCTTTAATACTTTTGAATTTGGCGCCATTGCGCGCTGACGTCGTCACATCAACGCGCTGCGCCTTTAAATAAATGTGGAAGTGCGCCGCGCGCGCCTAGAGGAAGCCGGCGCCGGAGGGGAAAAGATGCGGCAGGCGTCCCTGCCGTTCCCCCCACTAGACCACCAGGGTAAGTTCCTTACAGGTGTATAATCTCACCAAAATTCGAAAGGTGATGAATGGAAGATGGCATTTAATACCCGGGATGAGCACTACGAATACCTCGTAATGCTCTTTGGCTTTTGCAACACCTCCCCTATCTTCCAGGAATTTGTGATTAACATCTTCCGAGACCTTCTGGGAAAGTTGGTAGTCATGTACCTGAATAACATTCTAATATTTTCCCAAGACTTGGAAAGCCCTGGCTTAAGGAAAAACTCAATTTTCGCTATGCTGGCGTAGTGCGTCTTTGAGGTGCCTAAGATTCCAGTCCTCGGGTATATTATTTCCCCTGAGAGGTTCGAGATGGATCCGGACAAGGTTTCCGCTATTCAGAAGTGGCCACTTCCTTTAAGGACCAAGGCGATCCAAAGATTCACTACTAAAATTCATTAAGGGGTTCTCCTCCCGCATTGAACCCATCCTTTCTCTCTGTAAGGACTATTGGTCTGATCTCCGCCCATGGGCAAATTCGCTCATAATAATGCTAGTCACACTTCCACTGGAAGGTTTCCTTTCTTGTTGGTGTACGGTCAGCATCCGCAGGCTCAAGACTTTCTACTTTCAGACGTTCCAGCCTCTGATGATCATATGTCTGCTATCTGGGCTGCAACTAAGTCTAACATAGAAAAAAACATAAAACTTTTGCTGACCTTAGAAGAAAATCTCCTCCACCATATAAAGTTGGCGATAAAGTGTGGATCAAATGGAAAGGATTTTGTCCCGAAGAATTAATCTACAAAAATCTGTTTGCTCTTTTGAGAAGTGGATTTCAGTGCAGCACTATTAACTGATTTTTTCCAATGACACTATACCTTTAAGAAATGGAATGATAACATTCCAATGACTCAGGTTAGTTCCAATTAAACAAGCAGTTTCTTAAATTCCATAAGCGCTTGTAAGATCATGTTTCACAGACAAGATTCAGTTCCTTAATTGCCTGAGTAACCTTTTTTGGAATAAAATCACTGTTGTAACATCAGTATTTGTCGGTCCCTTTCTGATTTCCTCATTTTAACTCTAAAACAATAGAAATCAGTTCTCCTAAAAGAATAGAAATGGGCACACAGATGCTGATTTCTATAGCAACTATACACTTTGGAATAGGTTTAAAATAATTTATATATTTTAATTAATATTTACTATTTGCTGCTTTTAAATGATTTAGTTTTTTAACTAAATAACTTTTAAAGCCCTCCAATTTTGGATTTTGGTAGCTATCTGGTTGCTAGGATCCAATTAAACCTAGCAACCAGGCAGTGGTTTGAAAGAGAGACATGAATATGAATGAAGTAATGAAAAGTCATGGCAGCAATAAAGCTGTAGGCTCACAGAACAAATGGTCAGAAGAGAAAAGTAAATCATTAAAAAAAATAAAAAAAATCTGTACAAAAAATAAAGACCAATTGAAGAGTTGGAAGGCATACATAGGCGGTTATTTATGAAAGGTCAAGGTTTAGAGATTTGTGAGATTTTGTTCATGCCTTGAATGAACTCACACCTCAAATGTTTTCTAATTTAATAAAAACACTACAATGGAAAAAAAACTTGAATCAGTGAATTAATTGTATTAATTAAGTTTTACGCCAGAAAAAAATCTAATATCTCTTGTTTTCATGCCAAACAACTGAAAAAAAACCCCAACATCATGAAGGCTATTAACATCCCTTGTCCTTGGTTCAAGGGACCTCTTTTATTGACCTCTACATGACCTTGACAGGTTTTAGCTATTTCCAGCTTCCGGGTATAAAAAAATCAAAAATATTTGAGGTTTTTTTTTTTATAAAACCCCCCAAAAAATTAAAGGGATACTGACATGGGAAAAATTTTTTTTCCAAAAGTGCATCAGTAAATAGTGCTGTTCCAGAAGAATTCTGCATTGAAATCCATTTCTCTAAAGATCAAACAGATTTTTTTATATTTCATTTTGAAATCTGACATGGGGCTAGACATATTGTCAATTTCCCAGCTGTCCCAAGTCATGTGACTTGTGCTCTGATAAACTTCAATCACTCTTTACTGCTGTACAGCAAGTTGGAGTGATATCACCCCTCCCTTTCCCCCACCCAGCTTCCTAACAACAAAACAATGGGAAGGTAACCAGATAACAGGTCCCTAACACAAGATAACAGCTGACTGGTAGATCTAAGAACATCACTTTATAGTAAAAACCCATGTCCCACTGCATTGTATTCAGTTACATTGAGAAGGAAGAAACAACAGCCTGCCAGAAAGCAGTTCCCTCCTAAAGTGCTGGCACAAGTCACATGACCAGGGCAGCTGCGAAATTGACAAAATGGCTAGCCCCATGTCAGATTTCAAAACTGAATATAAAAAAACCTTTTTGCTCTTTTGAGAAATGGATTTCAGTGCAGAACTGTTAACTAATGTGTTTTGAAAAAAAAACATGTTTTCCTATGAAAGGATCCCTTTAAGTTTTTTTTAAACCTGAAAAATTGAGTTTTTGAGTGAAACTTTCCTTGAAATACTCAAACCTTTCAGGAAAATACAACTCAACCTTTGACATATCTGCCCCCAAAACTGAACAAGAAAGTGAACCACCACTTTAAAGTGGACCCGTCACCCAGACTCAAAAATCTGTATAATAAAAGTAATTTTCAAATTAAACATGAAATCCTAATTAAAATTTTTATTAAAGCATTCAAAGCTGTTTTAAGCTCATTTAAAAATCCCAGCTGTTAATCAAATATTGTCTGCCACTCCTCTATGCCTTAGGCATAGAGACGGGGCAGACAATTACTTTCACTTTCCATTCAGCACTTCCTAGATGCCACTGCTCCCCACACATTTCCCAGTTCTCTTAACCATTTAATTGTGTAGCCTGGACATGGGGATAGACATCGGGTCCCCCATTCTGGTGCACAAACAAGATTCTGAGATGATGCAAGGCTTTGTCTTAATAACAGTGTCCACAAAATGGCTCCTGCCTGCTTGCTATAATTATGGATTCCCAGACTGAAGAAAACAAGATTAAATAATTTATATGGTGTAATTAATGTTCATTTTGCTTGACTAATTTTTTTTTTGGGGTGACGGGTCCACTTTAAGAAATTTCTAAACTAATGTTTAGAGAGTTTAGAGAGTTTTGAGAGTTTTGTGTCTCCCAGGTCCTTACCAAATTGCTCCTAGGTAACACAAGAAGGTAATCAAAAAATCAAATAAAAAAAATGATTGTTAATGTCGAAAAACATTTAGAAGGTGAACTATTCCTTTAATACAGCCAGAAAGAATATATTAGTATATGTCTGATAGCCTTTTTCTTCCTTCACTGAAAAATCCATGGAAAAAGTGTTACATACACAAGATCTAATGAGAAGGCTTGGAGAGATACGTAAAGCAGAGGAGTACACATACAATTGCCAGGGTCAGCTAATTTTCCCTCTCTTTTACTTTTTCCTTGTCACTCTTGGGGTACCAGTATAACATCATTGATGAACCTGGCTAGAATATGAAGCTGTTTATGTTTATTGACAAAGCTGTTTACAGTTGATAGGTTCATCCAAAAGAGAAGCTTGTTGAAGATTATGCTTAAACTTCAACAACTTTCCTGTGTAACTGGTTATTAGATTGCTACAATGCATTTAGAGACAAATGGAAATGAGGATGGAGGGTATGAATCAATGTAATTATGGAATATTTCCTGACATGGCTCTCTCGTATTAATTTATGTTATGCAATTAATTTAGTAAAGTTGTAGATGTATTCAAATATCACTATTCTGATATCTTTAGCAGTTTGTAAATTGTTGGGAATATTAAAGGGGTTGTTCACCTCTGTCAAGTATGATGTAGAGAGTTGTAATCCAAGACACTGCAATTGGTTTTCATTTTTTATTATTTAAGGTTTTTGAGTTAATAACTGTTTATTCAGCAGCTCTCTAGCAATTTTAGCAATCTGGTTTCTAGAGCCAAAATTAATCTAGCAACCATGCATTGATTTAAAAAAAAGTGGAATATGAATATATGAAGACCTGAACAGAAAGACGAGTAATAAAAAGTAGCTCTACAGAGCATTTGCTTATAAAGAATCAGAAAAAAAAGTCAAATTATTCAATGTTGTTGGATCTGGATGCTAGAAAAACCTTTTAATATCTATCTGTTCAGACCAATATAATGTATCAGGAAACCTTGATTCCTCCTTATTGTCCCACTCTCCGTATTATACCATATTTTTTTTCTTTTTTTAGATTACATTTCAGAATATTTATTTTATTAACACATTCCAGGTTTTGTAGTATGAGGCATTTCCTTCAATGGGTTAAAAGGGACCTGTCACCCTAATAAATAAGTTGGCAGCTTATGTGCATGACCTACTTTACATCCTATCAATGTAAATGATGACAAGGGTTTTAGAAGCAATGTTTAATTGACTAGGATTCAGTTCTAAAACTGGTCGAAACGAGCTGATCTTTCTTCAATAAGCCCACTAATGTCAGGGCTATATCGGGGTAATCCGAACATTCAGCCCTAGGGCTGAAGGATCAGAGTACATCCAGGAACAATGGGCTCCAACGGGTTGGCCGTTCAAAAAATCAAACCCTCCCAATCGATATCATGGCCAGATAACGATCGGGAAGACCCGTCGGAGGACCCCATACACGAGACTTAAGCTGCCAAATTGGTCTAAAACACTGATATCGCCAGCTTTATCTGCACATGTATGGCCACCTTAACTCTTAAGATACCATTAATAGTACCATGTACAGTGGTACACTTATGCAGCTGTACAACTGTGCAAGTGCTTTCTTGTAGCTGCACACCTTTCTCAGCAATTGTAGTGAGTAATAATTGTTTCACTGTTCCATACATTGTTCTCAGCTATTTTTCAGAAAGGGAAGCTTCTTAGTCAAAGCAAGAAACAAAATGTATGGATTAATCTTCAGCTATTTATCTAAGTGATTTGTTACCTTTTCACTTCACAGTCTGGTTTATGTTACCTATGTAGAAGTGTATTTATTTATTCAATATTACACCAGTGATAGTGATACTTTATAAACCAAATAAACCTAAGTATATCAATTTGCAGTTGTGGTCTAATGGGAAATCTGGATTCCAAGTAATATACAGCTGGTACAGTTATTTATATATTGCATAATGAGCTATATGACAAGTTTTCCTACATTTATAAATCTTGAAAATAATGTCTTTGTTGATTTTGCTGGATTATCCAGTGCTGAATACTGTATCCTCCTACGTGAGAAAAAGCCTTATGAATCATACTTTATTGTAACAAGGCTGAGGCATGGATTCTGTGTTGTTTAAGTGCTTATAATATAACACACAATCTTACATGATATAGTATTCTTAGTTTTTATGTACAGTATTTTTCATTTGTAAGGTGAGAGTCTGCGCTGTCTATTCTGGCTTTTTAAAAATGTGAGTTTCAATATAATAAATGTATTTAATTACCCATATATTTTTTTTTAATTATGTAACTTTTGATTAAAACATACAAAAATTATAGCGCTTAGTCAAAATTCAGCTTGACAATTCAGATAATTCCATTAACTCATTTGGCTTCAAGGCAATGCTGTATATCAAAAGACTTGATTGCATTTCCATTTACCTTACCATTTCATGAATTGTGAAGAGCTCCTTGTCTTTTTATTCTTTATCACCCTAACCTTGATGGTTTTCTGTTATGTTTTTTTTTTTTTTTAAATGTTTGTTTGTTTCCAGCACAAAGTTACAGCCAGGGGCGTAACTATAGAGGAAGCAGACCCTGCGGCTGCCCAGGAGCTATAGGGGCCCCATGAGGACCTAATTCATATACAATTACAATAAATATTGGTAAAACAGGTCAACCACTGGACATTAAGGGGCCTGAAAAATAATTTGCTGTGGGGCCCAGTAAGATCTAGTTATGCCACTGGTTACAGCAGTGAAATTTTGCTCGATTATGGCATATACGTTAACTTTCACACTGCACTGGAAAGTTTACAGTTTTAACACCTAGGGGAAGATTAATTTCTGTTATGTTTAATGATTTCCTACATCCCATAAGCATGACTGTCATTCACAGCTTAGAGAACATGGAGCATGGACAGGGCCACTGGCACACAAAACTGGCTTAACAAGATCAAAAGATAAAGAGCTGCTGTGGACAACCTTGAAAGCATGGATCAGCATTGTTATATGGCTGTTGAACCTCTGTATTGACTATTATTTCAAAAACTAAACAGTTGTACAGTATGTTTATTTATATTAAAAATTGTATGCACAAATTCCATTTGTTTATATTTCAACTGAAAGCTCAATTACTTAAACCTGCACCACTGGTAAATGACGCTGGCTTTGTCCACTTTAAAAAGTAATTTACTTAAAGAAAATGTCAACGCAAAAACTTTTTTTTTTGCCTTATAAAAGAAAATATAATTCTAAGCAATTTTGCAATATAAAGTCATTACAAATTGTCTATGGTTTTTAAGTTATTTGTATATGTATTTCCATTGAGAGCTGTGTTTTATTGTAATCATAAGTTAAAAAAAACACTTTTTACAGTTCAGTTGTTTTCAGATTGTTCACCATAAACAAATACTTTTTTCAATTACTATCCATCTTTTATTTTTTAGCATTTCCAAAAAATGACGTTTAAAATTTAAAGAGGAACTCTGGCTTCCAAACCAAAATTTGATAAAGAGGCCCACATAACACAGAAACTCCTAATATACCCATCACAGTTACCTGTTTCTTCAAAAAGTATAAATAAATGCCATTTTCTTGAAATTATTTTTATTTTTCAAAAAGCTTAAGTTATGGTTTTGTGGAGTTCCCCTTTAATGTTCATGTCTCTAGTGTTTCAGTCCTGTAATCCAGGAGCATATAGGACATCCTAAAACCTTTATGGAGTCGAATGATTAAATCATACGATTTGAACAATTCGAATTTGAACGAAAACAGACCTGTTCGATCCAAAAGGAGGGGGGAGGGGATTTGCGCCGAAAGGGTTTTTATTCTCCTTTAAATCCTTTCATCTCCTGAAGAAAAAGTTACTTTAACATATTTCCCTGGTCCCCTAAAAAACGTAAAATGGGGGTTCTACTGTATATTGGAAAGTTGCTTATAATTATGTTTCTTTAATTACATTTTTATTTAAGGGTTGACTTGCACTTTAAATTAAAGAACCAGGAAAAGCAAACTACAATTATTAAAGGAGAATTAAACCCTAAATTAAAAAAAAAAAAACACTACCCCCATCCACACCACCTTCCTCCTCCCCCCAGGTGTTACCCAGGCAAATGCCCCTATGTTTTACTTACCCCTCGGTGCAGATTCAGGCATTGAACTTCATGGGCACCATCTTCAGCCGCTTTGGTAATTTTCTGTCCGGCGACAACTGCGCGTGTGCCGAAAGTCTTCTCATTCTGAAGATTACCGAAGTGGCTGAAGATGGCGCCCATGAAGTCTGATGCCTGAATCGGCACAGAGGGGCAAGTAAAACGTTAGGGGCATTTGCCCAGGGTAACACTTAGACTGGAAGGAGGGGGGTGGGGAGGGGGGGAGGGATTTTTTTAAATATAGGGTTGAATTCTCCTTTAAAGCACCACATACATACACACATACAATACGTATCCTGCTGTGCACCACTGACTGGTGTCAAACCCCTGCCTGCCTTTGTGCGTTGTGTGGTGTTAAATTACTGAAAGGCCACTAGGGTATAATTGAGTGATGGCTGGGAGAATAGAAAGTAAAATGAGGTTAATAATACATTTGAGAATTAGACCTACAGATGGATGAATACTGCAGAGCAGGACTGGACTGAGAATCAAAATAGGCCCTGGCATTTCAGGTACACAGAGGCCCAATCAGCTCACATAGAGGCCCAAACAGTCCCCACCAGCCCACTAAATACTGACTTTATATGGGACCTTATAGCAGCCCATCTGGCATTTGCCCTAACCCACATATTGCCAGTCCGGGCCTGCTGCAGAGGTTAAGGTTTTATTTAAAGTAATGGTTTAAGTTGTATGCATCACATAAACGTAACTATACCATAATTAGACTGATGAAGTAGTAGAAAAATAAACTGTTGACTCTAATTTAAATTTTTCATATGCTTATAGAATCAAGCAACTTTCCCACAAAATTCCGCTACTGTAGGAAGATCCTGGCAGCTAAATATGCCTCCCCAGCTATGCCATATATACAGTGATCAGAGACACAAGCTTGGTTCATATAAACAAAAAAGTAATAAGTGAATCTGGGACCTTCTAAGTACCTCCTGTTTAACACAAACCAAATATATATTCCTGACAGGGTACTGACATTAAGGTAATATATCTAATACTGTGATTACCTGCAAGAATAATGAATATAATATAAACGTATCTCACACAAACTAAAAATCATCCCTTATATTACATCTAACAGTTACCTTTAGGGGAAAGTTCCACTGTTGGAAAAAGTTACTGACACCAGACTCACCATGGGAACATGCAGTAAAACAATAGTGTATTGAAAATAGTATAATCTACAGTGTACCATAGAACTGGTTCTATAAAGATATGTAAAAATAGGAATCATTGGTTCCAACAGGTCTGTACACATACACAGAAACTACAGAGACCTGTCAATTGAGAACAATGCCTTGGGATGTAAACAAATTCATCTATGGAAAGTCACCCTTGTTGCATAATGAGCGGTAATCGTCCTTAAATGCAGATTTACATAGGCTTTAGTCTGGACCTGCCTATAATTATGGATTTAACTGCTATCTGAATGTAAAGTCTGGATGACTAATTGTCAGTTAAGACAAAGAGCGAAGACAGAAGAGAGAAAGAATAACAAATAGTGTATTCTAATTAATCCAAAAAGAATTCATACAGGATTTGTATATTATTCTATTTGGTTGAAGTTTCTTTTTCTTACAATGAATCATTGATGTTATCTTATGGAAATAACAGCCACTTCAGCAATTTAATTGCTTACTAGATGTTTCATGTCCATATTAGTTTATATTTTCTTTGCTTGTTTTTCTGCCTATATGGAAATCCTATACAGTACAGGTTTGGAGCCTGTTATCTAGAACACTCAGGATCTGGGGTTTTCTTCATAACGGGTCTTTCTGTAATTTGGATCTCCATACCCTAAGTCTACCAAAATAAAATAATTTTAACATTAAATAAACCCACTAGGGGTTTTCCTCCAATGAGGTTCATGCAATCTTAGTTGAGATCAAGTAAAAGGTACTGTTTTATTATTACAGAGAAAAAATAAATCAATTTAAAAAATGTGAATATGTTAAAAGAGATCCTGTGACTATATTAACTTACCACCTAAAAAAATACTCAACCACAAAATAAGAAACAAATCTATAGCAAAAGTAGAGCCAGTAATGTTTCAGAAAAATGACCAAACATTACACAATGGTTTCAGAATCTTTTTTTTACAAAAACAGCTCAGCATAGCTAATGCGGCAGACAGCACATCTATCATGAAATATTTGGTTAAAGGGGTTGTTCACCTTTGAGTTAACTTTTAGTATAATGTAGAGAGTGATATTCTGAGACAATTTGCAATTGGTTTTCATTTTTTATTGTTTGTGGTTTTATAGTTATTTAGCTTTTTATTCAGCAGCTCTCTAGTTTGCAGTGTCAGCAATTTGGTTTCTAGGGTACAAATTACCCTAGCAACCCTGCATTGATTTGAATAAGAGACTGGAATATGAATAGGAGATGGACTGAATAGAATGATAATTAATAAAAAGTGGCATTAACAATACATGTGTAGCCTTACAGAGCATTTGTTTTTAGACGGTGTCAGTAACCCCCATTCGAAAGCTGCAAAGAAACTGAAGAAAATTGCAAATCATTAAAAAACTATGAAAAATAAATAATGAAGACCAATTGAAAAGTTTCTTAGAATTGGCCCTTCTACAATATACTAAAAGTTAACTTGAAGGTGAAGCACCCCTTTAAGCTGTATTAAGGAGCTGAATGAATATGACATGCAGCCCTCTCAGTGCCAGGTAAATGCTCAAATGTAGCTAAGTAAATAATCCTAGAATATCATCATTTAAACACATACTTATGTTTCCTGCACAGTACAAGAAGAATGAGGTAATTCCCTATATACCCATCTGCCCTCTACAGAGCCCATAAACAAACTGCAGATGTCAGGATGAAATCTCCTATACTTGCCGTTCAGAAGCATACTAAATTAGCTGTTAGACAGTACAGCATGCACAGAAAGCTGGAAAGTAATGCAGGTTAACGCATTCCCAGATGGATGCCTTTGATCCTGATGCATATTTAGCCAGACAACATGCAGTGCCACATGGATCAAAGAGCAAAGCAGAAACGTAGGGGGTTATTTATCAACGGTTGATTTTTAGTTTTATGTGATCTTTTTTAAACCTCAAATGAACTCGAATGAACTCACAACTCGGTTTAAAATGTAAGTAAAAGATCAGTGAAGTCGCTCAAATTTACTGAGTTTTCTATGAAAAAAAAACTCAAAACACTGTAATTGATCACATTTTCAACCGAAACCCACCAAACATCGTGAAGGCTTAAATGGTTCATTGTGAGAGCTGGTGTGAAAGTTGACAAGAGAATCATCAAACTCTTTGTCCCTAGGGTTGCAGTCTTTTGATAAAATGCTCACCGGCTGGTGGTGGGGCGGGAGTAAATGGGTATGCCGTGACATAAAGGGGACAGGCCTGAACATGCGACTGGCCAGAAGACAGCAAAAACTGTAAATTTGGAGCTGGTTGAGGGGGGGCCGGGGGATATTGTTAGGAGTATTACAAATTTACTGACAGCTACATTGCCAGTAAATTTGTAATACCGGCCCCAGCCTTGGAAGAAAATACTGGTCGTTTGGCAACCCTACTTGCCCCACTCCCCAGTGCTTCATGGATGAAATCTTGCAGCCCTAGGCCCGGGCCTTTGTGGCCTTGCACAAATCCGGGCCTGGATATTTGACTCAAAAAAACCCTCAACATTTTTTTACGGAAAACACAACTTTAATAAACCTTAATGAACCTTAATAAATGGGCATCAGGTTGATTTCTGAAATAAGTTTTCCGTCCCCCCCACACTTTTCACCTGTTACTTTCTTCCTTTAAAACAAGATGCAACAAATTTCAGATGGCCTGTATTTTGTTTTGGTTCAAAAGACTCGTCTACCATTTCAACAGCAGAACCACGTATGCTCAGAGCCAGGCATTTTGTTAATGCTTCTGTGAAGTCTGACAGGCCACAAGTAGAGAAAGACTGTAAGATCTAGCCCCAAAGAGCAATCATTCATATTCAGCTAAATGGCAGCTGAATAAAGTTCCAAAAAAAAAAAAAAAAGCATTAGCCATAAAGTTACATGATTCACTGTCATCATGCAAGACAAATTTAGCCTATTGAGCCTTGTACAGTACCTGATTTGACTTCCTGGTGTGACTTTAGCTTGTTTTGACCCATGGCTATCTGCTGCCTGACCTGATCCCGGTCTATTTTCCAATTCCGATTTTTCGTTGCCCCTCCTCGGATCCAGTATTCCCGTAATCTGCACTCCTGCCTAATCATACATCCTTCCCCTGCTCCCAATTCCAGGGGTTAGTGTCAGTTTCTTTTGAGAAACAGATTTCAGTGCAGAAGTCTGCTGGAGTAGCACTATTAACTAATATATAACAATATTTTTTTTTTTTTTTTTTTTTAAAACATGTTTTCCCATGGCAGTATTCCTTTAATTTAAGAAAATAGACAGCGTGTGATGCCTTTTAATCAAACAGGTGCAACCTGTGTAACAATTAATAAACAGGTGTAATTTTTTGCACCCATGTTGTTTATAACCTGCTTCTTAACAAACCATGAAATGGTTATTATACTAGATAACCCAATTGAACAATTATACAACATCAACTTAGAAAGTCATTGCATTCAACCAGTATGTGATTAGTCCAGCCCACCAATTATCTTAATATACAGTGCTAAAGACAATCGTAAAGCCCCATCTGTCTCTGATCCAATTCCAATACACGAGCTACAGAATGGCTCCCTACAGAAAAGTATTTCTTGGTTTATATTTCAACAAAGGATTAATTGTTTATAACAGAAGGTCCTGAAAGTTCATCACCATTAGCAGAGGAGTGTACTTATCTGGCAGACCATTTGTAAAGTTTGTTATGAATAGATGGAGGGTTTGCTCATACTGTTGCCTTATCTGCAGCAAATGCTGTTGTCTGAACCATGAGATAAACTGAGCCCAGAACATTATGGAGTCTTCCTGGCTTCCTAAAATCAAATCAAATGGAAACTATTAATAAGAATTCCCTTTCCATGCATTAATAAGTAAAGTAAATAAAGAGGGTTATTATATCCTCTTAGGACTAAACTAAAATAATGTGCCCTATTTTCTACCTCTGTTTCAAAAACAAACAATTCAAAAATGTTGAATCAAGGGACATAACTACAGAGGAAGCAGACCTTGTGGCTGCAGGAAGGCCCAGCTATTGGAGCTATAAAAACTAAAAATATTCTGTAAAGTTTTTTTTTAGGAAATTGTGATTGGAAATCTTTGGGGTTTTGTTAAATGCCAAGTAAGGAAAAAAGCAAGCTGGCACCTGTTATAAAGCCACAGTTACAAAGAATGGAGAACACAATGAAAAAAGCAAGTGTTTTGGCAGTGATTTCCATCAAAATATAACAGCAACAAAATAAACACAACAAAGAAAGATTGCTCTCCTAATATGAAGCAGAATTTTACAAAGTATGTGGCATTTCCACTAGGTGGCAGAATTTCCATGTCAGTGTAATGTGCACCATAACAAAACACAGCAATATTTTCTTGTCTCCATGTGAATACATTACAGAATGTAAACTCCCGGACTTCTGCAAGTTCAGTCAGATAAAGAGTCAACACATAAATGAAACACCTTAAAGTACACACTAAAAGGTGAACATACAATATATACATTAATGTACAGGATGGATTTGTACAATATGAATAATCACTTTCCTGAATCGGATTTAATTCATCACAAACAGGGGAATTTTAGGTCCTGCAACTGCCTAAGGCAACAAAGGGTGGTTTATTGTCACCTGATAAAAAGTTCCCCAGCTTGCCTCATGGCTAAAACAGGACTGACATCCTGATATTAATGGGGTACTTAATGTCATAATTAGTAACATGGAGCAGACAGTAAGACCATTTGCAGTTAGCTTTCATTTTTTTTAACATTTATGATTATTTACAGTTTTCTTGTGCAGTTCACTCACATGCTTCAGATTTTGCCTGTTGCTAGGGCTTAATTATCCTAGCAATCAGGCATCAGCTTGCAAGCCACTATACAATATGACTAGCAGAATGCCTGAATAGAGGCCTTAAGTTAAGTTAACTCCTTAAGTTAATGCCCCTCTGAAATAGAATTTTTATTCACTGGCTGGAAAGATGCATAACAGATAGGCTAATAGTCAAAACCAAACAAAAAAAAAACAAAGCATGAAGACCATTAAAAAATGAGCTTGGAACAGATCCGTTTAGAACAAATTAAAAATTAGATGTAAAGGTGAACTTTTTTTTTTAATGATATATTATATATATATATATATATATATATATATCCACACAACATTTCTGTTATTTGGACAGAGTTGACATCATCATCTATGCTGTGCTCTTATTACAGCTAAGAGACCTCTGTTTTAGCTTTCTCTTCAGGGATACTTCCCAATGCTGTCACTAAAATGCAGATGTTTGAATGTTTACATTATACTCCTATATCCCAGAGAGACCAGCGATCCACTCTCACTTCAGACATTATTAAAAGAGGTATTGTGTGCAGCATTCATGGACTATACCTTACAGTAATGATACAAAAAATTCTACTTCTAATGACAGCCTTGTTATACAGAATTTTACCTTTATTTAACCATTTCGTGTCAGTATACAACTGATCCTTTAAGTAGAATGTGTTCAGGTTCCCTTTTGCTTTTAATTCATTACAGTCTCAGCTATGAAGTATAACATTTCTGCATGATAGTCCAGTCACATTACACAGAAGTGTTCTTGGAGAGTCATTCCATAACTGACAATGTTATCAACAAGAGGGCATAATTTGTTCCATGCTATTAACCATGTAACTACAGGCATTATACAGACAATGCTGGTCAATGGGTGCCACCTCACTTCTTATGCTTTAACAAGTAAGCACGTACCTTGGAAACTTGTAGAGGCTCATGATCTTCTGTACCACCCTGTAGCCTAAACCCCCACGGTGCTCCTCCACTCATGCAAATGCAGATATAATCCCCTGTGCCCATTTTACTTGCGTGAATGGTTACAGATCCCTTGGTATTGGATACTCTCACTGAATTCAATTCTAGCAGACAGTCTGGTTGAAAGGCAAGCAGCTTAGCTGGGAAACAGTGCACCTCGGTGATACTTACTTAGTGCACATTAAAATGTGGTCATTCAGAAGAATGCAATAACACACAGCAAGCTCCAGGGAGCAGCCCACTCCATCGTCACATTAATATGTACAGCCCATCCATGGGAAAGAAGCACTTTGTTGGAAAGTTTTTTTTTTTTTTAACTCAAGTACACACTGAAAACTGAACTCTTTTCTTGCAAAATATCAAAAGAAAATGACAATTTATTTTTATACTCTATGCAAAGTTGTGTTAATGTTAAAGACTTTTTTTGCATGAAGAATACATATGTGTCCCCTTATATAGATATAGTAACCCCATCTAGGCTAGAGCACTGGTTACATTTGACTCTCCACAGGATGGGCCTTTGCTAGTGAAAGGGTGAAGGGGAGATGTGGTTCAACTACAACTCACTTGCTGTGGGACTAAATAAAAGAAACTGGACACCAGAAGGTTCTTGAACATAATAAATAACATCAGGCTGTATTCATTTATATAC
>CM044431.1:73113382-73175866 GCA_024363595.1 Xenopus borealis | reverse complement strand
GGGGTCTTTTTTTAGCGCTGATGTCTGTGTGGTCCTTTTAACATTAACTTTGATGTGGATTCGGCGGGGATTGGGGAGGGGCTTGGGTGCCTCAGTGGGCGGAGCCTAGGGGGGCCAACAATTTTGTTGTGCGGGGCCCGTGATTTCTCATGGCGGCCCTGGCTGAGGTGGCAACTCTAGGTAATAATGATAGTCACAACAACAACAAAAAAACACATATATCTAATTGGAAAGAAATCCCTAGAGCCATCCCAGATTAATTCAGCCATAACTCATCTTTGAACACACCTGTCACCTTTTAATTTGCCATTCACCAAACCTCCAACAGCCCAAAGCCCTTGTTGACGTGGAGCGCGCCCCCTAACAACGCGGGGACGCTCCGGCAAAGAGAAACAGCGCGCGTTCCCGCCAGGTAGTAAGGAAACGGCCGCGCGCGGCTTTCCAGCTGTGTGGCTGTCTGACGTGGCAGGAGAGAATCCTACCCTCCGTCTTCCCCGTAAGCTGCCGGTACTCTAAGGAGTTGGGCCAGGAGCGGGCTGACAGGTAACGTATGAAATCCGTCCAGCATCTTTATACTTTGTGTACAAATGAACAGACCTGCATGGGACGGAGAAGTTTATCGTTCCTGCTCTGTGCTGCAGCCAGGGACCGACGTGTCACAGGTGAACGGGACTTCCCCACATGGACCATAACAGGACAGCACTTTAGTGATAACTATTCCGTGGCATTTAGCAGAGACAACGCTGAGTGGAACAGGCAGGGCATGAGGGGAATAAGAGCAGTGTGGGAGTAGTGTTGTGTGACTGAATGCAGTGAATGTAGTACAGGGACGCCTTAGTAGACGTGTCCTTATCGTGAAGAGTCATCACAGGTATCTGTGGTAGACTGTGTTGTGTTTGGCACACATCAGCTCATGACTGCGCTCTTATAGACTTAAATGTGTAACTCTGCGTATTGCAGGGGATTATGGTAGTTGTAGTTAAAGAAAAGTTATAAGGCCGCTGGAATTGTTGCTTCAGTGCAGTGTGAAATAGACGCGTCTCTGTCTAATGGACGTAGGAAAACGTATGTGTTTGTCAAAGTTCTCTGCAACAGATACATTGCATAACAACTGTAACACAATAGAATGTTCATCCTCTGCTCTCCCCAACCTGTATGATGACTGTGCGTATTATAAGGCCCTGACACTCAATGCAGTGCATTCTATATCCACAGTCCTTCCTATAATTATTCTTAATAAGGACTTATTTTTTTGTGCAGCCCAGGGCCAACATTAGTATCACTGGTTACATTGCAGAAAAAAAAACTGCAATAATGGAGTGCATAGGGCATAAAGATTCACACTTTGTCTTTCTACAGCTGTTGCAGAATAACAGTAACTAGCATCACCTTCTCTGCGTGCCAAAGGTTTATTATTCCTGATATAGGGTAACATTCCACTTCCAAATGAGCTCAGTAAGTGATAGAGTGCTATGCAAGACTTTACACTTAGGGTAAAGCTACATGGGCGATTTTGGAATGACACAACGAAACGCTGTTAAATTGGATGCTGCAAAGATAAGGTAAGTGGTAGGGATGTCAGATGTAGTCATAGCGTGTATCCAACACGACTGTCAGGTCTGCATCTGACAGTCGTGTTGGATGCACGTTGCGACTGCATCCGACATTTCTATTTCTTACCTTATCTTCAAGGCATCCAACTTGACGCCGGCATTTCATTGTTTCGCGTTGGATCGCACCAAAATCCCATGTAGTTCTACCCTAATGGGTAGTGAAACATACTAAGATTTTTGGGAGATTAGTCGCTCGGCGGCAAATCGCCTCTTCGGGCGACTAATCTTCCCAAAAGCCTTCCCACCAGCTAGAATGTATGTATATTGCCGGTGTGATGGCACTCAAAGCAGTTAATTTTCTGAAGTCGCCCGAAGTTTCCTCGTGCGGCAAATTCGGAAATTAAAGCTCTCTGAATGCCATCCCTCGATTTACATTCTAGCTGGCAGGAAGGCTTTTCGGGGAGATTAGTTGCCCGAAGAAGAGGCGATTTGTCATTGGGCTACTAATCTCCCCGATATCTTAGCATGTGTCACTACCTTTACAATAAAAAAAACAAGGTCAGCCATGTATGAAACGCTCTCAAGGGCTAACTACATTAATGATATAATAAACATATATTGTCAAAGATCTCTGTAGAATGATGATTGTGCAAGTATAGGATCTGGAAACCTATTACCCAGAAAGCTCTGAAATACGGAAAGTTCTCCCATAGACTCCATGTTTAGCCAAATAATCTAAATTTTAAAACATGATTTCTTTTTCACTGTAATAATAAAACACCTTGTACTTGATCCAAACTAAGATATAATTAATCCTTATTGGAGGCAAAACCAGGTTATTGGGGTTGTCAGGGCCGGATTTACCTAGTGTTCGCCCCTAGGCCCATTGTCATTTGTCTCCCCTGTCCCCTCCCTTTTATTTGCTCAAATTTTCATCATCAGGACAGAGCAATGGGAATTGGCACAGAAAATTAAAATTTCTGAACCAATGTGGGTGTTGTTGGGCAGCATGCCGCCCCCTAAAATCCTGCCGCCCTAGGCCCAGGCCTAGGTGGCCTCTCCACAAATCCAGGCCTGAGGGTTGTTTAATGTTTACATGATTTTCTAGTATACTTAAGATCCAAATTTCGAAACATTCCGCTATCCAGAAAACCCCAGGTCCCAAGCATTCTGGATAACAGGTCCCATATATGTACTGCTATTTCCCATATAGGCCTATTTAAAGAACACAGAAACACAGAAAGACCAATTTACTGGAGGAATCCAACATGGTATCCTTACAGAGTATTTGTTTTTTAGTTTGGACCCCCCCCCCCCGCCATTTGAAAGCTAGAAAAAAGTTGGCTCTATAGAAATACATGTTAATAATAATAATAGAAAGAGTCGGAAGAAGCCAAATGATTTAAACAACTATATACAAAATAATGAAGACCAACTGAAAAGTTCTTTTGAATTTGCCATTCTATAACATACTAAATATTAACATAAAGGCGAATCCCTTTAAAGGAGCAATGGTCCAATTACAGGAGGGGAGGTGCCTAAAATTATGGCCAAGAGAATGGGTTCAATTCTACATTTTTTTAAACAAATCTCTCTCTCTCTCTCTCTCTCTCTCTCTCTTTCTGTGAAAAGACAATGACTATTGGCAAACAATCATATTGTATCTGGAAAAGCCAAGGTCCCAAGCATTCCATATAATAGATCCCCTACCCGTATGACTTTATTAGAGCAAAATGTCAGGAATATGTTATCTCCCTTTTATTGATGTTCCCTTATGAGGATTTCTCACTTATCCTTCCCCTACTAAACACTTGTTCTCTTCTCCTACCTTGGTCCTACCTTTATCCATTCCTTTCGGTGACTTTCAACAGGTTTAATAAGCATGCCATCAGTTGTAAGAGTGAAGCATTTAGAGCACTTAGAACTTACATGGGGCACATTATAGCACTTTTGCCATGTTAAGCACAATTTAAAGGGCCTGAAAAAATGAATGATTCTTAAAAACTAACAATAACAATAAAATTGTAGCCTTAAAGACCATTACAGTACAGTGAAAGGTGTTGCTTGACAATAATCCTTATTTATATTAGTCTGACTAATCTTTCAGTATTGCAGTTGTCCAGTTGTCTTTGCATTCAACTTGGGTCTTAAACATTGTGTGCGTGCCATTATGCTGCTTTTGTAATGCAGGTATGGGATACATTATCTGGAAACCCGTTATCCAGAAAGTTCCGAATTACAGAAAGGCCTGCTACCATAGAATCCATTATAATCAAATAATCCAAATTTTTTAAAATTATTTCCTTTTTCGCTATAATAATAATAATAATAAACCAGTACAATGTACTTGATCCAAACTAAGATATAATTAATTCTTATTGGAAGCAAAATGAGCCTATTGGTTTTATTTAATGTTTACATGATTTTTTAGTAGACTTAAATTCTGAAGATCCAAATTATGCCTAGGTGCCTAGGTCCTGGGCATTATGGATAACGGTCCCATACCTGTATACCTAAAATAAAATGAGTATAGTGAAAATATAAATATTTTTACCGTACAGTTGCCGTACAGTTACCCAGCAAACAGCTTTTCTGTAGTAAGCAATTCTTTTAGATGGGTCAATGCATAACATTCTTTCTCCCCATTTCTCTTTTATTTTGCATTCAGTATTGTGAAGCTGATAAATCCTAAACACATATATGGTTCTTCAGAATGAAGCAAATTCTTGTAAACTACATAGAGATGTAAAATAGCTAAGTATTGCATGTATGCAAATGCCTTCTAATTGCAGAGCATTTCAAGCGCATCTTGCATGTGTGCCTAATGGATTACTACTAGAGCTCCCATACCTTACCCAGGGAGATGGGTTGTATATCTGAAAACATCAGTAGTTGGTACACAATCAATTGTGTGTTTGTAAAGCGTCAGCCTCAGTCCCCCATGTAAAGAACACTCATTACTTGGTCAGCCATTTGGGGCTTAGTGCTCCGTCACTGAAATGTTGGCTTGCAAATGATCACAACTTAATTCATATAAACATTCAGTAATGTCTGTACAGGTATGCAATATTTTATCCGGAAACCCATTATCTAGAAAGCTCCAAATTACAGAAAGGCTGTCTCCCATAGACTCAATTTTATCCAAATAATCCTAAAATGATTTCCCTTTTCTCTGCAATAATAAAACAGTACCAGATCCAAACCATGATATCAGTAAAATATAATTAATTGTCACTGGAAGTAAAACCAGCCTATAATGTTTATGATTTTCTAGTAGTATTAAAGGAACAGTAACATCAAAAATTTTTACAAAAGAAATTTGTTAGAATAGAACGGAAAAAAAAACACCAACACAAATTAAAATTTTAAATAGCAAACCCTTTATTAAGAAATAACTTACAGAAACTCCACTTCCTGTCCTCTACAGAAAAGGCGAAAAGAACTACCATCCATGCTGTGGTGCTTGATTTCTTCTCCCTTGCTATTCATGGACAGCGTGTCCTCTGTCTTCTAGTGATGGGCGAATTTATTCGCCAAACGCAAATTCGAGGAGAATTCCCTTGATTTGCGCTGGCGAATAAATTTGCAAAATACCAGCGAAAAAATAAATGAGATGCACGCCGAACATGATGCAGCACACGCCAAAAACGACGCAATGCCAAAAACGAGCCCTTTTCTGTATGTGCCAGTTCCCCAGACTGTACAGAGGCAACACTTTCAATGGAAAATAAATTGAGGGGTGTAAACTAAGGTTACGGTTCGGCACAATTCACTATTATATTGTCTGTTGCTTTCCGTGCACTACAACTTGAACCAATATAGCCTGCTTTCAGCACACGGAACAAATAGATTGCTGGCATTTTTGTGCAAGTTGCAGGCCATTTTGGTGCAAGTTGCAACGCGCAGATCGCAATAGACACTATAATAGTGAATTGTGCCGAACCCTAACCGTGACTTTAGTTTACACCCCTCAATTTATTTTCCATCGAAAGTGTTTCCTCTGTACAGTCTGGGGAACTGGCACATACAGAAAAGGGCTGTTAGTGAGGCTACATTGGAGAATGTGTATGCAAACGTAAACAACACATCAGAGGCAGAGAGAGGACACGCTGTCCGTGAATTGCCAGGGAGAAGAAATCAATCACCGCAGCATGGAGTTTCTGTAAGTTATTTCTTAATAAAGGGTTTGCTATTTTAACTTTTAATTAAATTAAATTAATTAAATTAAATAACATTTTTGATGTTACTGTTCCTTTAAGGTATGAAGATCCAAATTACAGAAAGATCCGTTATTTGGAAAACACCAGCTCCCAAGCATTCTGGATAACAGGTCCCATACCTGTATTACATTAAAGGGCACCTATCGTCAAAAACAGTTACCCCCAACCAAATGTGCGGGCAGATAGAGCCTGCATTCCAGTTGGGGTACTGGTGTTTTTTTTTCTTAAAAAATGCTCCTCGCCAGCGCTAGCGCCATGACAGTCTCGGCACATGCACATTTGCGCGTGCGTGACGTTAGCCTCAACACTGAACACTTTTCTTAATGCAAATGAGCATGTGCGAGGCTGTCATGGGGGCTCGCACCGAGAGAAAAAAAAAACACCAGTGCCCCCAACCGGAATGTGGGCTCTATCAGCCTGCACATTTGGTTGGGGGTAACTGTTTTTGACGATAGGTGCCCTTTAACAACTTTAATCATTGTACTTGTTATAATTCAGTACATGTATGAGAGTTAAAGACTGAATATTAGTTTACTTTAAACAAATGATGTAGGTGTTAGGACTTTTAGATACAGGTTAGTGATGTGTGGATCAGGATTTTCCCGACCCGCATCCAACCCTAACCCGCCCTCCCTCCCTCAGCCCATGCATGCCTCACTTCCGGCTTCCATTTATAGATGCGCCCCACCTATGACATCAGAAAAGGGGCAGGGTGAGAGGTGTGTGTCTATAAAAACTCAAGTCGGAAGCTGGCATTTGGAAGGTCACGCCTGTGACCCAGAAAGGAGTGAGTGAGGTGGGCCTGGACCAGCCCAACCCCCGGGTATCGGGTCTGCCCGCACATCACTAATACAGCTATGTGTTATCCAGAAAGCTCAAATTACAGGAACGCAATCCCCCATTTAATTCTTACTGGTGCCAAAACAATCCTATTGGGTTGAATTAATTCTGAATGGTTATTTTTTTTAGTAGACGTAAAGAGATACTAACACCAGAAAATAACCCTTTTTTATAGCTTTCATAACATTGCCTTTGAATGCTATTTATAATTTTGCCATACAAGTATTCCCCTGATGCTTTTACGTTACCTTCCTTGCTCCCATGTTCCTCTATGAGGAGGCTGCCATATTGTGAAGCAGGAGTCTGTTAGCATTAACAGACTCTGACACGTTAAGAATGGACAGTCAGGTTGGCATCTATCTTTTAAACATAGTGGGCAAAGATGTTCAGCCATTGACCCTTTAATTGATCCATTATTTTTTACTGATTTGAATGTTCAGGGTCAGACACCCACTTCTGTGAGACTCAAAATATATAAAGCTCCATAACGTTTGAACAAGTACTTCCTATTCTCAGTAACCAAGTAAGTATATGCTTAAAGGAACAGTCACACCAACCATGTTTGTGTTTAAAAGTAATGAAAATATCATATATTGTTACCCTGCATTGGTAAAACTGATCTGTTTGCGTCAGAAACACTACTATAGTTCATATAAAAAAGCTGAAAAAAGGATAAATAGGACAGGTGAATTAGTGGATAACAGATAATGCCATTATGTTCTACAGAGTTTATCTGTTATCTGCTGTGTAACCTGAGCCTTTTTTACTTCGAATGGCTGCCCAATTGCTACACAGCAGCTTATTCATATAAACAATAGTAGTGTTTCTGAAGCAAACACAGCAATTTTACCAGTATAGGGCAATGCTGCATTATATTTTTATTACTTTAAAACACAAATTTTTTTATGTTACTGTTCCCGTGAGTTTAATGGAATTCACTATAGCAACAGGTAGCTTCCTGCAAGAGTTGATTCTAACATAACCGTAAATTGGAAGGTTTTTAAGATTACCGCCCAAAACAAAGGTCCGAGCCAAGGTTCTCATCTCTTTATGGATGAAACTACTCTGGGTGATAAAATGTGCAAGTCAGTCGCAGATCTCGTATGGCTTATGTATAAAATAATTGACCCGGAAGAGCAAGGGCAACCACTTTGTTTTTGCCAAAGCTTTTTCTCCATTCAACAAAAAGAGCACGCTATGTTCTCGGTAGACAGAGTATGTGTAGAAAAGCTCCGTACAACTCCAATCTCCGTCTAGTGAACTTCTCAGTGCGGGCTGGGCTGCCATAATTTTCAAGCAACAAATGTACAAGATCAGATTAGAAAGTGGATTCATCAAAGTTTGAAAATAGAGCTTATTCCAGTTCACTAGCATAAACACTTAATTAAAAGTTAATTATTAAATTATAAAAATGGTTAAAGTTAAATGCTAATAAAGGCAAACCACAGTACATTACAGTAATACCCTCTGTTCTTAAGTGTGAGTTGTAAGTCGAATGTTTGTAACTATATACATATATATATATATATATATATATATATATATATATATATATATATATATATATAAAGCAAAAAAAACATCCGCCCACATAGGTCTTGATGAGTGAAAAAAAAAAAAGCTGGTAGATTTATTTCAACGTTTAGGTGCATGGCCAGCGATCACCAACCTCCACTTAGTAGGGGCGGTGACCGGAATAATGCTTTACTCCGTAGAGAATCAAGTTGGATCTCCAGGTTAAACACGTTGGCTCCGAAGGGTCTTAATGAATCATTACCGCTTGGTTGCTTCATATAGACTGGGTGTCCAGGAAGATAGAGATGGATTCTGCACACCGTACTCTACAGCTAGGGATACTGATCACTTTATGTTGGGACTACCTAGTGACTTTTTCAATACCCCATAGAGAGCCCTTTGTGATATTTTCAGTATTGAGCCCTCCACTTGCTGGTGCTATTTTGTTTTTACCTCTCTTACCCACACCTATAGCTTTCCAGATCACACTGGTGTAGGACACATGTAAGTGACTCCTGTAGGTGCGGTCGGTCGGGGCACTCATGATTTTGTCTGAGCAGTATGTTACTGGATCATATATACGGAGAAGTGGGTTAGGATGGAGGGCAAATGCAATAATGTCTGAAGGGGTCCCTCACCTGCAGTTCAGTAAAAACGCCATCTGGGAATTCAACTCAGCCTGCTGGATACTGTCCTGTTATATCGGGCGATGCAGTTGTTGCAATTGGACTAACCCTCGACACTTTTCCCTTGATCAGGGAGCTGTCTTGTGCATTTTGCCTGCATCAGTAGCATGCCTTATGGTGTCTTACCCACCTCCACTGGAGAGCTTACCATTTTGGGGCCCCATTCCAGCAACTACTTTACTGCTTCCTAATCCAAAGAGCCAATTGGAGGAGTTGCCCTTTACACAGTATACAGCGCACAGGAGCCCATTGTTGGTACCAGTGTTTCTTTTTATTCCACAGGTGTATTTTGAACAGTATGAGTTCACAATGTGGGTGGTCTCTTTATTCACCTAGTCTCTCTTTGTCTATTTATTGTGAACTTTCACTCTGCACGGTGTTTTCTTGATAAAGGTCCTTGTGTGCGACCGAAACGTTGGATTAATAAACCTTTTTTTATTTTTGACAAATTTTGTCACTTGTTGTTCAAATCCTGTGAGTGCCATCATTATATATATATAATATATATATATTAGGGATGCAGCAAATCGAGAGAGAGAGAGAGAGAGAGAGAGAGAGAACTCACTTGAGTTCAGCTATGTTTGATTCCCTCAATTTTCATTATTATGTTTTCACCTTTTCAGTGCGTATGTGGACTAATACTATTTTTATCATGTGTAGTTTGGTGCTGAGACGTTGCAGAATCAATACCACCTAAGATTAGTGTCACAATCTCTGTGTTTTTTGCTTTGGCAGGAGCAGTTGTTTTAGCAGCAGGCATAATGCTGACTCTGGTTATACCTGGAAAGCAAACACATCTGCTTCTTCCACTGTCAGCGTTCAAAGCTCATACTATTGCCACGTCTCTCTCTAAAGTACTTACATTGACCTCCCCTTCCTTCCCCAGAATGTTATTGATAACCATTTTATAATGTACAGTTTGGCCAGTTTTTAGATATATGATTTTGTGTTTACAGCATGACAGGCAGTACAATGTGCGTGTATGTTTTTTATGAATCTGCAGCTATTGCCTAGCGCAGGGATCAGGAACCTTGGCTCTCCAGTTGTTAAGGAACTACAAGTCCCACAATGCATTTGCCTTTATGAATCATGACAGACTCCTTCATTGCATTCTGGGACTTGTAGTTCCTTAACAGCTGGAGAGCCAAGGTTCCTGATCCCTGCAATTAATTTAATTGATCTCTATTATCCATCACATTTTATAGTTGTACAAAACACCAATATCAAGCTTGGATGCAATGTACTATTAAGAAAATATCATTAAAGGGGAACTCCACAACATCATAACTTATATTTTTTGAAAAGTAAACATAATTTCAAGCACCTATTAAAAAATATGCAGACTTTTCATGATTTTTAATGGTTTGGAACAGTTTCCTAAGCCTAGTCCCCTGCTCTTCTGCTGATCTTTCTGACTACTTTTCTGAGCTGGCTGACTACTATTTCTTTGTATCAGCAGTCAGCTTGCATCCGCCAAACTCCACATTTCCCTGCACACATGATTTCAATGAGGATAGGAACATCACAGTGCAATGCATTGGGGGTTAAGTAGATAAACTATTGAATACATGCATACACTTTGGAAATTGTAGTTGTTAACCACACAATATCAGATGTAACATTGCCTGCACTGGGGCTAGGGGAAGCTCAAAGTAGTTCCATACTCCAAGGCTCTTTCTATCCCTGAACTAACCCACTTGAATCCTACTGTACTAGCATTGACATTGTAGGATAGTAGCCCTTATTGGCTTCCTCTTTGGAGCCTCTGATTGCATTACTAACTACCCTTGAAGTGTAAGGAAAGGGTGCTAACAAGCAGCAGCATAACTAGATGTTACTGGGCCCTACATCAAATTAATTTTAGGGCCCCAAACATCCAGAGGTTGTCCTGTTCTACCAATAGATATTGAAATTGCTCATTATTTGAAGATGGCGCTATACTCTTTTGAGAATTTAGATAGTGGCCAAAACACAAATGCTAATCAAAGTAGAGTTAGAGTAGATGAGCCATAGCCCATTTTGTCTTTGTTAACAAAAGGAAAAAAACAATAATAATGTTTTGCACAGTAAGTAGCTGTGATCATGGTGGAATGGAGTAGTAGTATCCTAGATGCCTTGACAGTTACAAAAGACACACATGTTTAAGTGTAATTTAGTTTTAGAATATCTAGATATTTCACAGAAATTGAAAATGTTTTCTTGTGAAGTTCTGTCTATTGCTTCATGGCTTTTTAAACACAGTAGAACCCCACTTTTACATTTCTCAAGGGGCCAAGTGAAACAAATGTAAAATCTAGGAAACCGTAAAATTCTGAGAACTCCCCATAATATATGGAAAAACATATAGAATGCCTCTTCGTAATCTGGGTTTACAATCTACACTAAATTTACTACTTACTTTGTGAAATTTGTCCCTATAATGAAAATTATGAATATTCCAATTTTGGCATCGATACAGATTTACTCTTGAGTACAAATGCTACTTGGTATAGTAAAGTATTCTTCTTGTCTTTCCCCCAGAATAAATCAACTGAACAGTCTCTGCTGCTAATTAACAAATTATTAAAATGAGTCAGCAAGGCTATGTTGCACAACCTCCTTTCTCGCAACCTCAGCCTGGATTGGGCGGATATCCCCCTGCTTATGGAACACCCATGATGAACCCTTCTTATGCAAACTATGGAGGCGCAAGTCCTTCTACTCCACCCCAGCCAGGTTGGTATCATTCATGAAACAGTAATATTTATGGCGTAGTGAGTTTTATGTAAATAGATTCTGTAGGCTCTAGCTATATACAGGTGAAGGGATACATAAAACAGATCATTTGTTTTTGATCAAACACCAGGGAAAAAAATCCCTTCTCAAAACACAAAACATATTTTGTCATTATAGTGTCCTTAGGGACACCAGCCCTTTGATGCTTTTCGTATCCCTCTAAACATGAGCTTTATGTCACTACTTGTCACTTTCTGACATTGTTTTCTGCTTCTTGCACTTGTGTAGACGGTTTGAACTAGCATTCGCATGTGCGTATTCAGCAATAATACCAGGCAAAGCATGATAAAAAGTAATTTGATTATTTAATTTTTTCAGCCATGATGAAATCTGCTGTGCCATTTGGATCTCAGCCTCCTTTGAACTCTCCAGTATCTGCTCCAAATAATTCACAGAACGGCCCACATGTAATGACAAGGTACTGTAAAAATAGGAAATTGAAATATATATTTTACAAAAATATGTATGTAAAGAGCAGTGTTGTGGGTTTAATTCTAGTGAAGGGTGCTGTGTACTGTCCTAGGTAATTTGTCTATAGTAGCGTGTTTTTAACATCAGAACATGCACACGAAAGTTTTGTACTTTAAAGTTGTTTTTTTTCAGTATACAGTGTGCAAGAGGTGATCTTGAACAGATTTAAATTTAAGTTTTATCAAATAATCGGAATATATTAAAGTGATTGGAATTCAAACTTCTTCACCTAAGATTCAGTAAGTCAAGGGAAAGTGAGTCTTTAGTAGTCAAGCAAATATATTCTTGAAGTTTATAAAGGGGTGGTTCAATTTTAAGTTAACATTTTATATGTCATAGAATGGCCAATTCTAAGCTACTTTTCAATTGGTCTTCATTATTTGTTTTATATAGTTTTTTCATTATTTCCCTGCTTCTTCTGAGTCTTTCCAACTTTCAAATGGGTGTCACTGACCCCATCTAAAAAACAAATGCTCTGTAAGGCTACAAATATAGTGTTATTGCTACTTTTTATTTCTCGTCTTTTTATGCAGGCCTCTCCTATTTGTAATCCAGTCTTTTATTCATATCAATGCATGGTTGATTCATGATAATTTGGACCCTAGCAACCAAACTGCTAAAATTGCAAACTGAAGAGCTGCTGAATAAAAAGCTGAATAACTCAAAAACCACAAATAATAAAAATTGAAAACCAACTGCAAATTGTGTCATAATATCACCCTCTACATCACACTAAAAGTAGTGATGGGCGAATCTCCCGAGATTCGCTTTGACGAAAAATTTGGCGAAACGAGTCGTGGGACGCTTTTGACGTCGTTTTCGTTGCGTCACGTCAACTTTGGCGCGCGTCGCGTAGTTTTCGCCACGCGTCGCGTCGTTTTCGGCGCGTCGTGTCAAAAACAACCCCTTTTAAGGCACAGCCTCATTGAAAATGAAAGGAACAATGTGATTTTCATTTGCTGAAAAGACACTATTGTAGAAAAAATGTTTTGCAATCTTGAAATTAATAATTTTCACCTTATGGGGCCCATTTATTAAACCTACATTTTTTTGGTAGAGGTTTTTAAGGGGAAAACTAGATTTTTTGTGTAAAAATAAAAACTCAAATTTTTAGAGATTCATATCACCCCACAGCTGCTAAAAATTCAAAATACTCCATCTCAAATCTGTCGAGGTCTTGTAGAAGTCAATGACAGATGCTCCTGAAGTTGTTTCTTGATATTGTGATCTGTGCTGGGTAAGCCGATAAAGTCCAAATTATCCAAATTGTCTAATAATCCGAAAAAGTTTAAATGAAAATTCGAGTTTTCAGAGCTCTCATCGTATAATACGAATTGACAATTGATTTTGTTGCAATATTTTGTTGCAATGTTTTGTTGATCCAATTTTTGTGAGAAAAGTTATTGAGAAATGAGTTCAATTCATGGAAGCGTGTTTGATCGACTTTGTTTTCTTAAAAAACTATGTGTATTATTCTGTTTACAGAACATGAATAGATATTTTTTCTTTTTTTAGAGTTCAAGGACCTCCTGCACCTAACAACACATCCTCTCAATACACACCATATGGTCAGCCACCTCCACAAACAAACAGTGCTGTGCAGGCACCTGTCCATCAAGTCACTAACCAACTCAACAACATGCAAATTAGCAATTACGGTAAATGTAGATGGCTTAGTCAAGACAATATACTCCTTAGTCATTAAAAACATTTAATGCATTGTAATCTTCACTCATGTTGTAGGTCCTCCATCTTCAAGTAATTCTCAGATACCACCTGGCCCAGCCATGCCAGCAACTTACCCTAGTCAGACTCGACCAATGCCTCCTGTACCTCCTGCGCCACATCTTCTACCACCTTTATCAAATAACCAAAACGGCTTACCTTCAGAAGCCTATTTACAGACAGGACCTATGCAAGAAGGAATCACTGGCCATCATCATTTCCTATCACAAAATCAGGCACAGCCTCAGGTTGGATACCCACCACCAAACGGTAAGGAAATAATATACTTTTTGTTTTGTCTTGGATTACAAATCCCTTTTTTTCAAATGATGGTATTTTTTAATAGTTTTATTTTTAATTACTTTAAGTAAAAGTTGGTATATTAATAGTAGCATCTGAATACAAATCGATCTAAATAAAAAAAATGTATAAAAAAATATACATGTAAACAGAAATCTGTAACCTATATATTGTATTCAAACACCTGTATTCACATTAATATTTAACTAGTACATTTACCTTAGCAGTGATAATAGTAAACCTTTTAGTAATAGTATTATCTTGTTTGAACTATGTCACACAGCTTGATTAGTAGCTTGTACATTTAACTGGCTAGAAGTAAGTTTTGGCCCTAGTCAGCTACAAATAGCAGGTACACATTACTTTAGTGTGACATAGACAGTCCTCTTATATTTATGAAATGTATTGGTTTGTTTTAGTAACTGTCTTTTTGTGAGTGTTGTTGCTTGCATTACAGCAAACAACTATGGAGGTCAATTACCTGGACAAACTATGTCTTACCCTAGTGCATATCCTGGAAATCAGCCACAAATGTCAGGACCACCTCAAAGAAAAAACGACCCAGACTCTATTCCTAGCCCTGTAAGTTGTAGAGTAAAAATATCTTTATATTTTTGAAGAATAACATACTGAGCAATGCTGAACGTCAGTTGTTTTGTAGTCAGTCACAAGACAGCTTATTTCAGTAATTGAATCTTTGTATATTATGCGTGGGTAGGGGGAAAAAGTTCTGTTTTAACTAAAATGAAGAGATGAAATTCTTAAAAATAAAACGAGTACAGTTTTTTGGGATAGTGATATTCTAAACTGTTAAAACCACTATACTTCCATGTTTTGTAGTTCTCAGTGTGTAGTTCCTGTTTCTCTAGTCTAGTTTCTCCTTGATTTCAAAAACAGCCATCCTGACCTGCTTCATCTTTTATATTAAATTTGTGATATGTTTGCCCTTCATATTGTAAGCTCATTGTGTTGCATATAGTGAAAAACAGTGCAAATACAATTACAAAAATGCCATAAAATGGCTTAACAAGTTTATAGCATTATCAAAAATATCAAAAATAGCCCTAGACTATGGTCATAGTTTGGTTGTTACAAACCTAGTTGTGGAGTTCTCTGTCTCTTAATACCTGGCAATGATTCTCTTGGACCATAAACCTGTAAAAAACAATTAGTATAGATGTTTGATTTAATGTTATTATTTGCACCAAATAAAGAGCAATGCTTGTTAATGGTTGTATGACATGGTAAATGTTTATTGGACCATGACAATACATTAGCCATGTTAATGTATGCTGTGAATTCTTATTGGTAGAATTATAATTCAGTGTTGAGTATTGTGGCAAGGTTGGTCTTACTTTGCTGCCAAAATATCAATTTACCACATAACAACACTGAAAGGTTTTTTGGCCTGGAAATTAATCTGAAGTCACTTAAAAGCCATGTGCAGTCAGAAGTCAGACAAATTCAGCCTGTTTTTCTGTCTTCATTTGTTTTTTTTTTTCTGTAATGATTAGTGATTGTTGTAATAGCTCACTCTTTTATTCAACAGATACAGGTCATTGACAGTGATAAAATAAACAAGGCAGGACAGGTCTATACTACGAATGTCCGAGGGCAAGTCCCTCCTCTTGTTACAACAGACTGTACAATTCAAGATCAAGGTAATTGCCTTTGTGTTCATTTTACCTGTTTAGAAATATATTATCTCACATTTCAGGATGGTTCCACAGTATCATTTAATCAGAAAGATTGACATCAGATAAAGGCTGGTATTCATTTTAGTTAATCATTTAAAAAAACAAAAAAATTGAAATGAACTGATTCTGCACATTATTCATAATTCAATTTTCTGAATCTTCCAGGAAATGCAAGTCCACGTTACATTAGATGTACAACATATTGCTTTCCTACCTCCTCTGATATGGCTAAACAGTCTCAGATTCCCCTTGCAGTTGTCATCAAGCCGCTAGCTGTGGTTCCCCAAAATGAGGTAAGAGAATCAAGAGCCAACTCAAAAAATTATTGATTACAGCTCAAACCATGTGAGCTCACCAACAAGCTATGTGTAATGTAATAACATTGTCAGATTATTTAGCAAATCAAATGTTTTTATTCAGTCCTACAAAGTTTTTGTTTTGTTAACTATAATGAAGAATAGAGTGTAGCACTATAAACAGAAATAAGGACACCTTAAGGGGCAGACTTACTAAGGGACGAATTTTCGAAGTGGAAAAAACTTTGAAATTCGACCCTTGAAGTTTTGTTAAAGGGCTCTTTTGATCGAAAATTTACCTATTTCGATCAAATAGGTCCATTTTCAAATCGATCGATTTGCTCGAACGGTTCTCCAGCAAAATCCTTTGAATTCATGGAACTTAGAACATTTTTCAGGACATGTTCTATGAGGTCCTCCATAGGCTAAAATGGCAATTTGGCAGCTTTAAGCTGGTGAATAGTCGAAGGAATTTTAAAGGGCTAGTTTTTCAATTCAAATCGAATTTTGGGATATTCGATAGTCGAAGTAGCCCAAAATAACTTCGAGATTTCCAATTTTGAAAATTCGAATTTTATTAAATTTTCACTTCGACCCTTAGTAAATCTGCCCCTAAGGGTTTTGTTTTTTTTTTTTAAATTCCAAATATATGTTAGAACTGTAACTGTAAAAATTAAGCAACAATTGACCTAGCAACTATCTAAGCCCTTGAGAGTTATTTTATTTGGCTGTGCTGACATGCCTTGAAGCATTTTCCCTTATAGCAAAACCGGTTGTTATCTTCCTACAACTGCAGCCTATTGAGTTATGGATGTGAGAAGTGGATTGTTTTGTAGAACAAAGATGTAGGACAGTGAAGACTTAGGGCAGATTTACAAAATTCACATGAATAGATTGAAGTTCGATTGAATATGATCGAATTACGATCGTACGATTTAATCGGATATTCGAATATTCTAGTTTGGCCTCTTCGATCATCGAATACCGAATTATCGAATAGATCGAATGATCGGATATTCGATCATTCGATGATTGAAGGATTCAATATTTTAAAAAGCTTTGAATACCTACTTCGCCAGATTGAACCTACCGAATTGCAATAGATGTCTATGGGAACCCCCCATAGGCTTCTTTGACTAAGTCCTGCTCGAATACCATTCGTACATTCAATCGTTCGAATCTTACAAATTTTTCTGAGGCTCAAAGGAAATTTCTCGATTTTTTTGTGAAATCGAACGGTCGGTATCCGATCTTACGAATTCATCGAGAAATCGAATATCGAGCAAAATGATAGCCTAAAACTATTCGATAAGCATTCCATAGTCGAATGCTTATCCAATTTCAAACAAAATCATAGGATTTTTGGGGAATAATAGTAAACTTTCCCCTAATAGTACATATCACCATGAGTACCTCTTAGTTGAATGAAAGATAAGCTTCCATGGCAGTGGTCCCCAACCAGTAGCTCACAAGCAACATGTTGATGTTGCTCCCAGTGGCCTCAAAACAGGTGCTTATTTTTTAATTCCTGGCTTAGAGGCAAGTTTTGGTTGCTTATAAACCAGGTGTACTGCCAAACAGAGCTTCCAGTTGGCTATCAGTCCATATAAGGGCTACCACACAGCCAATGACAACTCTTATTTGACATCCCTCTGGACTTTTTCATGATCGTGTTGCTCTCCAACTCTTTTTTACATTTAAATGTGGCTCACAAGTAAAAAAAGTTCGGGGACCCCTGTTCCATGGTATAGCTGAATTTGCTTGGTTAAAAAAATACAAGGCATATTTTATTTGCCAAGCCACTAAAAATACATACAGCAATTCAGCATGCAAAATATGTTAAATTATTCAGAAGTTTTGATTATTTACTGTTGATTACTGTATAATTATCAACACATAATACCAATGTGAACTGTTTTGTTACTAGTACTGAACTGGTGGAGTACCATTTATTCATACTTCAATTTATGACAATATGTTGTATAGTAATGCAGCTAGAACGCCACTTACTGGCAAAAGAAAGCATTGCAAGTGCCCTCAATGTCTTGTTTCACAATTCACTCTCTAACACAGAAGCCCAGGCTAAACTCCAGACTAGAGCCCAACTAGCTACAACGATTCATATTGGGCAAATATTAGTGCACATTTTTATGATCGCAAACACAAATGGAAAGTGTGAAATTGATGCAATGGGTTATAAAAAAAATGTGTGTCAAGTAAGTTTGTTTGTAACTATTATTAAAGTATGCGTTACATATGTAATGGTAATGCATTGCAACAAACGTTGCTAAGGGGTCACCAGAGTCAAGAGGCCCCCAAAAGAGTAACTAACTTGTGCATGAACGCAAAGTGATAATCATATTCCAAACTGTGCATGCACTCATGGTTTCCCCATGCTGAGTACCAACAATCTTTTATTACAGTGACATTACTTTTACATTAGATTAATGTAACTCCTATCCTACCCAATGATGTCTTTGCAAGGGCTCCTCATACCCTCTACTTTATAACTATAGTTATTTCCTGAAAGGGGACACTTTTTAAATTTTCTATTTTTAGTAGGGTATGTAATATTAGCAAATTGTAGATAGTTTTAGGCTGCTGATTTCTGGCTTTCATCTCGGCAGCTTTCTTTCAAAGCCAGAGTATCAGTGACCCAAATAGTCTATGCCCTTTTTATGCATTTTCTGTATCCAGTTAACCCTAGAGTTGCTGACGACTTAGTTGAGCCAAAAGTATGCTATTAGTAGCCTAAAAATTTAAATACCTCTGAAACTGCTGCCAATAGAAATTGAATGTAAATTTCAAAAAATGCAAAGTTAAGTACCCTTATTTAGGACGTTATTTGCTAAAACTCGAATTTATCTAATATTTTTATTAAACCAAACTCAGCCAAACTCCTATCCATGATTTTATCCTATTTATCAATAAAATAACTCGAAAAAGTTGGTTGGGAATATATATATCTTAAAAGCCTTTAATATGTCATTCGATTTCTCATGAAAAGAACGTGAACTATTTAGGTATGTAAAGATTTATTTGGCTTATTAGTTGCGTGTTTCGAGTTCCTGCAAATTGTGGATAATAACAGAAAAAAGTGAGCTGAAATGAAAGTAATTCAAGACTTGCAAGCAATAATAAGAAAGATGGTAATAACGGTAACATCGTTCATGAAAGTCAGCAAGTGCCAGATATATTACAAATCTGCAAGTCAATTGTTGACCAAGGAAATTAAGACTTTGTTGAATAGAACAGCAATGACTTACTTTCAGGCCTGGATTTGTGGAAAGGCCACCAAGGCCCTGGCATGCTGCCCAACACACCCACATTTGTTCAAGAAGACTGGGGATGTGCAGGAAATACAAAAGTTTTTACAATTTCCTAAGCATCAATCCCCATTGCACTTATTTCCCTATGAGGAAAATGTGCATGAATAAAGAGGGGACAGTTGTGATGAATGGCAGTGGGCCTAGGGGCGCCTGCTATGTAAATTCGGCCCTGCTTACTTTGCCATCTGAAAATCCTAGTTTGGATGCAGAAGTTCTTTAGATCTTAGGACAATATACTGTGTGGCCTCAGGCACAAAGGAAACAGGGTCTGTGGTATTTAGAGTTCCTTAAAAGAGGCATTATTGTTTCAGACTGAGCTTCCTAGAAAGCTGTGCAACTGATATAGTAAGATCCATAGCACCACCCCAGGTAGATGCATGTAACCACAGTAAAAATTATTTCTTTTCAGTTGGTTTTTACTTGTGTTGTGCATATAATTACCACTAATATAGTCTAAGAAATGACATACAAATATCAATTTCAAAGCTGTTCCTAGGTTTGTGTTTCTTTAGTGATCCCTAAGGAAATGGTAGAGGAAGGGCGCTAGAGTACCTTTAAATACAGTGTACGTGATACACAACAGATTTGACATAGACATCCTCTAGGGCTGTGATCCCCAACCAGTAGCTCATGAGCAACATGTTGCTCTCCAATCCCTTGGATGTTGCTCCCAGTGGCCTCAAAGTAGCTGCTTATTTTTGAATTCCAGGCTTGGAGGCAAGTTTGTGTTGTATAAAGACCAGGTGCACTGCCAGAGTCTCAATGTAGGTTGACAATCCACATAGGGCCTACCAAATGGATAATCACAGCACTTATTTAGCACCAAAAGAACATTTTTCATGATACTGTTGCTCCCCAACTCCTTTTATTTATGAATGTTGCTCATGGGTTTAAAAGGTTGGGGATCCCTGCTCTAGGGTCCCCATTCTGTTTTCCTTCTTTATTCATATTCAGAGAGAATGAAGTGGAACAGAGAAATGGAAATATCTACACATTCCACTCAGCTGAGCATCCATATTACAGGCAAGGCAACACAAACTACAAAACAAGAAAATCTCTTTTTCCTTATAATAATAATATAAAAATATAATAATTAATACAATATTGAAGTACAGCATTCACCTGGTTAGCAATTGTTCTGTGCAGATTTATTCTTCATATATCTGAGGTATTGATAAAGGTATTAATGATGCTTTCAGCCATTTGCTAACATTTCCACTACACTAAGCAGCTGCATCAGAAATTCTTATAATATTACAATTTTGTTTAGAAGCCTCTGCATTTGCACTGGCTATAATAACTTACAATACAAAAAGACCCTTATGGTCTTGTAAGTGCTACCAGATTACAGCAGCACAAGAAATCTATGACTCAGGAAACTCTTTCTATATGCTATCTTTTAATTATTTAAACAAAACCGGATGGCATTCACTACAATGGTGGACCACATTTGACCTGCATTATGTATATACCATGTAAAATATGCATTACTGTATTCACAACTGTTTTGTGCTTTGACTTTGAGACTTAATTTAGCACATCAGGAATCACTTTGGATAGATTAGTTGAATCCATGCTCTCAGGCAAATCTCTCATGGGTATTCTCATTCCTGCTGAGATGATGTTTTAGAAAGCTGGCAAAAAAATGTAGAGGGCAGTGCCTTAAAACTTTTTATTGCTTCCATATATTGACAAGTATTCATACTGATTAGTTACTGATGCAGGATTCTATTTCTAACTGTTTACACTTGCATTATCAAGTTGTGGTATGCTGAGATAGAAATCTAATTTAGCAAATACGTGGGTATGATATTTGAGCACCTCTTTCAGCACTCTGTCAGATCACTTAAGAATATAGAAAGCACTCTCACTCAATGGTATAATGCTTTTTAGTGGTAGTAAGGGTTGTTAAATGAGAGCAGGAATTGACCGAAACCAGATGAACAGAAAACAAAATACATATGTAAGTGAGATGTTCAGATAAAGGGTGGAAAAGAAGACAAAGCAGAGACATGTTACCTGCAATAAGTCAGGACAAAATGGCAACAAATATAGATCTACCATCTTTATTCCAAAAATTTTTACAATGTATCAAAATAGGGAATTTTCCACTTTGTCTGTTTGACACTTAAGAACTCTAAGATAGTATGGTCACTACATCATGCATGTGATACATTTGTATCACATTTTGAGGCATCCATAGTTCCCAAAGCAAAGTTAACTTTTGGAGACTTGGGGCAGATTTACTAGGGTTTAAAGTGGCTAACGCTAGCATCAATTCGCAATAGACACCCGCAGGGACATAGCTGATTTATTAACAGGCGCTGGCGCCAATTCGCTAGTACTATCAGTGATTTGTACTTTTCGCTCTGGCAAACGGTCGTTACTACACAAATTCAAGCAGGAAAAATGCAGCATGTTGCGTCTGAACCTGCGTTTGGTGCCTACATGCGTTCCTGTGAGTACAGCCCCATTGGAAAGCATTGAGTGCGTCTATACCTGCGCTCCCCTGCGGCTGAACACAGCAAAATGGTACTCAGGGGAGCGTAGGTAATAACGCTTGTGTGTAAGAGCCCTAATGTTACTTCAACAGTTTTTACAACAGTGATTTTCGACTGGCAGAAACAGCTGATTCAATCCTATATTATAAGCATTGGCAACAGCTGTAATTCACATGACTGAGGACACAGGGAGGATTTTTGTCTAAATATGCGCTACAGTCTGAAATCTGTCCCATACATGGTCTGACTTAAGAGCTACTAACTGATGGGCCCACACGCTGCATATGAATCCCAGACTATTTTGAAAATAATATGCATAGCTCTCTCTTATTATCAAAAGTATAGAAAAAGTTCAGTTCATCCACATTACTGGAAATCAGGGCTAATGATTGGGTTGTTTAACATTAAAGCATGTTTATTGGTCTACTTTCACATAGAACACAAGGGATATATTAATTGTCATTTATGGGAGATTATATACATACAAAGTATAATGTAGATGTATTTTGGTCCCCTCAAAAAACAGCAGCTGCCTTTTTACTGCAGTATCAAAGTAACAATATATTAGTAGAAAAAACTTACATTCAACCATCAACACAACATTTGTGTGTAAGTGAAAGTAGCCAAACTGATCTGTGAGCTGATCCAGAGAAAAGTGAACTGAATCGATACAATAGTTGCTAATATTCCTCATATACTGCTGATACATATTGTAACTAATTGTATCAACTAATTGTAGCAAATTGTTACAGTTCAGATGCTCCTGGATCACTGAGCTGCCAGACTGAAACCCCAGGTACAGGAATATTACATTTTAAACTTCAATTTTGGGAAAACAGTAAAAAGTAAAAGAAGGAAAGCAATTGAAAAAAAGTCTTGATTTCTGTTGAACATTCTGGGAGGTGAACATCCCCTTTAAAGAAACAGTCACCAATATCACAATGGTTCCACTGAACTATACAAATAGGTGTTGATAAAACTCACAGAGGTGTGAAAGTGAGATCTGGTCACAATGGTAATATAATGGCTACATCACACCATCATACCTTTTCCAGTTTCAGATAACACCTACCTGAACAGATCAATGAAACTACCATTGACAATTGATGGTATTTATTTTTTGTGTAATGTAAGTATGAAACACTCCCCACATACCAAACAATCAGATGGAGGATTAGAAGCTGCTTTGTCTCTTGGTCCCTCCCCCAGCAGCACCCTCTGCCCCTGACCTCTGGTCAGTCAGAGGTTTTAAATTTTTTTTCTTTGAAAATTTCTTAAAATTTTTCATGCAAACAGTTTTGGGAAGGCTTAGCCTCCCCAAGCCTTAATCAAAATCCGCCTATGAGTGTGGATTTTAATGAACGTTACCTCTTTCACCAGAGTTGCCTTCGCCACCTCAGACTTGAAGTGCTATAAAGCCGCTAGATCTTCCTCAATCTTCTGTCACTTATATCATATCCTGTCTACCAGAAATGCATCAAAGTTCAACAAACGCTTGTGACCTTTTTTTTTTTTCAGTATGATTGCCTGCAAAACTACTAACTTCGTTTTTTAGTGTAACCGGTTTTCCCCATACATTTTTAAACATATGGAACATTAATTTTACAGTGGGCTCATGTGTAGGGCATTATATATATATATATAGTATCTTTATTATGGTTTACATGTTTGAAAAAGTGGAATTTGTAAGTATTTACACCAACATTTAACGTTTAGGGGCAGATTTACCAATGGTCGAATTTAGAAGTGAAAAAACTTCGAAATTCAACATCGAATTTTTTTGGGGGTTGGGTCATTTTCAATAGAATATGAGCGTTTTTGTTAGAAAACGGGCGTATTCGATCGAATGAAAAATCGTTAGAATTGTTCGATTCGATCAAACGATTCGAATCGATTTCACCAAAATCCTTTGATTTCTCAGAACTTAGAAAAATTTTCAGGACAAGTTCTGTGATGTCTACCACAGGCTAAAATGGCAATTCGGCAACTTTAAGCTGCCGAATAGTCGAAGTCAAAGGATTTTTAAAGGGTCAGTACTTTGAAATTTGAATATTTACATTTTTCAATTCAAATCGAATTTTGGGCTATTCGATAGTCGAAGTAGCCCAAAATTACTTAGAAATTTTAATTTTATTCGAATTTTCACTTCGACCTTTAGTAAATGTTCCCCTAAGTATTTGCACCAACATTGAACATGAAGACGTCTGTACAACTTAAAATTTCCGGGCCTATGCAAATTGACTACCAAATTTTTTTTAGGCACAAATGAACGGTAGCACACCTTCGCTATCAAATTCTCGCATTGCCAAAGTAATGCTAGTGAAAAGTTGCCAGCATTTGGCACCCAAGACACAACTCTGCATACAGTATTAGTGAATTGGCATAGTCTGAGCGCATTTGTGCATGGCGAAGTGTTGCGATGTGTGCAAAGCGGACGCTGCCAAGAATTCGCCAGCTAGTAAATCTGCCCCTTAGGGGGTTATTTATTACAACTCAAATTTATGCATTAATTAAATTAATTAAACTAGCTTGACCAAACTGAAATCCATGATTCTACCATATTTATTATTAAATAACAAAAAAAGTTGGGTCAGGGAGAAAACACCCTAGTTAAAACCTTGAATTTTTCGAATTATCGAATGAAATCCAGCATAGATCACTATATTTTCAAATTGTAAAAGGGACATCTCCCATTGATTACACATGACCTGGCCTGTTTGAAATAATGATTTTCAGATTCTGTCTTTTTGCAGCTTCGGGGTTTAATAAATCTCGAAAAATTTGAGTTTTTGCCCAAAAAAATCTCAACCAGAATAAACTCGAATTTTGTAAATTACCAGTAGTTAAGTCAATCCAGATGTAAATTATTTGAAATATCTTTAGATAGTTTGACTACAGAAGCAGACATTGTTAGAAGGTTCACATAAAGGACATATGGGTCTTATTTATCAACACTGGAGACAAACATAACCAATGATTTTGCCCAAAGCAAATTCCAAGGCCTGAATAGTAACACTAAGGGGCAGATTTGAATTTCGAGTTATTTTTAGTGTACTTTCTAATAGGGAATAGTCCAAAATTCGATTCCAGTTTAAAAGAATTTGAATATTCAAATATCTGTACTGTCTCTTTAAAAATTAAAATTCAACCATACACCACCTATAACCTGCCAAATTGCTGTTACAGCCCATAGGACCTTCTAGACCTTATATGGATTCATTTGGTGGACTTTGAAAAATCGAATTTGAATGAAAAAAATTAGATTGACAAAATTTGAATTGCTCGATTCGAATGCGGACTATTCCCCAGCAATTAGAAAATTCAATTTTTTAAATAAATTTCGATACAACTATACATTTTCTCTCTATAGATATATTATGTAAAGACTATGTATTATATTATAATATCAATTTGTTTTCTAGACATCTATTTATCTTGTGAACCATGGAGAGGCTGGGCCAATCCGATGTAACCGTTGCAAGGCTTATATGTGCCCATTTATGCAGTTCATAGAAGGAGGAAGAAGATATCATTGTGGATTTTGTAGCTGTGTCAATGAGGGTATACTAAACAATTACATATATAATTCTTATTTTTCTGCAGTATCATGCTTTATGTACAGTATACTTTTAATAGATGGGTTGGGAATTATGTTAAATTTTTATTCACCTTGCATAGGATAAGAAATATGATAGTGATCTAGTCAATGCTTCAAAAACTTTAAAATAATTCTCTAGTGCACATTTTGTTGACAGAAAATGAGACATGTTCCTAGAATCTCAGTAGTGCTCTCTAGTAAAGGCAAAAAAGAAAGAAAGAAAGAAAGGTTGTGGGAGCACTCCATAGCTAAATAAAAATGTACTAAAATACAATGGAAGTGCTACTGTTCTGGCCAAATTAACTATATACATAGGGGAAAAAGAGGAGAGATTGATCAATGCACATTCCCTGGTCCCCTGTCATATAAGTAATCTATGCAGTTGCATGTGTACAAAGACAGGGATTTTTTAGTTACAAAATTATGATCATAAGATTGATAAGTCACCACACCACGTCAAGTTAAAACCCATATGGCGGTCCCTAACTATTTACCTCTGGTCATAATATCAAATGCTATAGCCTCCCGGCATGAGAGCATTACCTGAAATAAAGGTCTCCCGACCTGGGCATTGGTTTCATCCATTGGGCTTAGTCCTCCCCACCATTAGCTTTCAAAGAGGAGAGACAACCTAGATCCTAGATTTGGTTCCATGAGATTAATCCTCCCCCCCCTTGCGGCTTTTAAGAGAGAGAAACTTCCCGGACCAACACCCACTCTCTAGTAAAGGGGAACTGGAATTTCACATATTCAGTGCATGCTTCTGTGTTTTCCAGCACAGTTTTCCTGTCGCTGCAGTGCTGCTGAAAACAAGAATTGACTGGACTGTACAAATGTTTTCTACTTAAAGGCCAACTAAAGCCTAAAATAGAATAATGTTAGAAATACTCTATTTTATATACTAAATTTAAACCTTTTGCTCCAGAAGCCTAATAAGACAAATTATTTATTCTTTCAAAGTTGGCTCAGGGTGCTGTCATCTTGCAACTTTGTTAGACATCTCTGCAATACCAAGTCTACACACATGTTCAGTGTGGTCTGGGCTTCAGTTGGGAGGCTAAGCTTAGGGATCATCATAAATGATCAAAGCAGCACAAGTCAAGCAATATCTGCCATAGAAGCTGAGTCTGTGGATACAAATCTACAGAGTTGTTATAGGGAAACAAACAAAGCTGCTCGAGTTCTGGGAAGTAAGGTGGGGGGGCTCCCCCTTGTCATTTGAAAGTATGATTGTTTCCCTGCAGAGAAGTTCGGGACCGTCTGAAGTTTCCAATCTGCAGTTGTCAGAGCATGTAAATCGAAGGGGGAATTTCACTGCATACAGTCAAGTTTATTATAAAAACGGTACATGTTTTTTAGTTAAAATATATTGGATATAGATTTCTTTTTCATTAAAGGAAGTAAAAGTAGGATTTAAATTGTTTGCCTTTACGTCCACTTTAAGTCAGTGAGAAGTTATCCAAGGCTAGCAGTGGGCATTACAGGTCCCATACCTGTAATAGGTAGTGGAATTGAGATTCAAAAACGTATAACACATTCCCATTCTGTTCCCTAGTGGGTTAAGTGTTGGTCCTACAATTCTAAATTAAACAAATGGAGTTAAAGTTCCTTCTGTACCCTCTCTCTTTGTCTCTCACTGGGGAAGAAAGGATGAAAGACTAATAACACCAGTAATAATAAACCTTCTAAAATATTGTTTAACTGTTCCTTACTTTAATAATACAAATTATTATAATAATACATTTGACTGTACTATCAACATAATAATTTTCTATTTGCACTGGATGTGTTACAGCATTCAGTGTTACATCCTTGCATTTCAGTCTCCAGCAAATCACCATTAGAATTCAGCTCCCCTCCTGCAGCTTCCTTTTATTTATTTATATTTGATTTTTGGGAGGGGGGGTATGGATTTTGTCATTCAAGGCAAAAACTGTTGGTGAAATAAACATGAGCTTAGTGAAAGCAAATTTTTTTTCACAACATGAATTTCATTATTTAATATCTTTTCATATTTAAAAATGTTGCCATGGACCAAGGTACTGACAGTTTTGCAGATGTCAGCTTTACTTCCCAATGCATTTGTTACCTCCAGGCAAGGCAGTTTGGACCGAATGTCATGTGATCCCATGAGAATTCAGTTAGACTGTCTGATAAGAGAATGGGATCTATAAATGCTCCTTTTTGGCATGGCTATGAGGCACAGGGAATTCCAACTATTCAAGCCATTGACTGGGAGAACCATAGAATGCTAATTGGCTATACTTTTTGATCGCCAAATGAGACAGGATTCAGACATCAACCTGTATATACATGCATCGAACTGAGTATTGATTTTCTTATGCCTGTATATGCCTATGCTTACATTCCTTACATTGTTGTAATGGATAATTCAGAAAAGTACTGACTGCATTATGTAACCTTTTAGCACTGGATTATTGCACACATATCCTCTGCTGTGCTTCATATGTAACATAGTTACTGTGAGGAAAACTCACCCTGGTGGTCCAGTGGTGCGGCGGGGACGCCCGCTGCGCCGCTCCTCTTGCCGGCTCCTTCCTAATGCGCGCGCGCCGCGCACGTCGGCTATTTAAAAGCGCAGGCGTGCTGGCGCGTGACGTAAGCGTGCAATGGCGCCAAATTTTAAAAATTAAAGGGGTATTTAAAGGGGAGTGCTTCCCTGCCCATGATAGGTTTATTCCTGGTGCCTGTATTTGTGCTTTAAGCTTCTGTCTGTTCCTGATTCCTGTTTTTTACCCTGCCTGGCTTTGACTATTCTGAATCTCTGTATCCTGACCTGTGCCTGTTATTTGACTACTGATTCTGCCTCATCCTGCTGATTGATTACCCGGTTTTGACCCTTGCCTGCCTGATGATCCTAGTTATCTGCCTGCCTCGACCCAGCCTGCCTGACTACGCTGTTGCCTCATCCTGTTGTACCGTGACCTTCGGCCTAATGAACTATCTACTGTCGTGCCCCTTTGCTTGCCAGAACTCCTCGCCCTGTTCCTCTCGATAAGTCCAGGTGGCATCTAAGTAGCTGAGAGCTCCTCCCGAAGCCAAAGGTGGTCACACTACTGGTGAAGCCGAGCTGAGACCAGGGAACTTGGCATCTGTTCTGGTTTCGGGTGCCGACCGTGACAGTTACATAGTTAAATTGGGTTGAAAAAGACAGAGTCCATCAAGTTCAACCCTTCCAAATTAAAAACCCAGCATACACACACACACACATCTCCACTCTTTCACACAAACCATATATGCCCATAGCTATACTAACTGTAGAGTTTAGTATCAAAATAGCCTTTGATATTATGTCTGTCCAAAAAATCATCCAAGCCCCTTTTAAAAGCATCAACAGAATCAGCCATCACAACATCACCCGGCAGTGCATTCCACAACCTCACCATCCTGACTGTGAAGAACCACCTACGCTGCTTCAAATGAAAGTCCTTTTCTTCTAGTCTGAAGGGGTGGCCTCTGGTGCGGTGATCCTCTTTATGGGTAAAAAGGTCCCCTGATACTTGTTTATAATGTCCTCGAATATATTTGTAAAGTGTAATCATGTCCCCTCGCAAGTGTCTTTTTTCCAGAGAAAACAACCCCAACCTAGACAGTCTCCCCTCATAATTTAAGTCTTCCATCCCTCTAACCAGTTTAGTTGCACGTCTCTGCACTCTCTCCAGCTCATTTACATCCCTCCTAAGGACTGGAGTCCAAAACTGCATTGCATACTCCAGATGAGGCCTTACTAGGGATCTATAAAAAGGTATAATTATGTTTTCATCCCTTGAGTTTATGCCCTTTTTTATGCAAGACAGAACTTTAGTAGCTACAGAATGACACTTCCCAGAAGTATACAACTTGTTATCTATGAAAACCCCAAGATCCTTCTCACTTAAGGAAACTCACAACACACTGCCATTTAGTGTATAACTTGCATTTATATTATTTTTGCCAAAGTGCATAACCTTGCATTTATCAACATTGAACCTCATTTTCCAGATTGCTGCCCAGTTTCCCAACTTAGACAAATCACTCTGCAAAGTGGCAGCATCCTGCAAGGAATCTATAGCTCTGCACCATTTAGTATCATCTGCAAAAATAGAAACCGTACTTTCAATGCCCACATCCAGGTCATTAATAAACAAGGTGAAAAGCAAGGGACCCAGTATAGAGCCCTGCGGTACCCCACTAACAACACTGGTCCAATTAGAAAATGTTCCATTTACCACCACTCTTTGTAGTCTATCTTTTAGCCAGTTCTCTATCCAGGTGCAAATGCTATGTTCAAGGCCAACATTCCTTAATTTAACCAGTAACCTTCTGTGTGGCACTGTATCGAATGCTTTAGCAAAGTCTAAGTAAATCACATCCACTGCCATCCCAGAATCGAGGTCCCTGCTTACCTTCTCATAAAAAGAAATTAAGTTAGTCTGGCAAGATCTATTACGCATAAAACCATTCTGGCACAAACTCATAGTGTTGTTATTTGCTATGAAGTCCAGTATCCTATCCTTTATTAATCCTTCAAAAAGCTTTCCTACCACAGACGTCAGACGTCAGACATGTGCAAACTAGTTTATTAATTCATATAACTGACATGCTATTTGTATATACACTATAAAGATTTAAGTATTATTTAGTTTATTACTAAAAAAAAACAAACACATTCAATACTATAATACAGTATTTATATGGCATTCTTGGAAATTAGCACCACCTTATGTTTAACAGACAGCATAGCAATGAATGTTTAGAAATGCAAGTGCATAATGAGGTGTCCTACAACAGAGGAACTAAACAGAGAAATAACAATTCTAGTAATGTATGAAAGTCATTTGGCAAAAGATGATTCAAATATCATGGTCAGTTTACATGTTCACCAGTTTGCAGTTTCTTGCTAATCCACAGATTCTACCCTCAATTATGCTTAGTAAAATTCATTGAGGCAAATTCGGAGAATGGTTTCTGAAAAAAGCCTGTGACAAGCAGGATGGTTGTGACATATAATAATTAAAATGCTAACATCCATGTTGTTGGGAGATAATCATGTAAACTTGTTTGATTCAGCTCCACGTTCCTTTAAATTCAAAAGTAATCACCAGTGCAAGTGCAGTTAATGGGCACCACCATTCATGTCTGAAGAAAACTTCAAGCACAGCACCTGTCTTCTTAGAATAAAAGCCTTTATTAGTTACACATGTCAACAATCTGGACACAGCAACGTTTCAGGCCTGTTTGGCCTTTTCTTGAAGTCTTATGCATTTACATTCCAGCTTCATGATGAATATATTGGTTTAACACTCCTTCCCTTACAAACCAAAATCTGTTTGGACACTTGAAAATTTCCTTTGAAAAAGTGTACACAAGTAATTGACAAATTAAGCCTTTTTATGTTACTACTTATCTGGTGTGTCATTCTCTCAATACAATTGGAAAGTCCTGGAAAAAAGCAAAAATGGAGCTGCTGGTGTTTAGATCTCCTTCCTGCTTTCTACGATGTGTTCCACATGTGATATCCCAAATGCAGTCCCAGATTTGTGGAAAGGCCACAAAAGTCTGGGCCTAGGAAGGCAGAATTTTAGGAGCTGCATACCACCCAGCTGATTCACAATGGGTTTGGAATCCCCTCCTGCACGAGTCCGGAGCCCAGATTTCATTTGCGGATCTGCCTATGGAGAAGCCAACAGTGGCTAAGATTTTGCTATCAAAAGTGTAGAACTCACCCTTTTCCCTAACCTTTCTAACGCATAGTCTTTTGTCCCTTCCCTTTACTTGTTTTAGGATCTGCTTTTTTGTTCTGTTGCTACAATGAATTCCTGTTTATATTTCCATAGTGCCAACATTTTACTTTCAACATCTGGACCATATTGGCAGAAGAGTTGACCATTATGAAAGACCAGAGCTATCGCTTGGCTCTTATGAATATGTTGCTACACTGGATTATTGCAGAGTATGTCAATTAAGGTTTTTCATATTGTGTTGATTTTAAACAATGTTTTCAGCCCTATGCTCAACTATAAGATAATGACATCATAGGTTACGGCAAGTTTGGATTAGTTGCCAATTGGTAATATAATAAGACACAACAAGAAATAATCTATAAGACAGCAAATTCATAAATTTTGTTACAGCATACATACAGTACATTTATACTATTAGTACTTGCTAGTTAACCTTTTTTTACACTTTAGTAATTTTTTTTTGTGAGAGGAATTACCCCAGTGCACATATTTTAAATCTATCACTATATTTATTTAACACTGACTTTTTTATTTGTCCTAGAAAAACAAGCCTCCAAATCCACCAGCATTCATCTTCATGATAGATGTTTCCTACAGTAATATAAAGAATGGTGTTGTTCGGTTAATATGCGAGGAGTTGAAACTTCTGTTGGAGAAGCTTCCAAGGTAGTTTCAGCTTCACTTTCCTTTAAATTCAAAAGTAATCACCAGTGCAAGTGCAGTTAATGGCCACCACCATTCATGTCTGAAGAAAACTTCAAGCACAGCACCGGTCTTCTTAGAATAAAAGCCTTTATTAGTTACACATGGCAATAATCTGGACACAGCAACGTTTCAGGCCTGTTTGGCCTTTTCTTGAAGTCTTATGCATTTACATTCCAGCTTCATGATGAATATATTGGTTTAACACTCCTTCCCTTACAAACCAAAATCTGTTTGGACACTTGAAAATTCCCTATGAAAAAGTGTACACAAGTATTTGACAAATTAAGCATTTTTATGTTCATACTGACAAAAAAACAAACCTCTGTCAGTAATATTTGGCCAAGTTAATTTGAAACACATAAAAAATTACATACTATACTTTATGGGGAAGATTTATTAAGGGTCGAATTTAAAATTTGAACTAGAATTTTCTAATTTTTTTATAGTCAAACCTGTCAAATTAGAGTAGGGAATTATCCAAACTCAATTTGAGTTTTTTAAAAAATTCGAATTTGATTTTCGAGACTCTGGACCTTCAGGAATTCAAATTCACCACCTAAAACCTGCCAAGTCAATGGGGCGAGGTCTAGGGACCAATTTGGAGATGTTTGCAGCCTTTCTGACATTCAAATTTTTTTCGGAGTAAAAACTCAAATCGAGTTCGATCAACCTCGATTCAAGTTTTCAGGTCATTTAAATTAGTCCAAGTTTTAATAATTTGATTTTATTAATACATTTTGCCAGGTCAAATTTCGAATTCATTGCAATTCAAGGGAGTTAAAAAATGTCCCTCCCCATGTACATATGACATCCCTCTTTTATATCATCTATATGCTATGAACAATCTTAAATATATTTATGAAAGCCATTACACGTAGAGTAACAAGGAATTCTATCATGGGTGCATAGATGTATTTGGACATCTCTGTTCATTTGTATTTTTTTTAAACTAAACAATATCAGAATTACCCAAAATGTTAATATCATATGACTCTACATAGGCCACTTGTGTTAATGCATCAATGTTTCTCAGACTTACCTATAACAAATGTTTTTCTTTTTGCCTGCAGAGAGGAGAATGCAGAATCATCAGCAATCAGGGTTGGATTTGTCACATATAACAAGGTTCTACACTTTTATAATGTCAACAGTAACCTGGCCCAGCCTCAGATGATGGTGGTTACAGACACGGCTGAGGTTTTTCTTCCTCTGTTGGATGGATTTCTAGTCAACTTTAAGGAATCAAAATCAGTGATTAACAAGTAATGTTATTTCAATAGAATCCATTTTTATTACATGCTAAAATGTATTTTCTTTATTGGGCCGATTTACTAAATCCACATGTATTCATGTGAATAAAATCGAATTCGATCGAATTCGATTGAATATTTGGTCGTAGGATCTATTCTATTGTTCAAATATGCAAATTAGGCATAATGAATGATAGAATAGATTCGAATATTCGATCATTTAATCAGCGAATAAAATAAAAATGTTAAAATATTCGACTGCCTACTTCGCCAGATTGGACCTTCCGAATTGCAATAGAAGCCTATGGGAACCCTCCCATAGGCTTCTGAGTCTAAGTCCTGATCGAATAGGATTCGAACGATTCGTACGAATTATTTGAATGATCGAATGATTTATTCGACTGATCAAATAAATTATTCGACTGATCGGATAAATTTGTATTCGATCGTCGAATGATCGAAAATCGAATAAAAGGTAGCCTAAAACTATTCAATTAGCATTCGATGATCGAATGCTAATCGAATATCGAATTTGGTTGAGCTAATTATGGGGAATAATAGTAAATTTGCCCCTACGTGTAATAAAGTAAGTGATGCAGAAGAGTAACAAAATATTTCTGAAATAGAAAACACCTGCCTATGAATATCCATGCTGTTCAAGAAATAGTGTAAATAGTATTTTATTTTGCATAAAAGTGTTCCAGTTGCTGTTACATTACAGCTCCCAGAATGCTGTAAGGTCATCCATTAGACATTTATAGCAATAAAAGTTACAAAGTTTTTGGTCTAGTTAATTCATACCAGCCAATCATGCAGCATTAACTGGTCACTTTATTGAGAGGAAGCATATGATTGTTTGCTATAAATTTCTAGATTTGGAGCAAACATTTGAACATTTATTACATTATCCAAAATTCCTATAGAGTTGTAAACGCTGAACTGTCTACATTCACTAGAAGCCTTCAGATGTTGTTAGATCACTGAATGTTGGGCTGTATAGTCCTTTTACTTTGTTGGCTAATCTATAATTTTGCCAATTCTCATTATAAAAATTACACGTAGAATGTTTGTCCTTTAACAAATGATCAGCAACTGAATTGTGACAGACTAGCTATAACTGAATACTACATTTGGATATTGGTTGTTACATGTAGATTTTTTGATACATTACTTTCATAATCTACAAATACTCTAGCTACAGTGAAGTAGAGGGCATTTAGTCCTTTTAAATGGATTATTCACCCATTGAAAGCTGGAAAGGAACACAAGGAAGGCAAATAATTAAAAAAACAATTAAAAAATGAAGACATTTTGAAAAATTGATAAGAATAGGACAGTCTATAACATACATGGGGTCCATTTATTAAATCTAAAATTTGGGGAAAAAACTTGAATTGCTGGAGATTTATTATATCCCCAAGCTGCTAAAAATACAAATCCAAAAATATACCATCTCTAACCTGTCGAGGTCATATAGAAGACAATGGCAAATGTCCCTGAAGTTGTTTCTTGACATTGTGATTTGCGCTGGATAATCAGATAAAGTCAGGGTTTTAATACTATAATCCGAAAAATTTAAGTTTTTGCAGCGAAAAGTCCATACAGTTGAGTCGAAAAATGATTGATAAATGAGTGGATGAATTAGTGTATGGAAGTTTGGCTAGCTTTGTTATCATTAAAAATTTTAGATTAATTTGAGTTTTAGTAACCTATGAGACCTGATTGAGTTTTAGTAACCCCCTAAATGTATAACTAGGAACTACCCCTTTAACTGGTTGTTGCCCTTAAAGTTATTGCTGTTGCTTAACATGTTGTCCAATAGCTAAACCAATTCCATTCTCATGCAGTTTATTGAGTCAGATTCCCGAGATGTTTGCTGATACTAATGAAAGTGAAACGGTCTTTGCTCCTGTTATCCAGGCTGGCATGGAGGCACTTAAGGTTTGAATTATATTATAGCATTTCTTTATGTTGCTGTTTTTGTTTGTACTATATTTAATAGATGGAATAACTCATCTCTCTCTCTCTCTCTATGGGGTAAATTCACCAAAGGGCGAAGTGGCTGACATTAGTTAAAATTCGCCAGCTTGACGTCATTTCGTAACTTCGCAAATTCACTAACACTGACTGGCGAATTTTCACTAGCGAAGTAGATAGACTAGCGCAACTTCGCACCCTAACGCCAAGTGAAGTTGGGCACTGATGAAGGATTGTAATTAAGCAAATTCACTAAGATGAACATTTTACTGAACGTTACCACTTACGCTAGACGTTACTTCGCCAGGTCAGACCTGGTGAAGTTCAATACAACAATACTGGCGTCTTTTACCTTTTGTAGGGTGATAGTCTGAAAAATTGCAAAATTTTTCCGGGGATTACCCTCCTTCCCCCCTACATTTCCTAACATATGGCAACTCAACTATACAGTGGGAACATGTTTAGGGCAATAGGAAAAAATTATTTTATTTATTAAAGGTTTTCTGGGCTTGTTTAGTGTAATGTAGTGGCTGTAACATATACTTCTATTATACTTTGAAATTCGCACTGTATGCAAATTAGCCATCGCTAGCATAAATGTGCTTTGCCTGGCGAACTAACACTAGCGCAACTAGGCTACAGTTCGCCAATCTGAGCGTAACTTTGCACTTTAGTGAATTAGCGTAGCACTGGCGAAAATTCACCTGTCGAAGTGCGGCGAACGTTAGCGAAGGCAACTCTAGCACATTTTTGCAGCGTAGTGAATTTGCCCCTATCTCTCGCTCTCTCTCTCTCTCTATATATATATATGTGTTTTGTATATATATAACACACACACACATTGGTGTTATAGTGAAATTAAATTAAGCTCTGTAATTAAACAGTGTACATAAAAGAAGAAGGCATGTGCATGAGCTTTTGCTTAATTTTGTACAGCGTACGCATGTGTATTTATATAGGCTGAACTCTAGTGGGGCTTATTAAAGTAGACTATCTACAGTTTATGTGGGGTCCTCAGTCTTTATTGAGTCATCAATAATTTATATAGAGCCAGCAAGCTACTCTCTGTATATTACTGTGTTATGAAATACAAATTATGTCACATTTTACAATATTACTACAGTGGCCCTGACGTGGAGCTTTCATTTTCTTTTGAATCAAAACAGGCGTCGGAAAGTGTGGGCAAGCTTTTTATCTTTCAGTCATCGCTACCAACTGCAGAGGCACCTGGGAAGTTAAGGAACAGAGATGACAGGAAATTAATAAATACTGAGAAAGAAAAGGTACCGACCAAGATCAGAACTATGTAATAAAACATCTGTTAATGTCATTTGGTAATAAAGAAATGTGTATCAAAAATATACATCATTGTAAGAGAATAGTAAAATAATCATCCTGACATACCAGTACAGTATCTACAATGGCTCTATATCTGTATGAAGGAACATTTAACAGTCATTTTATATTTAATGGCAAATGAAACATTAAACAAGAAAAATTTTTAAGGAGAACTATACCCCCCGAACAATGTAGGTCTCTATAAACAGATATTGCATAAAACAACTCATGTAAAACCCTGCTTCATGTAAATAAACCATTTTCATAATAATACACTTTTTTAGTAGCATGTGCCATTGGGTAATAATAAATAGAAAATTGCCATTTTAAAAAATAAGGACAGCCTCCTGGGATCCTAGGATCCAACGGTGCACACAAACATACCAAACAAACTATAAAGTTAGGTCACATGAGCCAATTAACAGAGTTGTGACTTTTGCTTCAACACTTCTTCCCTTTACAGTTAGAGTTGAAATATTTCTGGTCAGGTGATCTCTGAGGCAGCACACAGACCATCATGAATTGGTGGTTCAAGGCAAGAGATGTAAAAGGGCAATATTTACTTAAATATATATACTAGGTAGATAAGATTCTTTAATATGTCACTTGATTTGATATAAACTGTTGCTCAAAAATTCATTTTCGGGGTATAGTTTTCCTTTAACCTTGTGTAATGGAAATGATTTCTGGTACATAGATGCTCATAACTTGCCAGATATGAGGGGAGCAAATCATTGCATCAGGCTGCCAGACATGACTTTTATGAGTATTTGTGAGTCTTACAATATGTTGATTTGATTAGGCTGGTTGGTAACTGTGGCCTACTGTTAATCATCCTGCTGTATCCCTGGTTTTAGCTCATCTGTGCTCAGCCACAGATATTCAAAATCCTGTACTGTAAGAAGTACCAGAGGGAAATTCTATTGGAAATTAAAATAATATCCTTTTAAACATAAGATAATGAGTCACAAGAAACTAATGGGATTATATAACAAAAGAAACTATGCATTTATTTTCCCAGGTGCGGTTACCCACATCTAATACTATTTAGTGGTCAGATGTTTAAAAGCAAACATCTTATTGGTTGCTATGGTTAACTTCACCTTAAAATGTAGTCTTTTATTACATATGGGGGTGATGTAATGTAAAGGAGGTGCATAGAAAATGACTTTGTTTAATGCAGAATTCAACCCCGTAGACCCGCTTCCCCTGCTCCCCCCGGGCTACCTCTCCCCCAGGCCAAATGCCCCTAAATCGCTGCTTACCCCTCCGTGCAGGTCCCCTCCAGCCAGGTTCCCAGGTGCCATCTTCTACAGCAACATCTTCTTCCGGGATTTGGCGGCGCCTAAAGTTCACAAAGTTTGCTGATTGAACTTCGTGAACTTTGGGCGCATGCCCAGTAGTACAAACTGGCAAATGCGTCCTACTGCGTATGCGCTGTGGGGCGCCTACAGTAGAAGGAAGAAGACATTGCTGTAGAAGATGGCGCCCGTGAACCAGGCAGGAGGGGACCTGCACGGAGGGGTAAGTAGCGACTTAGGGGCATTTTCCCTGGGGGAGAGGTAGGCTGGAGGGAGGGGGCCTACAGGGAGGTGGGGGTTAGCGCAGGAGGGGCTGAATTCCCCTTTAACTGTGAGAAGACATGGGGGTATATTTATCAAAGAGTGAAGTTAGAGATCTCCACAGTCTGCTAGAGTGAAATACCACCAATCTCCATTCATTTCTATTGAAATTTCTGTGGCAGAATTTCACTATAACGGGCTGTGGTGATTTCTAACTTCACTCTTTGATAAATATACCCCATGAACTATATGGGTATATTTATCAAAGGGTGAAGTTAGAGTTCTGCTAGAGTGAAATTCCACCAATCTCCATTCTTTTCTATGGGAGAAAGAGAATTTATTACTAGGTGAAATGAAAGTTTATGCTTTCATAAATATGCCTTTCAAAATCCCATAGAATCCCATAGACACGAATGTAGAGTTGTGGAATTTCACTCTAGAGAACTGTGATGACCTCTAACTTCACTATTTGATAAATATACCCAGAGCAAACAGGGCTGTGGTAAAACTTCCATTAACAGTTACCTTGCACAAACTATGCTTAGATATTAGAGATACTGGCATCAGAAATTAAATCTGCTTTTACATTTACCATAACATTGTCTTTGCATACTATTTATGATTTTGCCATGAAAGTATTTGCCCTAAGTTTTTACATAACTTTTTTGATCCCCTGGGTTTCTCTATGAAGAGGCTGCCATATGTGTGCAGCAGTAGTATGTTTAGAATTAGAAACTTTGACTTTGAGGTTGAGAAGAGACAGCCAGGTTGGCAAAAAAGTCAGGCTTTGGATTAACAATAACAGGATTTGGCCTTTTTCAGCAGGATTCGGATTCAGTGAATTCTTGATCCCTGATTTGCATATGCAAATTAGGATTCATTCGGCATTCAGCTGCCTCTTTCTCAAAGGATTCAGTGGTTCTGCTGAATCCCAAAAAGTGGATTCGGTGCATCCCTATTACTTACAAAAGCAGACCTATTAGGAAAAAATATCAACATGACCTATAGTTAACTTTTAGGGGCAAATTTACTATTATTCCCCATAATTAGCTCGACCAAATTTGCAATTTGATAAGTATTCGACCATCGAATGCTTATCGAATTGTTTTAGGCTATCATTTTGCTTGATATCAGATTTCTCAATTAAATAGTATGATCAGATACCGATCATTTGATTTCACAACAAAATTTGAAATTTCCTTCGAGAGTCCGAAAAATTCAGACGACCGAACGCTACGATTGTACGAATGGTATTCGAGCAGGACTTAGTCTCTCAAGCCTATGAGGAGCTTCCCATAGGCTTCTATTGCAATTCGGTAAGTTCAATCTGTCGAAGTAGGCAGTCGAATAACTTTAAAATTTTAAATCCTTCGATCAGCTAATTATCGAATATACGATCATTCGATCTATTCGATATTCGATGATTGAAGAGGCCAAATTTCACTTTACGATTTCATGAAAAATTTGGACGATTGGTATTCAATCAAATTCGATCAAACTTCGATCATTTCAAGTGAAATTCGTAAATTTGCCTCTTAGTGTACATTATTACTTTTAAAAGTATTTTTAGTGTCACTATCACTTTAAGAAACTTTGGGTCAGAAATTAATTATCTTTTACTAACAAATTTGCTTTAAATGGAGGTTTTAAAAGCAAAATATTAGACTTGATCACAAGGTTCAGCCATAATGTTTGTCTTGTCCCTTCATAGACTCTTTTCATGCCCCAGAATAATGTTTATGAAAACCTGGCCAAGGAATGTGTGGCCAATGGATGCTGTGTCGATCTCTTTCTTTTCCCAAACCAGCATGTGGATGTAGCCTCCATGGGAACTGTGACAATGCAAACAGGAGGCAGTCTTTACAAATACAGTCAGTTTCAGGTAAGGGAATTTCTGGAAACACTCGTTGATTCTTTATGGAATGTAGGGGCTATGTAAGTTTTCAGGATAGCACTGCATCAGTGGATTGCTGATGTCCCCATGCTATGGGATTTTCTACCTGCCCATTACATGCACCAACAGTTAATCTGGAGGGGCTGAGTAAATAAAATCAGTCTCTGTATAGACAATGTTACTGCACAGAGGATTTGTTGCATTTCAGTGCCATCTACTGGTGACAATTCTTAATTTTCTGATGTTTTCTTATCTTACATTTTTAGGTGCACACAGATGGTCAGCAATTTATAAGTGATCTTAGAAAAGATATTGAAAAACGTATAGGATTTGATGCAATCATGAGAGTTCGTACAAGCACAGGTAAATTGGCAAAAGAGTGAGCCATATGTAAGATTGCACCTTACTAAAATTCTTGTACCTTTTCTAAAAAAGCAATAGAATGAATATACTATAGATTGTAAATAGTTAATACAGGCATGTTGCAGTTGTACATTTTTGGATCTCCTTAGGTTTCAGGCCTACAGATTTCTTTGGAGGAATCTACATGAGCAATACTTCTGATGTAGAAATGGCTGGTGTGGATTGTTACAAGGCCGTCACTGTGGAGTTTAAGCATGACGATAAACTCAATGAGGACACTGGAGCATTAATACAGGTATGTTAACATTAAATATCTAATTGTATGTCCCTTATAGTGAATTACACTTTGACGAAACTGTTTTTATGCAAATTTCACTTAGTTCATAACTAAACAGAGATTGTCATCCTTACCCTTCCTTAGGTAATAACATAAACAATAAGGTAGTATGTAGATAGTCAAAGCAGGAATTGTATGAAATATGTTTACTTTACCTGTTTCCCATCAATGAGGCAATTGTTTATAATTCTTTTACAGTCTGAATATAAATTAGGGAAACATTAGGCCCTCTAGGTCTGGGTGCTGTTAGTTGTACAGATGGTTGGACCTGCAGCCTAAAGCTATTATGTAAACTCCTTTTAAATATGTATGGGGATGTTTTAGATAAACCCAGACAGGATGGTAACAATTTAACATATTCAAGGAGACTGCCATTGTATATACATGTAGAAAAACAAACCATATGGTACCTTGGACATCAAAATTCAAGGTGCATTTGCACAGAAAGGTTGAAATAATGAAGCCATATTTAACTAAATGGAAAGTTCAAGACAGCAACAGATTACTGCTGCCTATCCTTGTTTTTTTACCAGACACATGAAATCTGGCACTGAATGAATAGCTGGAGAGCTACAATGTCCCACAACTTTTTACATTATCCATTTACATTATTAAACAAATAACAAGGATCCAGTTCACTCTTTATTTATATAAAGTAGACATTACAGATAAGCACACATTAGTTTATTATTTCAATATGCAAAAACCAGCTTGTCCTATATATTTCCAAGAGGGTTGGTCTTCTCCTGTTGCTTTTGCTGAAGAGTAAATTTGATTTGACCTGAGCTGGAGAGCAGAGAATGGCAACTAGGGCAGACATGTGAAGAAAGGGCTGCTGTGTCTATGTTGTCTCTTAATTCACGAGGTGGTGCTAGTTTATTGATTCTTTTATATGAATACTCTGTTTTTGATAAACACAAGAAGAGCTGCAGTTATCATGTGGGCCTGCAAATATATACTACAAAGCCAACTAATTCTAACCAGTTCATAGTTTTGGTGTAATTATTTAAATTAAAGGGCATGTAAAGGCAAAACAAAATAAAATACTATTTTTTACTTTCTTTAATGAAAAAGAACTCTATCTCCAATATACTTAAATTAAAAATATGTACCGTTTTTATAATAAACCTGACTGTATGCAGTGAAATTATTTTGTGTGTTGTATTTTTAATTTAATAAATGTAATTTTATTTTTAACTTAACTTTTTTTATTTTAGTGCGCATTACTGTACACAACCATCAGTGGCCAAAGACGTCTTCTTATCCATAACATCAGTCTCAGCTGTAGCTCTCAGATGGCAGATATCTACAAGAGCTGTGAAACAGATGTCCTCATAAACTTCTTTGCTAAATCAGGTAAGGCTCCCAAAAGGATTCACCTGTAATACCTGCCATCACTCTGGTAGCTTAACCATGTAAATCTTTTTTTTTTTAAAGCCATGCCAAATGTGGATATTTAACCACAGAACCATTAAACCATGAGACTATGAAATGTGCAGTAGAGACAATAACTAACCCAACAACACATTCAATATTTTAAAGGAGAAGGAAGGAGGTATTTTATTGCCAATAGATTAGCTGCAATAGTGCAAGATAGAATGCTATATTTATTTAATATAATGTTTTACCATACTTGAGCTCTAGAACAGTGATCCCCAACCAGTAGCTTGTGAGCAACATGTTGCTCTCCAACCGTTATTATATATAACAGTTCAGATGTTATATATATAACAGTTCAGATATCGGCAGATACAGAAGAAATTAAATCATCATGAAGCTTAGAAGCTTAGAAGTAACAGTAGACAGATGGTAGTTCACACTCTCAGGTCTTGTGAGGTGAAACAAAGTGAAATTTAGCCTTTAAAAATAAAATGTCACTTTGCACATACCATATATATATTTTAGTACATGATTTACATTTTTTTTCCCCTTAGCTTGTTTGTTGCTGAAAAAGGATGTGTGTGTATGTAAACGTGTGGATATTGCATGTTAAAATGAATGCACGAACAACTGTAGATTTAATCCAAGTCTGTCCAATCTATAGAATTCCTCTGGCTGCTGTTGAAATACATCTGACAAGTGATGCTGGAAGTTGTAGTTTTCCAACACTCAAGCTGTAACTTGGATACTCTTGTTTTAAACCCAACCACAAAGGTGTAATAGAGAGAAAATACCTTACTTTCCCATCCACTAGCAATTCACCCTGCGGTGTAAAATGTACTGCAAACCATTGCACGAAGACCATTTTCATAGATGCAATTTACAGGAAAATGGACAGCAACAGTGATAAGGCCTGTAATGGGACTCTGAGGGCAGCAGAGATGTCTCCTTAGGCAGGCTTATGAACATGATTACCAACAGAAAGCAGCTTATTATTTTTAAATGCTATTGTTTATTGTTCATGTTGGAACATATATTGTCTGCAAACCTGCCAGGATATTAGACTCAGCTGCTGAGATGGAATACAAATAAGGTAATAAAGGGAATCTGAATAGCATTGTGCCATGATGTTGTTCTACAGTGATATTGTTTATAAAACCTGATTTGCTAAACTTAATATAAACCTTTTTAATATCCTATGTTGTTATTTCTCTGCAGCATACAAAGCAATGCTTCACCATCCTCTGAAGACAGTTCGTGATGTGCTGATTAGTCAGACAGCACATATGTTGGCATGCTACAGAAAGAATTGTGCCAGTCCTTCAACTGTCAGTCAGGTGAGCACTTTCACTATGGTGTTTTAAGCACATTTCTTAGTGTTTCTTAACATAAGGTAGGGCAGATTGTGCAGCTGCCACTCTTTAATGGAACATGTCACATTCAAGTGCATTAGCTATAGACTCTTGTTTTACACACTGTCACAGTCTGCCATCCCCCATTTTAAGTTTTTTGTGCTGAGATCACCTCATATCAGACAGTGAAGGTAAATCAGGCTCAAATTAACCTGTACAACATCCTTTGGATCAGTTGTGTTTTATTTTCCTATCTCTCTCTCTCTTTGTGCTTCTTCCTTCAAGTACACTGTAATGACCTCTAATATTTCTCATAGAAACAAACCTAAATCCAACAAGCTGCTGTTTCTGTGACCAGTAGCTCATTCCCAAGATCTATAGTTTACCATTGACACCTACCATTCCCTCCTAACACATGCTTAGACCATCTGCCAGTTTTTTTATTAAATGACATTTGCTAGTACTGAAAAACAGTGAATTCCTTTTGTACATTACTGACATGCCAACTTTATTATGCCTGGAAAGTCATGTGCTCATGTAGATGTTCTAGTAAAAAATACCACGGAATTTCTTCTTTTTCAGCTCATCCTTCCAGACTCCATGAAACTGCTCCCTGTATATATGAACTGCTTGTTAAAAAATGAGGTGCTGATTGGCAGTCCTGAGGTTCCCACTGATGAACGTGCATTTCAAAGACAGCTGGTTATGTGCATGGACGTGGCAATCTCTCAACTGTTCTTCTACCCGCAGCTTCTACCAATAGTAAGTGAAGTCAGGGACTCTTTGCAAGAAGAAAACATCTGCTGCACCTACGGTAGTTAAAATTGACAAACATCTGCTGCACACAGTATTACCATGTGAAAGTAGACAATACAATACAATAAGGAAGACATCAGCATATGTTCTTTCCTTACTTAAAGGAAAACTATACCCCTCACACAATGTTGGTCTTGTTAAAAAGATATTGCATATAACAGAAAATTTGTAAAACCCTGCTTCATATATATAAACGGCTTTCATAATATTATACTTTTTTAGTAGTGTGACTTTTTTAGTAGTGTATGATTCACAGTGCACACAAAGATACCAAGCAACTTATACTTGTTAGGTCACATGAGACAATTAACAGACAGAGTAATGTTTGTTGCTTCCACACTTCTTCCTGTTACAGTTAGAGTTGTAGTATTTCTGGGCAGTTGATCTCTGAGGCAGCACACAGACCATCACAAAATGGTGGTTCAAGGCAAGAGATGTAAAAGGGCAATATTTACTTAAATATATATATTCCAGTTTGATAAGATTCTTTAATACGACACTTAATTTGATATAGACTGCTGCATAAGTATAATTTTTGGGTATACTGTTGTTTTCCTTTAAGGGATTGAAAGCTTGGGTACTATCTAATTACCTAACCTGTGTAGTCTGCATTGGGCAAGATATGGCTAAGTTCCCCTATATTGCTTTTCTTTACTTGCAAGAAACAATCCCGAAGAGGCAGCTTTAACAAATCAATGTGTTCTCAGGGGTAAAAAAATGCATGGTCTAGAGACTGCAGCAGCAACTAGACATGACTTGATGTGATACCTGATGGTACTTGCTTGTAGTTGAATGGAGTCCCAATGTCCTGTCCAGCCTTTGCTGATGCATCATTCACAAGCACCACCTAATTGCACTATAATAGAATTATTAATGCTGTGTGCATTGGCATAGTTACATGGTCACATAGTTAAATTGGGTTGAAAAAAGACAAAGTCAATCAATTTCAACCCCTCCAAATGAAAACCCAGCATCCATACACACACCCCTTCATACATTCACATAAATTATATACACCCATATCTATATTAACTATAGAATTTAGTATCACAATAGCCTTTGATGTCTGTCCAAGAAATTATCTAAGCCACTCTTAAAGACATTAATAGAATCAACCATCACAATATCACCCGGCAGTGCATTTCACAACCTCACTGTCCTCAGTTTGAAGAACCACCTACACTGCTTCAAATGAAAGTCCTTTTCTTCTAGTCTGAAGGGGTGGCCTCTGGTGTTGTGATCCTCTGTATGGGTGAAAAGGCATGCTGGAAATGATTCTATACCCAAACGCAACTTGCTTATGATGCACTTGATTGGGATGGAGTCACTTCCAGTGCACCAATGATATTATTAATGGCATTAGAATGTGATTACCTTGCTGCTAAAGTCAGTAGCAGCTTTTAAAATGGCAATCTAATGTCCTTGCTAATGCTGTGCACATTGGAAGAGACAACAGCACCTCAACTCACATTTATATACATATTTATATTTTTATTTATAAAATACTAAACCCCCTGAATTTATTGCAGTTGTTCATATTACTAAAATTAAAGTATCAGCTTAGAAGATACAGTATTTGTGCACTGATATGTCGGTTTTCTTCTAAGGGCTATGTAACTGTCTGGTCACAATAGAAATATGTGTGTTTGTGTTCCTCATCTAGCACACTATGGACTTAAAGAATGATTCCATCCCCACACCAGTACGCTGCTCTGAGGAACGTTTATCTGAGGGTGGGATATTTTTGCTGGCCAATGGTATAAATATGTTCCTGTGGCTGGGCTTCAATTCCCCTCCAGAGTTCATCCAAGGAATTTTTAATGTGCCCTCCTTTGCACATATCACACCAGAAGCCGTAAGTAATTTTTCTAGTATCTGTGAAGCCTTTTATTTTGCTGCAGTGTACTGTATATCATAGAAATTACATTCTAGGAATAATACATCACAAGTTCTTTCCATTTTTTTTTTTTTTTTTAAATCTCTTTTATTTTGCATTTTAACAGTACAGGTATAGTCAATATAAGTACAGGAATAATGTGGTATTGCATAAGGATATAATAGCCTTCTGGTTACAACTTGCGACCTTATTCTTTGAAAAGCATATACATTCTTATGTCTGCACAAGATGGAGAAGGTGGAGAGAACTTGGGGTAAATAAAACTATGGAAAAAATAAAAAGGGGGGAAAGAAAAATATGTAAGGTACATATGCTAGGAAAATAAAGAGGTTACTATTATACGTTTATCCAGCTTGGACCTGTTACTGTTTGGATTCGCAGTACTTTTGCCATGGGTACCATATTTCAGAATGTTTCTCTAATTGGTCTGTCAACAAAGCATTTAAATACAATAGATTTTGTGTTATGGATATTCTTCCTTCAACTTCTGTGACCGTTATGCTTTTCTGCAGCCATTGTTTTGCAAGGTTAATTCTTGCTACTGCTAAGATTTGCGATAAGAGCTGGTTTTGTGACTTATTTAACTCTTTGGTTGGGAGAAAAAGCAAGGCTAGGTGTATATCTTTTTGTATTTGTTTCTGAAATACCTCTTGGATTAGCTTAAAAATTTGTTCCCAGTATGTGTCAGCTTCTGGGCATTTCCACCAGGTGTGTATGAAGTTGCCTATTTCTCCGCAACCTCGAAAGCAGTTAGGGGGCGAGGAAGGGTCGATTTTATGTTTCCTTTCTGGAGTGATGTACCACCTTGTTAACACTTTGTAAGCTGATTCCTTTATGGCTGTGTTTGGGGAGATTTTGGTAATGGAGTTCCAGATTACGTTCCAGGTCTTTGGTGATATTTCTTTTTGTAGGTCTTTTTCCCAATCCTTCATATATTTTAGTGGGATGTTAGCGGTATCATTTAACAGTAGCTTATATAGTAATGAAAGTGATTTTTTTAATTTGCCCGCTTGATGGGCGCAAGTTTCTAATATCGTTAGTGGGATAGACTTAGAGGATGGGTTGATTGATTTAACGAAATGGTGTATTTGAGAATATCTGAAAATTTCCCCATCCGGCATATTCTGTGCAAATAGGAGGTATTGGATTGATTTGATACCGGTGGTGAGGAGGAGATCTTTAATTCTATGGATATGATTATCTTTCCACCATTTGAATGTAGTTGTCGCTAGACCTGGGGGGAAGAGTGGGTTGTTGTGTATGGGGGTTAGTACGCTTTGGGAGGAGGTAAATGTGGTTTTACGGAGGATGTTGTGCCATGTGTTGATTGTGTGGGATATCACCGAGTGTTGTGGAGTTTTTGTGTTTTTCCGGATGCTATTATTCCAGAGGAAGGCTGTTAAGTCTATGGGGTGGGCGATTTGTGTTTCGAGTAGTACCCATCTAGACTCTTCTGGTGGTAGATGCCACATGGTGGTTTGGGAAAGTCTCGCAGCCTTATAGTAGGTTAGTAGATTTGGAAGGCCAAGGCCTCCATTAGACGGTGAAGTTCTTTCCATTTTAATCTATTACTTTATATTTCCAGACATCCCTTCCATCAGTGGACAGTCCCCATTCTAAAAAACTGAGGTCAGTCATGGAAGCCATTCAGAAGAAATGCCAATACTCTATGAAGGTAATGCACACATCACAATACAGAATGAAAATAGCCAGACTCTTAAGAATAAAATACATGAAACTGAAGAATTATGTGCTATGCTTTGTTCATATTTCACCATTAATATGACGTGGGATCAAAAGCTTTGCCTTATTGGATAACTGTCAGAACTATTACAATGCGGATGTGAATATGCTGGTTTACTGGGATATTCAGAAGTGCCAGTGATATTCGGAACTCATCCTGTTTGATTCTTGTTTCATAGATTCCTTGTATCTGGGAAAAACTGAAGGAATAATTGACATTCAAATTAACTTTTAGTTTGACATAGCTATTGATATTCCAAGACAATTGGCAGTTGTTTTTTTACCTTTTTTGTGGTTTTTCATTTATTTAGATTTTTGTTCAGCAGCTCACCATTTTGCTATTATCACAGCTATCTCTTGTTTAGCTTAGTAACCAGGCAGTGGTTTGAATGAGAGACTAGAATATGAATAAGAAGGGGCTCGAATAAAAATATAAGGAGTAAAAAGTAACAATCATAATAAGATTGTAGCCTCACAGAGCAATTGTTTTTGGCTGCTGGGGTCAGTGACCCCACCTGAAAGCTGGAAAAATGTAAAAGATCAAGGAAAAGAATTCAATGGCTATAAAAAATAAATAAATAAGGAATACCAAGTGTTAGTTTCTACAAGGAAATAGCAATTAGGAATTTCTATAACATACTAAAAGTTAGGTGAACCCGCCCATTAAGAAAGAACTCCTCCTCCTTTGCCTCACGTACTGTGAGGCAAAGGAGGAGGAGTTCTTTCTTAATGGGCGGGTTCACCTAACTTTTAGTATGTTATAGAAATTCCTAATTGCTATTTCCTTGTAGAAACTAACACTTGGTATTCCTTATTTATTTATTGGCTGCAGCTTATTGTTATGTACAGTATATCATTTACATCAATCCCTGCCCTAGTGGTGTTTACAGTGTTACACACACACACACCACAGTTTCATCAGAAGAAATTTGAATCTGCCTCCATGTTTTGTGGAAGGACACCTCAAGAGACCACACAGACACAGGAAAAACATGCACAACCCATAAATTTATACTAAAGCCATCACAACATTTTTACTGAACAGGGACCCCACAGCATCATGTGTGTGGTTTTAAACTATAAAAACTGCATCACTGATATTTGTTCTAATGTATAAACAGGTAGATTTATGAGCTGTGAGTTTATGTTAGGGATTATGCAACAACGTGGAACTACATTTGTGTTGTACCTGTCCAGCCTGATGAGTATGGACATGTGGCCAAACTGCATATGATGTGATCACTCTACTAGTGAAACAAACAGTAGGATCAGCAATAAGCCATCTGTGTTTGGGATATTAATGATAAATTAACCAATATTTTGTAGCCAGCTTCTAGCTTGTGGGAGGAACTGGGAGGTGTTAACAGCAGCTAGAAGGTATTGAGTTGCACTTCTATAAAGTGATAATATTAAAGAATAATCCCCTACGTTAATGTCTTTTTCTTACAGCTTATCCTTGTGAAGCAGAAAGACAAGGCTGAGATGGGCTTCCGGCAGATGTTGGTAGAAGACAAAGGCCTATTAGGGGGAGCTTCATACATGGATTTCCTCTGTTGTGTGCACAAAGAGATTCGTCAGCTTCTTACCTAACTGCTATGCAGTACTTTCCTCAAATCAATAGAGAGAACATAAGAAAATCCATGCAATACCAAAGCCTGATCTGCAATTCTTAGTCTGGTTTAGTTTATACATGCTTTCATTCAATGAGACATAAGAGACTCAGGTAAACATTATACAAATGATTATAGTTTGCCGATGAACAGGAGACTCCATTTCAGCCAGAAGCCCAGAACCGGTTCACTGTGAGTATTCTTTGTAAAAGAAAAAGGACACTGAGTGTGTGTATGAATATTCCATCCTATCCATCCATTATGTCATTGACCATTTTTGTATAGAGCAAATATATGTTTTAGATATTGAATACAATTCACAAATTCAAAAAACAGGTGAAAGGTGCATCATATTTATAGCTGTTTGAAAGATGCCTATCATTGGAAGATACCATGTGTAACTGTTATAAAGTAATGAAGCTATATAATGGGCTGCCTGCTATACAGAAGATGACAATATGGTTAATGTCCATGATGCTTATTAAACCGGTAATCTGAAAAAGAAAATAATATTTTGAATTTGATAATTCCATGTCGGTAATAACTTGGTGCCACTCTACAGACTTAACACAATAAACTGAGAGAATTTGTCTGTTTCAGTGCCTTTACACCAATCCAGCCTGTTTTTATATATCTGTTTCTCTGTTATAAACATATTTGTTATAAACATGAGTAGTAACCCAGATACTGTTATATGATCTGTTCAATTCAGATATAATCTCAGTAAATATATTGTGATGCCAGTCAGATAAATAATAAGTTAGATCTTACCATTAGGATAACCATATTCCTCTTTTCATACGGAATGAGGTACAATGAATTGCTTGGGGTGAGCATGCCATTGATTGATCCTAACACCTCCATAGTGGTTATTAGGGTCCTAAGATGTGTTTTTTGCTTTTTTTAATTAGATTGTCCAGGCTTTAATGTAAGGGCTCTACAATTAATTTTAAGTAATGACTGCAGCACATGAATATTGTTTACCACCTTGGTGCTGTGAAATCTTACCCCATATCAACTGGGGGAGTTTTTTTACTCTGGAAAATAAAATATCAGTAAAAATATTCATATTTAATTACCCCATGGTGCAACTGGTATAACAAACAGACTTCCGGCTTTTATAACCAGGGTGCAAGTTACATTCCGGACTTATGTTTCTGAAATGGCCGGTGGCATTGAGTTGCATTGATATCTGCAACTCAATCAACAAATGCCAGTGTAGTAAATTGCACATCTGCTATTAACTTTAATGTGTGATACACAGCCAGGGCAGAGGCCAATGTAGTATGTAACACCCCCCCCCCATTACTCCCTCCAGTGGCACTGCACTACAATGCACAACTTCTTTGATGCAGCTTTTTTTGAGGCATGTCCAGTCCCCAGAATTATTTATTCATCTTCTTTAAAGGGAGCCCCCATGTACTGTAAGAATAATGCTTTGTTTGAAGCACTAAAGTTTGTGCATCAGATTTCAGAAGAAGTAATATAAATATAAATGATGCAGAATAACCAGTTCCCCTATGATTTACTGAACATGGATATAGTGAAATAAAGAGGATGTTAACGCCTAATGTAAACAGGGTATTTGGCTTCATAGGGTTAGTTTCCTCCTGCTGCCGTTGAACATTATCTTGATTGCAACATGTCGAGTGTAGAGACTGGTAATCTCTGCAGCAGAGGGAGGAAATGAGTGAAGATGGGTTAATTATTGGGCAGTCTCGTTGCTCCATATATTTCATTACTCTGTTGATTAATATTGATGTGTTTCTGGAGTAAAATGAAAACAAAATATTTCCTTAGTTTACCATTACTCTAGTATATCTAGTGGCTTTAATGTTTGAGGGGTAGGGGGATTGGGAGGTAAAGGGACTAAAGGTAAAATAATTGCACACAGAGATTATCCATGAATGAAAGACTGTAGTGTTATGTATAGAAATGGATCTAAATGAACTTTGATGCAACCCTGCAATTTTGGCTAATGTTCAATGTTGTCTACATCTTAAATATCATTTCAATGTAAATATTAAAAAGCAGAGTTACAAAAAAAAATCGAATTGGCCTTGGTTTCTATAAAGTAATGTTAGATGATCCCTTGCAGTGTGTTATTTCTGAGGAAGAGGCCTCTAAAGAGCAAAAGTTGAGTTAATTAAAGGGGTGTCTCATATTGAAGTTATAAAATGGCTAAGCAACTTTTCAACTGGTCTTCATTTCTTATTTAACCAAAAGAGAAAATGGCAGGAACTTACAGATTCCACATTCATTTCTTATTTGCCTTCTTCTTTCTAGCAGTGCGCCTTCATCTGACAGTCGGATACATGTAGTTTGTACCTGTGATTTCCCGGTCAGTGCCATTATCTTCTGCACATCTGTCACATCGCATGCGTATTATCACATGGAGACGCGTTGGACAATAGAGTGTCGTGTAGTTCAGCCCTAACATCTGTTGCCAAGACAAATTTCCTCCAGTTGCAGGAAAGGCTTTGGGGGTTATGTAATAAATGGTCTTAAAGGAACAGCTCAGTGTAAAAATAAAAACTGGCTAAATAGATAGACTGCAAAATAAATAATGTTTGTAATATAGTTAATTATCCAGGAATGTAATCTATAAAGACTGGAGTGACTGGATACCTAACAGAACAGAACACTACTTCCTGTTTTTCAGCTCTCTAACTCTGAGTTAGTCAGAGACTTGAAGGGGGGCCACATGGGACATAAGTGTACAGTGAGTTTGCAATTGATCCTTAGCATTTAACTCAGATCCAAAAGCAACAGTTATGACCCATATGGCCTCCCCTCAAGTCACTGATTGGTTACTGCCTGATAACTAATCTGCGGAAACCAAGAGAGCTGAAAAGCAGGAAGTAGTGTTTTGGCTCCAGCCTTTATACATTACATTTCTGAATAACTAACTATATTGAAAACATGTTTTACTTTGCACAGCCTATCTATTTACACAGTTTTCATACTAAGCAATTCCTTTAAGTTTGCTACTTGTCTAGTAACCCATAGCAATGCATCAGCAGGTAGCATTACCGGTGAGTTGTTTAAAAGCAAACAACTAAATTGGTTATCATGGGTTACTAGACATGGGCAAACTTGAGATGTTTTATTACTTTACTTCATTAGCTTATCTGGTGCTGGTGGAGTTAACTTATACTTTGTAGTAAGTAGCCAAGAAGCAAGGTCGTGCTTCATGCTCTAAGAGAGGGTCTGAATTTAAGATTACTTGAAAATTACTGCAAATTGCAGGGCTGTGCTGATTGCCTTTTATATAAAATCAGAGAGATAAGGAAGAACAACATTTTATAGTAAATGGACAGGAACACTTTGAGGTACCTGTGGGATCAGAGTAAAGATGTTGTTGATCGGCCCCCAACCTGCCCTTGAAAAATGTGTAATAGAGCTACCCAAATGGAGGTTAATTTGGGCCAATAGATAATATGCAAGTTGGTGGGCCCTGGTCAAATGCCCTTTTTGCCCATTTATTTAAGCTTCCCTGCACATAGAGAACAACATATTTCTTACACAACAGGAGGGCAGAAAGATTTGCCCCCTAGAATACTTTTAGGTGCAATTAATCCCAAGTACCTTTTGGCTACACACATATGCAGGTATGGGGGCTGTTATCCAGAATGCTCGGGACCTTGGGTCCCTAAGGATCTAATGATCTTCTATTAGAAAATCATTTAAACTTAAATTAATAGAACAATAGGCTTGTTTTGCTTCCAATAAGAATAAATTGTATTTTTTTTGGATAAAGTACACGCTACTGTTTTATTATATAGAAAAGGTAAATCATTACACTTCCATTTACAAGCACAATCATAGTGGAAGTCCAATAATAGGCTCGTCCATGAAATCTGCCATAACAGTGAAGCACAATTCAGCCACAGTTCTGCTTACAGAAACTTTCTGCTTACAGAAAAGGGCTTCTTTGATTGCCTATTAAACAGTGACTTGTTCCACTGCAGGCCACATTGCAAGGTAAAATACATCAAAGAAAAACTAATAGTAAAGCAACACTATCTCCTGTTTTGTCATTAAAGGAACAGTTCAGGGTAAAAATAAAAACTGGGTAAATAGATAGGCTGTGCAAAATAAAAAATGTTTCTAAAATAGTTAGTTAGGCAAAAATGTAATGTATAAAGACTGGAGTGACTGGATGTGTAACATAACAGAATACAACACAACATCCTGCTTTTCAGCTCTCTCAATCTGAGTAAGTCAGCGACTTGAAGGTGGGCCACATGGGACATAACTGTTCAGTGAATTTGCAATTGATCCTCAGCATTCAGCTCAGATTCAAAAGCAACAGTTATGACCCATGTGGCCCTCCCTCAAGTCACTGATTGTTTACTGCCTGGTAACCAGGGTAACCAGTCAGTGTAAACAAAAGAGAGCTGAAAAGCAAGAAGTAGTGTTCTGTTATGTTAGACTTACAGTCACTCCAGTCTTTATACATTACATTTTTGCCAAACTAACTATATTGAAAACATGTTTTATTTTGCAAAAGCCTATCTATTTACCCAGTTTTTACTTTTATACTAAACAATTCCTTTAAAGGGGTTGTCCACCTTCAAACAACTAGTTGTTTTCAGATAGATCACCATAAACAATGACTTTTTCCAATTACTGTCTATTTTCTGTTTGTAGCCATTTTTCTAATATTGAAGTGTAAAGTGTCATTTTGCACCTTCTAAAGCAGCTCTGGGAGGGGGGGACGCCGACCCCCCCAACTGTTCTAAACTGATACATTTAATGGATCCATTTCTTATCTTTGTCCCTGCTGAGTAGAATCTCTAGGTTTCATTATAGGCAGCTGTTAGAATTGATACAATAGTTGCTAATACTCCAGAGATGTTGCTGTGAAATGTATCCATTAAATGTTGTAAAATTGTATCAGTTTAGAGTCTGCACCTGAATTACTGAGCTGCCAGACTCAAACATCAGAGACACCAACATTCAACTTTAAACTTAGATTTTGGAAAAACAGTAAAAAATAAATAATAGAAAGTCATTGAAAAAAGTATTTATTTATGGAGAACAATCTGAAAACCACTGAAAAGAAAAAAGTGTTTGGAAGGTGAACAACCCCTTTAATAAAAATATGCAATGTGATTTTTAGTCATATGTTTGGGGCCTATGTATGGATATATGAATATGATATATATTTCCCAACAATTTGCCTACCTTTGATTGATTATTTTCCAATGACAGCTTTTTACATCCATTTTCACATCTACTTCAAAGGATTGTAATAATCCCTAGTTACGTAGTAGATCCTGTGTTTTTATGCAGTTTAATCAAATGCTAAATAAGGTAGGTCCATCTAGGATACTTTGATTCCTAACGGATATACCAGGTGGGTGGTCTAATAACAACATACCCTGAGAATCGATCTGGAGAAGGTCTTTTACATTTTAAAGAGGGACTGTTGTTATTGGTAAAAAGAACATCTAAAGAACTGGTTTAACAATAAGATTGAGATACCTGTTTAACTTGTCATCAGCCAATCAGAACCAATCCTCATTTTGGACAATGGGATAGAAACAGTATAACAATGGAGCTGGTTTTGAGTAATCTTAAGAAAGAAAGAAATGGAGGCAAATTCACCCAAAATTCACTTCAAAATTGCCTAACAAGGCAACTTTGAGCGATTTCGGAAAACGTGCCAACCCTAGCCCCCGCAAACCTGCGTACACAGACTCTGACACAGCTAAAAGTACTTCTGAGCCATTTCCATGATGCTGGGCTGGGGTGGCGTGATCCTTCCAGAGGCGATTGAAATTAGGAATTCAGCCTATGGAAGGATGGCTCCGCCCCAGCACAGCATCACTGAAGCTACCTGAAATATGAGGTAGCTGTGTGAGCGCATTGGCAGCACATAGGTTTCCGGGGACTGGAGGCGGCTTTGCTGGGGGCTTTCGGAGAAACGATTCCTTGTGCAGCACATACTTTATACTGACACGTTCCTATGATTTTTATAGGAACGTGCCAGAATCGCTTTAACCAATACCGTTCCTTTCCCTTCTGCTCCATTTCCGGCACTGTTGTCTTTTAGCCTTTCCCTTCTCATTCTGCTCAGTTACCCCCACACTCATCTATCCATTTCTAATAACCCTCTGCCTCACTCACTATATATTTGTATAGATATAAATAGCTATAATGTTATATATGTTTGCACCTCACCCGCTCTCCTGTTCCTGTACTGTATCCACCTGATTGTGTGTTTTTGGATGACTCTTTCCTTTTAACCCTTCTGCCACCCTGGGAACAATATACAGTATTCTACGCTAGTGACATTTTGTTGTGCACAACCTCTTCCTGCTGTTGTTCCTCTGCTCCATGTACAGTAGAACCCCTATTTTACATTTTTCAGGGGACCATAAAAAATGGTGTAAAGTCAGGGAAATTTTTTATGCATTATATACTGGTGGGGCCACACAAATGGTATAACATATGGAAAACCTTAAAATGAGGGTAAGTAAAATGGAGGCCTCACTGTATGTATTCAGCTGTAACTAGAAATATCATTCTACAAACTACTGGCTGGTAATTGGGCTAAGAAAGAAAGAAAATACGAAGTGCTGTCCTAGCAAACAAGGAGTTTGTGTCACTAATAGAATGACAATACTATACATGTGCAACAGTTACTGCTTTATAGATTGATAGCAAAGCTCTTATTATTTTTGTGTGAAAACAAAATATGGGTTCAAGTCATTTTGTGTAATATGTTTTCTTAATTGCCCCCTGCCCTGGAAAATTTTCTGTGGACACCCATGGATGCTACAGTAGCATAACTATAGTGGAAAACACACCTGCAGGCCACCCACATTGTGCAAAAACAATCATGTGGGTGACCAACGATTTTGGCATGGGGATGTGTGGTTGGGCAAGAAATCTTTTTTTTTTTTTTTTGCCGGGATAGAAAATTCAGAAAAGCATTTTATTAACTTAATCTTAATGAGATGATATTAGGCCTATTGTAATGATGGTTTAGGTGTGAAGAAGATGAACGTAAGAACAGCCAAATCACCTCGAGTTCTCATACTTATCATTTACATGCTTTTCTTTAAAATTCATTCTTCACTACAAAATCCCTAGAAATGTTTTATCAGTGCCCTGCCAACAGAACAATACTGCCAATACAGCATTATATTTCTCAGGCATTTTTTATAATGACCAGTTAAGAACCAGTTAATGCAAAGTGCAGCATTCTAACACTTGAAATCCCTAAGGGTTTACACAATGCTTCTGCCTATTGTGCAAATTGCAAAAAATGGTGCGAAGTGCAAAAAACAATGGCATATTTTACACCGCATTGTAACTGATCCCCTTTGCTTGTGTTTAAGAAAAATTAAGAGTGCTTACCTATTCCTTGCCACTAGATGGCATGCTGCCGCCTCTGAAATGCAATGCTGAGTGCGTGGCCGTTCCTGTTAGGCATCATCGCTGAATGAAAAATTGACTTGAATTTTTTTAGGGTGGTTTCAAACTTAAACTCAATAAGATGGTGCTGTATAATTAGAAGGGATGATCTGGTTTGGGGAGTAAGGATTCACAGTAAAATTTATACAAAAAGGATTCAAAAAGCAACTCTGATAATAAAGGTTTGTTTGTGTCATGTAACATGTATATTGTAATATTATGTATTAAGCATGTACAGGTATGGAATCTGTTATCTAGAATGCTCGGGACCTGGGGTTTTCTAGATAATAGATCTTTCTGTAATTTGGCTCTTCATACCTTATGTCTACTAGAAAATCATGCAATCGTTAAATAATCCTATTAGGTAGGTTTTGCTTCCAAAAAGGTTTAATCCTATCTTGGTTTGGATCAAGTACAAGGTACTGTTTAATTATTCCAAATTTGAATAAAATGGAGTCTATGGGAGATGGCCATTCCGTAATTTGGAGCTGTCTGGATAACGGGTTTCCAAATAATGCATCCCATACCTGTATATGTTTTCCATACAATATACTGCTTTTTTCCTGATAGTTACACTTTTCCCTCTGCCACATTTAGAGTTACAGCACATACTGTATGCAGTCATATTTGATGGGACTTAGTAAATGTAGCAGACTCTGTTAATAGTAACACCAGTGGCTTAACTACCGGGGGAGCAGGGGGTGCGAGTGTACCAGGGCCCACACCCCCGCAGGGCCCCCTCGGCAGATTTCGCCTTGCTGCAGCCGTCATAAGACGGCTGCAGCCACACAAAAAAATCAGAACGGAGGGGGTGGGGCCCGGCTGCGCGGCCCGCACCCGGGCCCGCCCCAACCTACTTACATTACTGAGTAACACCCTTCAAAAAAACTTTTTGTATAAATCAGCTCAGGGAAAAAGTGACTGATGGACTCACTGCCAAGCTGCACCAGCTAAAATAGAATTAGAAATGTTCAGAGTGCAAAACAAAATTGGTAGAAACCTGAATATGAAAAATCAGCAAACTGAGCATAGCTTGCTGTTAACATGAATGCAAAAAGTCATATAGTAAGTTTTTTCATTATCATGACAGTTAGTGACTGCCATTATGTCTGCTTGTGCCATCTCCTCCATTGTTCACATCCGATCAATAACCGAGTCTTGCCAGAATCATTGAATACTGTTTATCACACAAGATGCCACCACATTTCTAATTCACTCATTTATGCCATATTTTCATTGCTGCAACTCTCTACATATTTGCCTCCATACACTGCCACCATTCCGGTGAACCCCAACCAGTGCCTCATGTTGCTCACCAACCCCTTGGATGTTGCTCCTAGTGGCCTTACAGCAGGTGCTTATTTTTGAATTCCAGCTTTGAGGCTATTTTTGGTTGAATTAAAATCAGGTCTACTGCAAAATAGATTCTCCTGAAAGCTGCCAATCAATATAGAGGCTACCAATAGCCAATCACCATATTTTGCACCCCTGGGAAAATTTTCATGCTTGTGCCCCCCCCCCTCACCATAATGAATGCAGCTTGCAGGGTCATACACTCCAACTGCTCTTCCTCTGCAAAGCACTAAATACTCTTCCCATGATCTGATCCTTAAACCCTCCTTTATTACATCTTCAAATACAGGCATTGAGTTAATTATTTTGTGCCTTTAAATTAAATCAGCTTTTTAAAAGAAGTTGAAACTGGCCCCACATTTTGAAGAGCCACTTGCGTCAATCTGCAGGCCTACAGGGGCCCATGGGATGAAGATATTGGCAGTCCTGATGGTCCCCATAGGTATAATCAAACTTACCCAGTAGACATCTGGACATCTGCCCACTTTTTCACCCAGATATCAGTCAGGCAGACACTCCAAGCACACTATACTTGGGCTGTTAAGTCAGCATCTCCCTCTGGAGGGACCAAATTGGTAGCTTTTATTGACCCATGTATTTGAATTTCAATATATACTATAGCTTCTGACAAATGCTAAGTGCAATACTTCTACATGTTTCTCTTTGTAGACTCCTGAACTTACCCAAACAAACTCATGGTACCTCTTCTCCTTACAGATTGTAAGCTTTCATGAGAGGCCATTTATTGTATGTAATCTGTATGTTTAATGTATTATATTGTATAGTGTTCTGTCTATGTTGGCACTTTCTTAATACTATAATAATAATAGGATTTAGATGTGGGAGTATTTTATACAACTATCCCCAGCTCCCAATTAAAAAGGAAATCCATTAAAACTATTTAGATCTGTCCCTGTATAAATCTCATGTAGATGAGTGTGCTGTTGAAAGGATGCGTGTGCGGTGGGAAGGATGAGTGCGCAAGTGGAAAGGAGTGCTTCCAATTACAATTGCAGCTGCTAGCTGTCTTGAAGTCAGAACCAGCCATTTTATAATATCAAAGTTGCAGTGTACCAACACTTTGGAGCAAGTGGAAATGAACCCAATTGCTCTGATTTAAATCACACACCAAAACAATGCAATGGATGCAATTTCAGAGTTGCCTAGAAGACCTTCAGATCTCATCTAATATGCAGAAAGATGTGCTGACTACACTCATGGATAAAAGGTAGATGTGCAAAAGGCCTACGAATGCTGATGACTGAGCAAGAGAAAGATAGCATGGAAAGACAGAAACTAAAAATATGTTCTCTTGCTAGAGACCTGTTATGCCGTCAACTATGTCAGCCATGATTTCTTTCATACACAGTAATACCTTGAGAAAGCCTAAAGGCATGTGAGTGAATAATGTCAAGGGGAGAGTGATATCACCACTTTCATTATCTGTTAACTTACGAAGCCTTGTCTTACGTTCAAAGACATGCATTAGAAAAATAAGAAATGTACATTTTACACATTAAATGTGTGTAGTCATTGCTGTAGATATGTTTGCACATCATTCCTCTGTGACCACTGGTTATCAGATCAGAGGAATATCACAAGAGACAATCTGTGTTTTGAATTGATTACAGAAGATCTGATGCTAATACACTCCTGTGTCACTTGGATACTTGACAGGGAACCTCTCCATTACTTGCCCAGTGGCAGCTTTGGAGCATGATGGCAGCAATAGAAGGTCTATGGGACAATGCACTATATCCCAACTAACTGGTTTTAGGTATTTTTTTCACAAATTCTATGAAAATGTAATTAATGTTATACCTACAGTTTAAAACCCTTTTATGCCTTTTAATGTAAAATTGCAAGTATGATTTAATGAAAAATATATTTTAATATAAAGGTACAATCTTCAATAAAACCACATGAAGACATTAGAAAAGGTGAAAAACATTTAAAACCTGCCCTTGCAGTTGATCAGTGCAAAGACACCCCTATATGATCCTCTATGTCCTCAGAAATTCCCTCTGTCTCCCCTAAAACTGCATCTGTTCCTTTCCATGCCCTTCTCTCCACAGCTTGCAGATGGTCCCCCTTGTCCTCCTCCTCTTGATGCCTCAAAGCCATGATTTGACTTAAGAGTTGGAGTTTTCGGACTTCCAATCTTCTCTGTACATCCAGTAAGAGGAGAATCTGGAGTGTTCAAGTAGGAATTGTTTCTGAATTAAAGTAGCTGTTGCTAAGAGTAAGTCAACCTTTTAAAAAAATAAATAAAAAAATTTAGAGATAAAGAACACCAAGGTGGTAAGAATTTGCAGCCTAAGAGCATAAAAAAATTGAATAATTTAAGAATAAATATATATATATATATATATTTCGCTGGAAATTCGCGAATTTTTCGGCGAAATGAAAGGGGTGAGATTCGCCCATCACTAGTTTTGTATAGAGTTTAAACCAGGAATTGAAGTTTATGAACAGCTGGAGGTTCAGACAGACAGACTTTGTTTGCAGGTGCTGGAAACATACCTTGCCCAACAGCTGGGTAGAATTTTATAGAGGCCTAGCAGAATACATGCCACGCATGATTTAAATAACAGCACAGCCTCCTGAGTGACTCCCAATCAAAAACACTTCCATTGGGAAAGTTTTACAGGGGTAGCCATTAAAGTTACACAGATATAGAAACCAAGGGCATATAAATACTTCTGTATTTTGCATGGGAATAAAACCCAATACAGTACCAGCTGTTTTCCCAAAGAACTGTATGGGGCACTGCCTTTTCACATCAGCCAGTCATTCTTGAAATTGTTACTTTGAGTATATTATCTATTTTATAGTAGTCCCTAGAGTCTATGCAGGCTGTTCTTACACACCACACTGTGAAGTCTTCATAAAAGGGCAGATTCAGGGAACAGACAAGAATGATTTAAGGTGAGTACAAATATGATACAACATTTGTACAAAGCATAGGGGAAACACACATGGAAAGGGATATGCATTGCATTCCCATGACATAACAGACAGCTCAGCAACCAAAGCAAATGTGAATTTAACAAAAAATATTTTACATTCACATGAAAATGTTAGTCAAATTTTATCCAGATACCAGGCCCAGACTGGCAATTTATTGGTTCTGGCAAATGCCAGAGGGGCTGCTGTAAAATGCCATATACAGGCACTGGTCACTGCTGGGGGCTGTTTGGGACCTGAAATACCAGGGCTTATTTTGTTTCTCAATCTGTACATGCTACATACCCAGTCAGGATATTTATAGTCCACCAACCTGGTTGGTGAATTGGGGACTACCTCCTCTTTTCAGGTATTCTGCAGTAACTGAAGCCTTGCCTGGCCTTATAGTGCTATCCCTTCCAAAGAACCATCACCTTCCAAGGCAGAAATGCTTAATTATATGTAAAATCTCAACTGGCTTTTCAATGTTTCCAATTTCAGGCTCCTCAGTGATGAGGAGATCAATGTCAATATTTGCATGTATGAAATCTCCATCTGTACTGCGATGAACTGTTCCCATAAGCCAGTGCTCCTGCAATTATATATCCATAAACAGAATAATTAAAAGCACTTGTGTGATCATAATGTAATCATTTATATTTAACAGTAAAACAGGCAGCCTTTTCATGATTGTTCTATTTTACAAAGCAGAGAGAGAGAGAGAGAGAGAGAGAGAGAGAGAGAGAGAGAGAGAGAGAGAGAGAGAGAGAGAGAGAGAGAGAGAGAGAGAGATGAAAGGTTAAGTTTCATTGTTTATAAAGTGTACTAAAATTTGTCACAATGGTTTTAATGCAAGCGTTCACATGGACTGACAGACCTATGCTGGGTGAATGGTATTCTTTTCTGTTTCTTTTCCCTTTTCTCCATTAGGCTGGCCACCTAATGCACTTTCTTTCTTTATTCAATCTGTCAGCAGCACCTGTGAACCATGCATGTACTTAACTAGCTTGTTACAAACCTTACTTGTATTTTGTGTTACATTTAAATGTGTAATGTAAATGCTTCAGAGTACACATACGTATTGGAAATGTAATGCATTTATGTTAGCTATATTGGTGCGAATGATATTAAAATATAGCTTAATTGTAAGTGCAGCTTTAAAGTTAAAAGTTTTACTATACCTGTGATCCAGCCTAGAGTGGTGGCTTGCACCTCTTAAGAGCCAAGCCAGCAGCAGTTCCTGGAATTTAAAGGGAATACTGCAGTGCATTGTGGGAGTCCTG
>CM044431.1:73053052-73109629 GCA_024363595.1 Xenopus borealis | reverse complement strand
TATGACAGCACCCAGGCATTAACTTTGCTTTAATTGGAGTGCACCACAGCTGGAACTATTATATATACATTATCCAAAGTGCCCGCACATCTGACTCTGCATTGAGTGAGAATTGTATCGAGAAAGAAGGATCCGCACACTCCTTGTTCCAAGTGCTCAACTGTGTTTATTGCTGAATTCACATCCAACGTTTCGATCCCTCTCGGGGATCTTTTTCAAGGATCTTTTTATTACGTGCATTCTAGCATTACCTGTATTCAATGTCCATTGAACGCTGTTTTTTCACTGAAGGCTATATATATATATATATCCAGTCTGACCAGTGCAAATATTACTTTTGTCTATTACAGCCATTGGACCTGTTATCCAGAATTCTCAGGACCTGGGGGTTTCCAGATAACATATTTTCATACCTTGTCTACTAGAAAATCATCTAAACATGAAATGAAGCCAATGGACTGGTTTTGCTTCCAATAAGGATTAATTAAATCTTAGTTGGGATCAAGTACTGTTTTATTATTACAGAGAAAAAGGAAATCATTTTTACGAATTTGAATTATCCAGATAAAATGGAGTCTATGGTTGACTGACTTCCCTTGATTCTGAGCTTTCTGTATAATGGGTTTCCAGATAACAGATCCTATACACATAACTCTTACTGATATTTATGTATTTCAAATGTCCCCTATGTTTCTATTGCATCCCTAGAGACTAGGGATGCACCGAATCCAGGATTCGGTTCGGGATTCGGCAAGGATTCGGCCTTTATCAGCAGGATTCGGATTCGGCCGAATCCTTCTGCCTGGCCGAACCGAATCCGAATCCTAATTTGCATATGCAAATTAGGGCCAGGGAGCTAAATCACGTGACTTTTTGGCACAAAACAAGGAAGTAAAAAATGTTTTCCCCTTCCCACCCATAATTTGCATATGCAAATTAGGGTTCGGATTCGGTTCGGTATTCAGCCAAATCTTTCGGGAAGGATTCGGGGGTTCGGCCGAATCCAAAATAGTGGATTCGGTGCATCCCTACTAGAGACAAACAAGTTACCGGGACAGTATACACCTAAAAACACAGTTAAAATTAGCACAATAAATAGGATTTGTGCTGAAATATATTCTGCCTATTCTTTTAATTAAAGAAAGATATTTTCTAATTCTTGGCATTCTAAAAGTGCTAATTTGAAAGTTGTTTACTAAACATCTTCCCCCTAGTTTTATAAAGCAAGACATTTGTTCCTTATTTACCTTTAAACAAGAACACCTCTCCCTTCACTAAGCAGCAGCCATATTATCAGAGACAAACACAATTAGTTTTAGCAGATCCTCCATTGCTCTGTGTAACAGGAAGTGACAGGAAGTGATAACATGAAACTGGCTTTATATTGGTGTTTTAGTGTCAGAAATATAATCCATACATATCTCAGAATTTAAACAAAAGGCAAAAAGTATGTTCAGCACAAACTCTATTCATTGAGATCATATTGAAAATGGATATATACTGTCACTTTAAGAGTATATGTCAAAAAGATTTAAAAGCCTTTGCAGAATAAATATCTATACTAGTGTTTTGAAATCTGGAAAATGTTTATGATTTTACAATATCATGCTTTCCCCTGTGGTCAGCACATGATTGGTGCAAACATCTAACCTATGCAAAACCTATTTGGGGAAGAAACAGGAAGCTGGAGTTCTGTCTTTGAACTGGCACAATCACCTGACCTCAACCTGTAAGGTGATATGAATTTAAACGTTGGTGAATAAAACAATGATATAAAAATAAAAGAATGTTGTAACATCGTCAGTGTATTGGCTATATAAATTCTGATCAATGTAATGCTGCTACCTGGGTGAAAAGTATCCATTTCTATCAAAACATTACTGTTGTCCAAATGTTTGAACACTTGTGTATATTACATTTATCATCTGGCTCTCATAAATAACTCTCATTTTTTTCATTATAGGGTTATGGAAACATTGTATGCTTGATCACAAATGCTAAAAAAAAATTTAGAAACTTGTTAGTAACAATAGGTATGTATACTGAAAACGAATTCACTAATTGGAGACTGGTGTTAATAGGCTTCATATTTTCTTACAGATTGTGCATACATATGTCATAAATAACTTGGTCTGACAATTTAAGGTTGCAGAATGGAATTACACCTTGAGGTAAATATGCCATACCTTAATCAATTCTCATGTAGCCAAGAAATTAAGCCAAGAAAAGTATTGTTGAAGGATGGTCTGTCTCGTTCTATAACTACAGTAGGTATTGTTATATGGGTGACAAGGCTGTGTGTAAATATGACTACACAAAAGCAGACATTTGTATATTTTAAAAGATAAAATGTATCTACCTACCACAACATTTTGGGGCCAATTCACTAAGATGTGCAAATTCGCTAGTGTTGGCTTCGCTAGCATTCGCCGCACTATGCAAATTCACTAAGATACGAATTTGTGCTCAGGGCGGCGAACGTTAGCGAAGTTGCACTACCGTTCGTTCGCCAGGCAGAGCGCAGTTACGCTAGCGATGCCTAATTTGCATACGGCGGGAACTTAAGTGTAAAATAGAAGTATATGTTACAGCCACTACATTCCACTACACAAGCCCAGGAAACCTTTAATAAATAAAATAACGCCTAGCGTAAGTGCTAACATTGAGGAAAATGTTCATCTTAGTGAATTTGCAAAGTTACGAACCTTCGTCAGTGCGCAACTTCGCCGGGCGTAAGGGTGCGAAGTTGCTCAAGTCTATCTACTTCACTAGTCCGTGCTAGTGAATTTGCGAAGTTGCGAATTGACGTCACGCTGGTGAATTAGCGTTAGACGCTTCGCACTTTAGTGAATCTGCCCCTTTGTGTGTTTTAACGAAACACAGTTAGAAATGTTCTGGGTGTGACTGGAATATCCTGATGAGCTCTTTGCATTTCTGCCACCCCATGTTATCCAGCAAATTGTGAGAGATGTGTTGCACTTGGATGTGGTACAATACATGTCAGCAAGCCGCTTGCTCTGTTCGTTTTCGTTCCCCAGCCCCCAGGCAAGGAGCAGGGGCTTGGAACGAGTGGCCCCTGGGTTGCGATCGCCCAGGGACCACGAGGCAGCAGCAGGCGCGCGCAGCATATGCGCCCTGCTGCTGCCTGAACTTTTAGAACGGAGGAGCGACTAATAAAGTCGCTTGCTCCATTCTAAGGGCTCCATTCTTACCCATGTTCCCCAGGCCCTAGGCAATGAGCCTAGGCGGGAACAAGGGGCCCCTGGGTCACGATCGCCCAGGCAGGCAGGCCCCCAGGCAACAGCAGGCATGTAAAATCTACGTGCTGTGCTGCTGCTATGCGCTCTAGGAACAGAGGAGCGGCTTTACATGCCGCTCACTCTGTTCCTACTCATTCCCCAGACCCCAAGCAAGGAGCCTAGGTGGGGAATGAGTGGCTCCTGAAGCGCGATCGCCCAAGGGCCCCCACAGCAGCAGCAGGCGTGTCCAATGGACGCGCTCTGCTGCTGCCAGCACTTCTTCTTTCTCAACCCTGCCCCCCCTGCGACGGATCAAGAAAGAAGAGCATGGGGAGACCTCCTGGACGATCGTGGGCCTGCTACCCCAGGTTAGTGCCCCCACACACAAACACACAATCACACACTATCACACAATTATTTTACAAATACACATTCACACTTACACTCACACTTGCACACAATCACATACATTTTTGGGGTATCAGGAGGGCCACACACATTCACAGCACTCACACACGCTTCCACGCGCACCCAACATGCAATTGGTCAATTGTACACACACATACACACTTACACTATGTTGTGTATTTTTTTATCGCATTATCTTTTTCTTTTAGCTGAAAAAAACTGTTTTATTGCCATGGCGAATAGCGTATTCGCTAATTGCACTGCGCAATACATTTTGTCAGTTTGCAGTAGAAACACATGTGTACCCATATTGGATTCATCAGAATGTGTACTTTCTGAAAATATATGGTTTTCTAGGGTCTCTGTACTGCTAGGGGTCTTATGTCACATATACCCATAATGGGGTGCTTATATTGCAGCAGCCAGCCAATCAGCTGTGAAAATATATGTACACTATTGTCATTTGGGCGTTTCTGTGCGCCACATAGTTAGGTATATCTATGCATATTGGGCATCAAAGTGTTCAGTAGACCCTTGGCGTTCATGTGTATGATGTTTTATGCTGATACGTTACAAAATGTGGGGCATATAATGGGGTAAAATTCAAGCTTTGTAACGATTTTCTGAAATTTGATAAAAACCGTTATGTTCAGCATTGCATTACACTTTGTCAGTTTGCAGTAGAAACACATATGTACCCATATTGTATTCATCAGAATGTGTACTTTCTGAAAATATATGGTTTTCTCAGGTGTCTATACTGCTAGGGGGTCTTATGTGACATATACACATAACGGGTTGATTATATTGCAGCAGCCAGCCCTCAGCCGTGAAAATTTATGTACACTATTGTCATTTGGGCGTGTCTGTGCGCCACATAGTTAGGTATATCTATGCATATTGGGCATCAAAGTGTTCAGTAGACCCCTGGCGTTCATGTGTAGGGTGTTTTATGCTGATACGTTACGAAATGTGGTGCATATAATGGGGTAAAATTCAAGCTTTGTGACGATTTTCTGAAATTTGATAAAAACCGTTACGTTCAGCATCGCATTACACTTTGTCAGTTTGCAGTAGAAACACATATGTACCAAAGTACATTTGTCAGAAATCTATGCATATTGGGCATCAAAGTGTTCAGCAGACCCCTGGCGTTCATGTGTAGGATGTTTTATGCTCATACGTTACAAAATGTGGGGCATATAATGGGGTAAAATTCAAGCTTTGTGACAATTTTCAGAAATTTGATAAAAACCATAATGTTCAGCATTGCTTTACAGTTTGTCAGTTTGCAGTAGAAACACATATGTACCCATATTGTATTCGTCAGAATGTGTACTTTCTGAAAATATATAGTTTTCTAGGGTCTCTTTACTGTTAGGGGGTCTTATATCACACACCGGAGTGCTTCAGCCGTGAAAATTCATATACACTATTGTCATTTAGGTGTCTCCATGCGCCACATAGTGGGGTATATCTATGCATATTGCCCATCAAACTGTTTAGTAGACCCCTGTGCTCCTATTTAGCATGTTTTATGCTGGTAAGGATACATGGACATTATGATGCTGGAAAGTTGAAGCTTTGAGACAATTTTCAGACATTTCACCAAAAACCGACAATTGTGGGAAAGCCTTGTGACTCGGTAGTTTGGAGCAGAAAGGAATGGATACCCATTTTAGATTCGGTAGAATGTGTACTTTCCAAAAATATATGGTTTTGTGGGTAAACCTATTTTGTGTTTTTACCCCACAAAAGAAGCAGTCAATGTGTTGATTTTTCATTAGCTGAAGTTACCCACAGGAGTATTTGTATGCGCTAACTTCATTTTGGGGCCTCTAAATGCCAGATACTTTGGTAAGCCTATTCACAATGGGCACCAAACTGTTTGAAGGACCCCTGGAAACCATATTTACTTTTTCTTGGTATGTAGTGATACATGGGCAATATAATGCTGGAAATTTGAAGCTTTGAGGCAACTTTCAGATATTTCACCAAAACCGACAATTTTGGGAAAGCCTTGCGACTCAGTAGTTTGGAACAGAAAGACATGGGTACCCATTTTAGATTCGGTAGAATGTGTACTTTCCAAAAATATATGGTTTTGGGGGTAAACATATATTTCAGTGTTTTTACCCCACAAAAAAAGCAGTCAATGTGCTGATTTTTCATTAGCTGAAGTAAAGTCCTGGACAATTTGGTTGCGCTAACTTCATATTGGGGTCTCTAAATGCCAGATACTTTGGTAAACCTATGCACAATGGCCATCAAACTGTTTAGTGGACTCATGGCAATCATATTCAGGGTGTTTTTTCTTGGTACCTAAGACAGTGTGGGATATGCAGAGCAGCAAAATAAATCCTCTGAAGTGATTTTTCAAAATGTTGTAAAATTTTTATAAAAACCGCTACGTTCAGAAAAGCTTTGATGTTTGGTAGTTAGGAGTAGAAAGACATAGTTACCCATTTTAGAATCCGCAAAATGTGTGCTTTCCAAAAATATATGTTTTTTTTGGGGTAAACGTACTGTTTCAGGATTTTACGGCCTTGGAATCTAAAGTATGCCATTTTCTGCCTTGGTGCTTTCCAAATTCGGTAATGTGCTGCCGGGAGTTTTTACTGTACAGAAGTCCTAATTCTCCCTAAAACTATACATATCTGGTATTGACACGTTCTAGAGACATGAGGCTTTCCAAATCAGTTCGATTTTCATGCGTAAAATGAAATATGCTGTAAATCTTTTTGCAGTGGTGGAAATACATGAAAACTCAGGCAGATTTAGAAAGCTCTGTTTCTCCCGAAAAAAACAATGTATAGTTTTCCTAGGTAAACTATAGGTTTCCCCTCAGAAAATGCCCCTAAAGTGAGAGAGCACAAATGTTTCAAAAACGGCTGACATTTCACGTAACCAAAATGTGAAATTCTGCTGGCACTTAAAGGGTTAAATCAGATTGCAGTGTCATGCAGTGGTGGGGCTCATGGTGATATGGAATGGAGGGGGATCCCACACTACTGTGCTTAGGCTCACTGTATCATTTTAGGATGCATCAAGAGTGTGGCTACAAATGTGGTCATGGTCTCTATGTATTTTCACAAAATGTGGATTTCAGTCAAACTAAAACAATAATAATATAATATTGTTCTCTGGATGATTGCCTTTGGGTCCAAAGTGTTTTTTTTTTTTCAAGACTCTCTTTATTAGTTTTAATCCAACAAATGTTTTCTGAACTTCTTAAACCCCATTTGCGCAAGCACAAGAAGATATGTAAAGAATTAGATATTTTCCCAAATAAATATCTGTATTTTATTGAATGTTCATTACACCATGGGGTTTACATTAAAGGGGTGTTTCACCTTTAAGGTAACTTTTATTGTGTTATAGAACAGCCCATTCTAAGCAACTTTTAATTTGGTTTTCAGAATTTTTTTTATAGTTATTTGTCTTTTCAAATGGACGTTGCCGTCCCCTTCTAAAAAACAAATGCTTTGTTAAGCTACAAATGTATTGTTATTGCTACTTTTTATTACTAATCCTTCTAATCAGACTTTTCCTATTCATATTCCAGTCCCTTATTCAATGCAAATGTAATTTGGGCCCTAATTATCAGATTGCTTAAAATGCAAATTGAAGAGCTGCTGAATAAAAAGCTACATAACTCAAAAACCTTCAATAATAAAAAAAATGTAAAATAAATTGCAAATTATCTCAGACTATCACTCTCTACATCATACTAAATTGTATCTCAAAGGTGTGTTCACCTTTGAGATAACTTTTGGTATGATGTAGAGAGTGATATTCTGAGATAATTTGCTATTTGTTTTCATTTTGTATTATTTTTGGTTTTTGAGTCAGAAGAAAAAAGGCAAATAACCATAAAACAATTAAAAATAAATAATGAAAACCAATAGAAAAGTTGCTTAGAAATGTCCGTTCTATAACATAATAAAAATTAACTTAAGGTGAACCACCCCTTTAACTCTCATGTTATATCTGTAGAAACAAGTCAAATCAACTGGACTTGCAGTGTTTTTTTTTTCCTTTCCTAGAAGTCATTTGTTGGATGACTGGTGAAACGTCTTCAAGGAAAGAAAAAAAACACAGCAAGTCATTTGATTTGACTTATTTCTACAGATATACCATGACATGGATGAATGAGAATCTTCACAAACAACTCTCATGTTAAATAGAAGCTCCTATTGCCAAGACACTGGCATACAGTGACTCATGGGTATTTCAAAACATCTATGTTTCTAAACACATGGCAGTTTTTTAAAATGATCTTCAATTGGAGAAAATGTTGCAATGTAAAAATGTAAATACACATGTTGTTAAAAAAAATATATATATATATTTTAATAGTTTTATGGCCTTATCTTTGGTAACACACTCTTACACATCATAGTATATTTGACTACTAGTCAAGGGTTCTGTGACTTAATTTGATAGGTGGGGGATAAACTCCAGAAGATGCATACAGGTGAGGATAACTGGCCTTAAAAATGTGTCCTTTGGTTGCTACAGGTCCTTACTGGTGTGAACAATACATGGGATTAAAAGTAATGACAATGCTGTATTTTTACAGCCTGAATATGAGGTGTGAACAATGCAGGGGCCAGTTAATCTCAGTTCTGATAGCGTTTGAAGCTTAAACAAAGGTAAGTATTCAAAGCAACTAGACTTCAATGGAAGGCCACACAAGGTGGGGCATGGCTCGGATGTGGCCTGCGAGTTGGACCGCACCGGTCTATAAGAACAGTATCATCTCTTGGTAATGATGAGATAAATGGTACCTGGTTCTACAATCTCTAGTAACTATGCTACTAAATCTGTAAATAAATTAACACTTTAAGTACTGTACATGTCCAGGGTTCCTAAATGCAGGAACAAAATAGAAATGGTGTGGTTTGCCAACAGGTAAATAAAGTAGAGGCACCAATAAAGTTCACAATATTTCAACTGAAAGTTAAGGGAAAGTTCCACAGTTCACCCCAGTCTATGGGTGCACAATTTATAACCAAAGCAAAACAGTGTGGGTTTCCCAAAAAAGCAAACAGAAATAGTTAAAAGTGTAAAAATATTTATTAAAAGCCTAATGTGTTTTTTGTCTGATAGGGCACTTACTTATAGGCCTATGAGTAAGTGCCCCATCAGGCATGAAATATGTTAGGCTTTTTGTCTTTCATGTCCTAATAAATGTTTTTGCACTTTTAGCTATAAATTATAAAGAGTGGTGGTAAATGGAAAATTTTCTAATTGGACCAGTATTGTAAGTGGAGAGCCGCAGGGGTCTGTCATTGGTCCTTTGCTTTTTAACTTATTTATTAATGACCTGGAGGTGGGCATTGAAAGTTTTGTTTCTATTTTTGCTGATGATACTAAATTGTGCAGAACTATAAGTTCCATGAAGGATACTGCCACTCTGCAGAGTGATTTGTCTGAGTTGGGAAACTGGGCAGCAAACTGGAAAATCAGGTTCAATGTTGATAAATGCAAGGTTAATAATATGAATGCAAGTTATACACTAAGGAGCAGATTTACTAAAGTTCGAATTGATTAGAAGTGAAAATTCGAATCAAATTTGAATTAAAAAAATTCAAAATTCTATTTTATTTTGGGCTTATTCGACTATCAAATAGCCCAAAATTCGATTCAAATTGGCCAAATTCAAAAAATTCGAATTTGAGGGGTTTTAATTCGATAAAGATTCAATGGTCAAATTCAAGGGTTAATTAACCCTCGAATTCGACCCTTAGTAAATCTGCCCCTAAATGGCAGTGTGTTGGGGTATCCAGAAGGATCTGGGGATTTCAGTAGATAACAAGTTGTCTAATTCCAGGCAAGACATTCTGCAGCTACTAAAGCAAATAAGGTTATGTATAATAAAGGGCATAAATGCAAGGAATGAAAACTTTGCCTCTTTATAGATCCCTAGTAAGGCCTCACCTGGAGTATGTAGTGCATTTTAGGGCTCCAAGGAGTGCAGAGAGTGCTGCTTTGCCAAAACCCATTGCTTACGGGTCTCCTTTTCTCTAACTCAAATTCAATAAGTCAACAGTCAAGGTCACTCACCATGCTGCTTGGATGGCCTGGGTGCAGGGCCCCAGACCCGTAGCAAGGGGACTATACAAGTCCACAGCATAGCAGCAGCAGCAACTGAACATGCATTCTGGTAGTCATGGACTTGGTTAAAAAAAACAAAACATTTATTTCACACTAAACCTGATGTGTTTCATGTCTTTCTACACCTAATCATAGGTAATCATGCCTATGATTACATGCTGAATGACACAAAACACATCAGGATTAGTATGAGTATTGGAGTCCATGGAGTATTGGAGTGTGTGTTCAATTGCTGTAGACATTTAGAGCCTTTTAATCCTCTATCCTTGCTTCTGTATTGTAAGACCCCAGTTTGTTGGTGCTGTTTAATTAAATGAGGATGATTTATCAATAGCATAATTAATAATAACTCCTTATCCGAAAAACCCAAAAAACAAATCACATAATTAATCCTATAACTGTACTGCAATTGTGTAGGTATAAGTTCTTATGAATGAATATTTATATTTGTTCCTCTATTCTATAACCCAGTGCACCTGTAATATAAACTTTTTCCCCACTAAATGCAAATAGCATATAAAATCTGTTACTTGGAAACAGCCAGCGCAGATGTAATGTTTATAGACGGTGCCATGAATCAGCTGTCACCCTGAATTAGTTTTGCTGATCCTCAATACAAACCAAGCATAACAGGCATTGCTATCTCTATTGTTGTGCAAATCTGGTGTTTAATTTGTACCTGGCATAAACATCCACCTGCATTTAAAAAAAAAAATGCAATTGTGATTTAATCCTGGAACACGTGGAACAGCTTAGAAGCCCACAGGTGGAATAGCACAAAAAGGATTAATAGAAAAATACTTACCATTCTGCTGAAATCCAGGCCCTCTCCAGAGCTGCACCAAAGGAAAATAAACGCCCTGGAGCTTGCAATTCTTTCTATATCCAATTTCATGATCTAAATCAGAAGGGAAGGGGAACAAAATTCAGAATGCTGAAAAACGTGTGTGTTTGGGGACCAAAGAATGACAGAACAATGTATAATATTTCATTCACTAAAGAAACATTGAAACTATATTGTAGCACTAAAATCCCAGAGTGCATACATTAAAACCCCAGACTCTTACATCACAAGTTAAGCACAGAAGATTTGTGACTATAATGTGCAACAGATGTCCATTAGCAAATAGAAATAGACATTGATGATGGCGAGACAGGAAACCCCCTCCACCCAAACATCTTTAAGGTTTGGTCCAGCCTTACTTCAGGCATGCCCGTTATAGTGCACTGAAGCTTCTACATTTTCCAAATAAAAAGTGTTTAGCATCTTTTGGAAACAGGAAACAAGAATAACAAATAGGGTGAAAATGTTCTGTACTGTAAGAATGCAGGAAAAACCCTCAACAAATTGTGGCTAAGGGACATTTACTCTTAATGTGTGTTAATTCCTTTACTTTTAGAAATGTGCAGTGTTGGCCTGCAACCAAATATAATTCTTTGACAGGATTCAGGCAGGATTTTATCTTGATTCAGTATACAGTTCCCATAGGGAGTTTTATTATGTATTCACATCATGTGATATCTGTAATTCTCTATAAACAAGAAAAGCTGGACTATGTGGAATCGCGAATAGGAAGATAAGCCAACACCTCTTTGGGAAACTGGAAAATGCTTCAGGAATTGTATGCCTAGTGGACTTGACAGATGTTTTTTTTTTACCCATAACTATGTCACTATGAATGTTACAATTGAAGTGGACATTTTCCTATGTTCTAAATGGCTGAATGGTAATAACACACTAAGGTGTAATCTCTATACATTTATACATTCCATACAACATTAAGTTTAATACATACATTTGAAGGGACTGTGGGATTCATACAAGCAGAGTACAGGTACAAAGAAATAGGTACAAAGAAATGAAAAATATTAAAAAGTGTTTCATAAAAAATAATGAAATGTATAAATTGACACATATATATATAGTCATATGAAAAAGTTTAGGAACCCCTCTTAATTATTTGGAGTTTTGTTTATCATTGGCTGAGCTTTCAAATAGCAACTTCTTTTTAATGTATAACAAGCCTTATGGAAAAAGTAGTATTTCAGCAGTGACATAAAAGTTTATTGAATTAACATAAAATTAGACAGGTGCATAAACTTGGGAACCCCAACAAAAATATTATATCAATACTTTGTTGAGCCTCCTTTTGCAAATGTAACAGCCTCTAGACGCCTCCTTTAGCCTTAGATGAGGCTTGGATGTTTGGATCCTGGATGGCGGCATTTTTGACCATTCGTCCATACAAAATCTCTCTTGTTGAGTTAAGTCTGATGGCTTCAAATCATCCCATAGATTTTCGATGATATTCAAGTCGGGGGACTGTGACGGCCATTCCAGAATATTGTACTTCTCCCTCAAAATCACTTTGTAGATTTCCAAGTGTGTTTAGGATAATTGATGGCAGGCACTCAAATAAAGGCAATCTTCCAGATATTAGTAAAGTTCAAGTCAATATTTGTGTCCTCCGCCTTGCTCGTTTCGTGTTAGAAACACAATCATAGGCTGATTAAGGGGCAGATTTACTGTTGGTCGAATTAAAAAAAATTCGAAATTCGACTATGGGAATAGTTAGGGATTTCAAATCCTTCGAATTCGAAGGATTTTACCACAATTTGATTGGTCGAATGATCGAATTATAAAAATTTGACCGAACGATCAAATAATCAAATTTTTATAATTCGCTCAAAATTCGGCAAAGCCACTTAATGACCCTTAAATTTAAAGGGGAAGTAATTCGATAGTCGAGTATTCGAATAGATTTTTATTTGAATTATTCGAATCATTCAATTCTATCTAATTTACTGAATTCACTGGTCGAATTTACCTAATTTGCATATTCAAAATTCGAATTACAATCTTTTTGAAAATTCGATCGAATTTCGAATCATTCATGTGAATAGATGTGAATTTAATAAATTTGCCCCTAAGTGTTTGTAACACGAAACGTGTAAGGTGAAGGACACAAATAAATATTTTCTATGTGAACTATACAAATATCTGGAAGATTGCCTTTATTCGAGTGCCTGCCATTAGATTTGTTCACAGTTGTCCGCTCCCCAAGCTGAGGGCCCTAGGCGGTGCACCTGGGCCATCTTCTACATGTGGTGAGTTTTATTATACCCACATTTACCCCTGTGCTTCTACTTCAGCGTTTAGGGTAATTGACTTGTTGGAATATCCAGCCCCTGCATAACTTCAACTTTGTGACTGATGCATGTACATTATCCTGAAGAATTTGTTGATATTGGGTTGAATTCATCTGAACCTCAACTTTAACAAGGGCCCCAGTCCCTGAACTAACCACACACCCCCATGATGGAACCTCCACCAAATTTGACAGTAGGTAGCAGGGGCTATTCTTGGAATTCAGTGTTCTTCTTCCGCCATGCAAAGCACTTTTTGTTATGATCAAATAATCCGATTTTTGTCTCATCAGTCCAAAGCACTTTGTTTCAAAATTACTGTGGCTTGTCTACTTAAGCTTTTGCATACAACAAGCGACTGTGGTGTGAATGCAGAAAAGGCTTCTTTCTCATCACTCTGCCATACAGATGTTCTTTGTGCAAATTGAGCTGAATTGTAGAACAATGTATAGATACACCATCTGTAGCAGGATGTTCTGCAGTCTTTGGAGGTGATCTTTGGGCTGCCTGTAACCTTTCTCACAATCCTCTGTATATGCTGCTCCTGTCTTTTTCTTGGCCTTCCAGACCTGGGTTTCACAGCAACGGTGCCTGTGGCCTTCCATTTCCTGATTACATTCCTTACAGTCGTAACTGACAATTTAAGCATTTGAGATAGCTGTTTGTAGCCTTCCCCTAAACCATGATACTGAACAATCTTTGTTTTCAGAAAACAGAAGCACAACTTGCAATTGGCAACCTTTTCTCATGATTGGACACACCTGCCTATGAAGTTGAAGGCTTAACGAGCTAATCCAACCAATTTGGTTTTGCCAGTAATTAGTATTGAGCAATAACATGCATTCAAATTAGCAAAATTACAAGGGTACCCACATTTTTGCACAGCCAGTTTTTCCCATTTGATTTAATTTCATACAACAGAATACTGCTTCTCAAAAAATCTTTGTTCAGAAAACACCCCAGTACTAAGATGTTCCTGGTAAATGAAAGACATAGCACTGTTAAAAGTGGAGTAAATTATTATGCAGGCTGAGAGGGGTTCCCAAGCTTTTTCATATGACTGTATATGTTATGGTGGTTTGAGTAGCATCACAACAGATTCTTCAGCTTTCTGGGGAGCAGGGGTTTTCCAGATAAGGGATATTTCTATAATTTGCATTTCCATACCTTAAGTCTACTAAAAAATTATTTACACATCAAATAAACCTAATAGGTTACTTTGCATCCATTTAGGATTTATTTGGAATCAAGGTACCTTTTCATTACTAAAAAAGGGGGAGAAAAAGGAAAAAATTTCTAAAAATCTGAATTACTTGAATATAATGCAATCTATGGGAGATGGCTTTTCGTAGCTTTCTGGATAACAGGTTCTCGGATAACAGATTCCATGTCATTATTAATAATAATAATAATAATAATAATAATTATTATTATTATTATAATTGTTAATGACAAGGGGAGGCCCATTTATCAATATTCTCATTTTAGTGGTTTTAGTGTTTTTTGAAACCAAGGATAAACTCATTTTCTCTAGAATCATGAATTCCATGTTATTTATTTAAAGATACATATATAAAAAGCAGGCAAGAAAGAAAATGCTGAACAATCCGTAAAAAAATGAAAATACTGTTAAAACTTCTAAAAAGTCAGGTTGTACAGACAATTACTAGTGAATGAAGAAAACTTCTTAAAGTCTGAATGGCATAAAAATATTTCAATAGGATCAGCGCAGCTCCCATTGACTTCTATTGGACCTTGACCACTTTTACATGACAAAGTTTTGTGTTAGTGATTTTCATTGTTTTTACACTTCATACAGTAAATCTCTAATTTCTCAAATTTTGGAGAAATAAAAAAAATATTTTGAGAGAGAAAATTTTTTTTTGGGAAACCTATAAATTTGAATTTTTGTAAACAGTCCACTAAGAATGTTTATTACTTGAGTGTTGTTAATACTACTACAGGTATGGAATCTGTTATTTCGAAGCTCTGAATTACAGAAATACCATCTCCCATAGACTCTACTCTATACAAATAACATTTTTAAAAATGATTTATTTGTAATGATACAACAGTTCATTGTAACTAACAAGAATTAATTCAACCTTATTGGAGGCAATGTTTTTAGTAGGCTAAGAGGGTAATGTAATGTAGAGAGAACATTCGGTCTTTTATTGCATTGTGAATCTGAATTGCACATTGCAAACTTTTAAGATCTGCTTGCCAGGGGTGTCAACAACTTTTTCATTAAGAAGTTTTACTACATACACTACACACTATCGCAAACAATAAAATTCTCAGTTGCTATCCTACTGTCGTGTGAGGGGCAGTGTTCACAAAGGCAAAATTCTTCACTTGTTCGTGTTGTGAACGAATAGCGAGTGATTTTTGTATTGGTAAACTATATTCCCCCTTAAAGGAACGTTAAACTAAAGAAGTAGGCTAGAAATGTTGTACATTATGTTTTGTGCTTCTCTACCAGCCCAAGGCAACCACAGCCCTTTAGCAGTAAAGATCTGCGTCTCCAAAAATGCCCCAGTAGCTCCCCATCTTCTTTTCTGCTGATTCACTGCACATGCTCTGTGCTGATGTCAGTTACTGAGCTAAGGGACCAGCGCAAAATATACAGTACACATAGAATATAAATCAGTATAAGGCTGATTAGTAATTAATATGGATAATTACTACATGGCAGCACAGAAACCAGTGCAGCTACCATCAGATTTTAATAATCAGCCCTGTAGCATCAGCTTGTATGACAGACCAACCTCATTTTCTGCTTGATAATTTGCGACAACCCCTAAGCTTAGCTTCTCAACAGCTGCTCAGAGCCCACTGAGCATGTGAGTGTCACAGACACTTTCCAAGATGGTGACCCCCTGGGACAAGTTTAAGGTCCTGGATCATTACTGCTATTGAGAAGCTGAAACTTTAGGCTGGTGCAATAAGTTCAGCATATAAAACATGGCATTTTTAGTCCTATTCATTTTACGGGTTTCCTTCTCCTTTAAGGTATTAAGATACACATTATTGAAAGATCTATTATACAGAAAACCCCAGGTCCTGAACATCCTGAATAGGTCCCATACCTGTACCACACTAAAAATAATATATGCAGTTTCAAATTCATAACAGAAGGCCTTTGATTTTGAAGACATCAATTTACTGGCTTAGTTTTACAATAAAAAAAACAAACATAAATAACATTACAACTTTTTCAGCATGCAAAAGTAAGCCAAGAGTGACTTACATTATTTCAGTACAGAAATAAAAGCTTTAAAACGAAAAAAAAAGAAAACACATCCAGAAAATAATTTGCTTCCACTGCTATGGTGCACTACGGAAATCGCATCCCGCTATTAACCTTCAATATGGCAGGATGCAAACATTTAATAATATATAAGTAGCAGAAGAGGCTGCAACTGTAATGTTAAAAATCTATAATTGAGGCAAACAGGGTTGATTGCTGCTTTAGAAAAAAAATCAATTGAAGATTAACTAGAACAAATCTGGGGTCAACAAGATTGCCTCTTGTAGGTCACAGCAAGGGGCCTTTTGAATATCATTAATGTAACTCTTGAAACCATTCTGAATAAACCAGCTCTTTAGAAAAGCACGCTACATGGGAAATTATACAAGGTCTTCCAAAAGTATTAAGAGTCTTGACCAAGTTTTTCATGTTATTGAGGAACGACTGAAATGTGGTTCTCTGTGATATTTTTATCTCAAAACTCTAAAAATCATATATTTTCTTACTGTAGCAAACTATAAGAAGTCTTGGTAAAATATGCTGTTTTCATAAGTATTCAAGCATTTTTCTCTAGCAATAACAGCTTTATGTATCAGCTTTGCAAATGGTTCTGGAATTATTTGAGTCCATTCTTTCAGACAAGTCTGCCCCATGGTTTCAAGTTAGCAGAATGCACCTCTATTTTTACAACAGTGCCAAAGATTCACAGTTAAAATCCTCCATAGTTTCATTAGACTTGATTTCAGATTCAATGGCCTGGTGAGAAATGAACGTTTGCCCAAGATGGAGATTTTTTTTTAGCAGAGGCAGAAGATGCAGCAGAAGCTGGTTTACTGGCAGTATTTCCCTGTTTAACAGGATGCCTAGCCCCTTGTGATGAAAAAATAATCCCACAGCATCATACTACCATATTTTTATTTCTGTGGTTTTTATGGTGTGGGAAGTGTTCTATTTACAACACTCATAATGCTGTGAACTTACTTATGTCTTGGTCCTGCATTCCACTCTCATGCTGTTTGCTTGTTTACTCTAGCCTCCATGCATTATACATACTGAGCACAAATGTTTTGATAGCAATTAACACAGTTGCTAATGTTAATAGCATATGGGGTGGTTTCTCCACCAGCTCTTCCTATTAACCAAAACTGACTGCAGCTGCAAAAAATTTCAGCCTGACTGAAATGTTTAAGCACACGTTTTGTGACCAAACTCCGCCTGTACCATCTACTGTATGTCAGGTTTCCATTATAATTCATGGGAAGAAGTTCACCACTGGCTTAAGTACCCTAGAGTACAAAACACCTTTTTTGCTATTATCCTAAAACCAACAAGTTTTGCTGAACTGATTTGTTGTTTTTGGTGATACTTCTGTGTTCCGCAAAATAATTACAAAGAGTTTTCTTGCACACCTTTCTTTTGCATGCATATATGGATCTGGAGCAATTACATTCTTCAAAAAAAGTGCCTTTCTCCATTCTTACAGCATATACAGATAATTTGTAACTCTAAAGTGCACTTGCAGACAGTTACTGATATGAGTGGTTATGTGTGGCAGAATCCTAAACCATATGTATCCAAATCGTGGGGAAATTCTGCCTTAGGCTTGTAGCCAACATATCTAACTTCTTTAAACACTATAAACTGTGACATTCAATACACATACTCTAATAGACTTATGCTTTTCTGCTAATATGCCTCAACTCCCTAATTCTTCTCACAGGTTACAAATAAATTATTCTATGGTTTACTCAATAAAGCCAGACCACTTTTCCCTAAAATGTGACAGATATAATATTGATAGACAGCAAAGGTAAATTTAAGAAAGAAACAGAAAACATATGCAAACATAATCATGCTTCTAGATTTACCGTCTGGTTTCTCTCGTTTCAGATATTTCCCTTTGCTCATCCTTGCAGTTTCCACAGCTCCAATACAGTTTGCACAATCAGCTCCCAGTTGTAACAGAAAAAAAGCAGGTTTATCCTTAGTTCAGCCATATATTTCCTGTATTTTCATTAAAATATTGCTCTGAAATCAATAGTTCCCCAGTCACAAGTCTACTAACATTTGGTTCAATCAGTAAGAGATTGTGCAGCAAGTAAACTTTATTTTTAAAGGTTTTCTTTTATATATTCTTTCATAGACCCTAAGGGCCGCACATAACACATGCAGTGCTTTGTCACCTGCAGGAAATCACTTTACAGGTGACAGTGTCTGAAAGTTTCTTTTTAATCCAGAAGAATGGGGATTGCCCCATGTAAAACACTTTGGGGCAGATTTACTAAAATCACATGAAGGATTCGAAGTTCGATCGAATTTTCAAAAAGATTAGAATTCAAATTTTCGAATGTTTTTGAAGACAACTTCGAGCAGTGAATTTTGAAAATTTGATTGAATCGAATTATTCGAATAATTCAAATTAAATTTCATTCGTATATTCGACTATTCGACTGTCGAAGTACTTCCCCTTTAAATTTTTATTCAACTGCCTAGTTCGCATTATTTTTGATCGAATAGGAAATATTTGTTCGATAAAATCATTAGATGTATTGATCGATCGAATATTTCCTATTCCAGGGGTCCCCAACCTTTTTTGCTCGTGAGCCACATTTAAATTTAAAAGAGTTGGAGAGCAAACAAGCATGAAAAAGTCCATGTGGATGGCAAATAAGAGCTCTGATTGGCTTTTTGGTAACCCCTATATGGACTGGCAGCCTACAGGAGAGAATGTTTGGCAGGACATCTGTTTTTTATGCAACCAAAACTTGCCTCTAAGCCAGAAATTCGACCAATAGTAAATCTGCCTGTATGTCTTAGTTGTGCACAAAAGCCTTCTTCTGAATTTCCCTGTAATTATGATGGGAAGCCAAATGTAGAGTGTTTTATATGTATAAATGTGTATTTGCCACCTCTACCATGAGCAAAAGTATGGACTAACATGGGGCTCGCTGAGAAGAGAGAAACCAGGTAGAGCAAGACAAAGGGTTCCTACTTGGTGGATGCTCTTAAAACAATTACATGTGATGTCAACTGGGCCGCATTTGATGGAGGGGACTTAATATTCTAAATGTTTAAAAAGCTGTGACGTCTGGTCTCTCTTATTTTACAGAAACGTTGTTGTTCATTCTGGTTATTTCATTAGTAGGATTCATTGATAAGATGGAAATATTTGTATTATAGTGAGAGATAGAGGTGAGGGTAGCCAACCAGGTGCCTAAGGTGCCCTGATGGCTTGGACTGGCTCTGGCAGTCATACAGAGATGTCTACAGTTATTGTGAAAACTGGTGCAATTCACTATTGGGTCTATAGCCACTCATTGTTAGAGTTGCCACCTGGGGCCAGGCCTGTAAAAATGAGTCTGATACAAATGTTATTAATTGGGGAGAAAGGTAAAAATATAAAGGCTGGTATTTTTTCCAGAAAATATGGCATCTCTACATCTCTACACCTATTTGTGCATTTTGGCACAATGCACCATGACAGTCTGTTGAATGATTCATGCACAGAAAAATTAAGCAACGTTTTTGTCTTCTCACTATAGATTAACATTATAACCAGTATTTTCGGGAGTTAGTCACCCACTGCAGAGCAGATTTATTGCAGACAACAAATCTCCATGTCTGCCAGAGCCCTTAGGCTAAGGCCACACAGGGCTGGGCATATGTGTCCCTACACTGGCATTAGCTTTCTATCCTGCCTTTTTTGTGAATGGTTGGTGTTAATTTTTGGTGTTACTAGCCCTTTAGTTATATTTGACTTAGCTTACCATAATGCTGGACAGGGTATATGATGAGGAATGGGATCAGATATAACAATGGTAGTACTAGGACTATATTCACATAGAATAACTATCTGACTTGCCTACATGTAAAAAAGCTGTATTCTGTACAGCAACAGCAGGGGTTCTGTTTAAAATGTAAGTAGACTAACCGGTACAGTATTTCTGATCTGTATGTGTGAGTTTTATATATATGTAGTGATATATATATATTTTTAAGTTTCTTTGACATTGATCTAACACAGTCCCAGACACAACCTCATAACCTCTAGGAATAATAAAAAAATGCTTAAAGATCATGGGAAATCTCAGCAAATTCATGGGAAATTGGGCCATTATAGGTGCAATAATAATTTACCTTACTAAAGAAAGAGTAAATGTGTACTATGTGGTGTGAAATTTAATAATGACAAATAATGTACATTAATAATTGTAACTGTAATCACAGACTTCCTATTCTGTTTATATTGTAGAACCAAAAATGCTTTGTGCTAAACTAATAATGGTCCTGGAAACACTCACTCCTTATTCACCTTACTCCTTGTTCACCTTACTCTGTGACTAAACAGAAAATGGGCCTTTATTATTATATTTTGTAGTTTTTGCTTGATTTGCTTTCTTCTGCAACATCTGTCCATGCAGCTAAAAACTATTGCTCTGTCAGCTTAAAATTGTAATATTATTATTTATTTATATAACTTATCTTTCTACCCAAGCCCCCTCCTATTCATATTTCAGAAACCACTGCCTGGTTGCTAAGGTAAACAAGACTCTAGCAACAAGACAGCTGCTGAAATTGCAAAGTGGAGAGCTGCTGAACAAAAACCTAAATAACTGAAAAACCAAAAATACTAAAAGATGAAGACAAATTGCAAATTGTCTAAGAATATCATTGTCTACGTCACTCTAAAGTTAATTTAAAGGTGAAGAACTTTGCTAGTGATGCTAAACCCAGAATCATTATAGCTAAATAGAAACAGTGAATGCACCTCACAGACTCCTCAATGCAGTGCTCTTCCGCTTAGTTGGACATAGCTTACACATTTCCTAGGAAGGAAGTTGTGGTGTTTATACAAATGGCCTGCAGGTGTCACTGTGCATACACAGGACTTTCTGTACAGCTTGAAAGTGAAAGTAAGACTTACTGCTGTTATGTAATGGCTGCATGAACCTGCTAATAAAGCACTGTTATATCCTCCTCATCCTCAGCTACCAAACACAACAAATGGTGACAAGGATGTCTTTTCTACCTCTGCAGCAGCCTGCACCTTTTCTACCAAACCCTGGTGAGCCTACCATACCTTTTACTGATTGGATCCGTATGTTTGATAATTACATTATTGCTGCTGACCAAGGGGAGGTTTCTGCTGCTAGAAAGCTTATTCACTTATTCACTGCCTGGGGGCAGAGGGACAGTGTATATGCTATACATTACCATCACCTGATGAAAGTTATGAAACTGCTCTTACTTTTTTTGTGCCAAGAGTAAATGTGGTTGCTGAAAGATATAAATTCTGCCTAATGGTGGATCCAAAGAACATTTTGTAGCAGCTTTGAGAGAGCTGGTTGTTACCTGTGAGTTTGGGAATCTAACAGATGAAATGCTAAGAGACCAAATAGTGAAAAAAACTAATTCACTACACATTAGAGAGAGACTGCTCCTAGAGCAAGTGTTCTGCCCCACATCAAGGTTGAAGAATCAATACTATTCAACAAGCTAGAATCTGTATTAGCTAGTTACGTAACAGCGCCATCTATTGGCAGTAGAAATCCATTGCAACTTATGTTTCTTACATTTGTATAAATAAAGTTGTTCTTGATTATGCAACTACAGTGCATTGTGGGTAGCTAGTGCATTCTGGGAAGGAGAAGGGAGCCACCATACTGTCTACAGCATATTTGCATAGCTCTCCTTGCATTCCTGCTTCTTAAACCTCCACTACCCCACAGCCAGCATATCTGGTAAGAGTTATACTTATATAAGTCTCAGGATAGTCTGTTCTTTAGTGATGTTCTAATCTGCACTTAGTAGTTGTTATGCTAGTAGATAGCCAGCCATGCATAGAGCTAATGTAATATGTTCAAACATGCTTATTTATAATGAATGCTGCTGTATATGTTATTCATATGCTTTTTGCTGTATACTTATACAAACCATTTGTATCTTTAGAGTTTTACCACGCAAACATACATCGACACACATACATCGATGCCCCTGTTTACTAATTGCAACTGACCACTTCCAATCAGCAACCTGTTATCAATAAACAAGTTAGATTACAAGACGGTCTGCTTATTTGGAAGACAGGGATGGTTAAACTGAATGTTGGATTGCACACTGTGAGAACGTGTATGAAGGCAGAACAGCAAGATTTAACCCTTGCAAAGGCTATAACAGTTGCTAGCCAAATTGAAACAGCTGTGGCAGAGGCTAAAACTCTCAATCAGGGAACTGCTGGGAATGTACAGATTGTGAATTCAAAACTGTGGCCTAATAATGTGCAGTCACAGGAAAAATACAGTGCTAAGGAAAGAGATTTACTGCAGAATCGTGCAGCAAATACAAATAAAAAAATACTGCTTTCTCTGTGGTTCAAACCACCACTATGCTAAATGTCCTGCAAGAGCTATACAGTGCTGCAAATGTTTAAAGTCCGGTCACTTTGCTATGGTCTACCGTAATTCTAATAAAGATGTTCATTGTCACAAACGCCGCCCGGAGCTTCCATGCGACAGCGGTGTCAGGATGGCAGCGCCCACAGCCACCACATGGTTGGGGTGCTGGCCGTGACGTCATCGCGCCATGCCAAGCGTGTTCCGGTGCCAAATTTAAAATAAAAGGATGCTGAAGACGTGGGTTCGATGCCCAAATATAGCTCAAACTTGTATTGTGTTCCTGGGTATTCCAATATTCCTGCTTGTTCCTGTTATGATCCCCAGCCTGTCTCCTGACTTTGATTCCTTGCTGCCTGCCTTTTTGGACCTTTGCCTGGACTTTGACCATTCTCTTGAATTAACCCCGAACTATACTCTGCCTTGGACTCTTGGAAGGGCTTCCTCCTTCGATCCTGACTACCTCCCTGTGGGAGCCGCTGGCCCCCCTGACATTCATGAACTCACTACTACAAATGTTACAGTGTTAAGTGTGGATAAAGCTGGTACATTTCTTCCAGACAAGTTTATATGCACTGTCAATGTCAATACTGCTTCTGCTGACAAGGGACACTCCATTAACCTGATGCTTGATACAGGTTCAGCTGTTTCTATACTACCAAAGGATATTTTCTTGAAATACTTTGCAAAAGATATGCTTGTTGCACCTGCCCTGAGACTGGTCAGTTACTTAAAGGATCCAATCCATGTGCTTGGTTGCTTGCCAGTGACTGTACAATTTGAATCAAATACTGCAAAATGTGACTTTTACATTGTGAAAAACGGTACTGCTATACTTGGAAGGGATCTCTTTGCTGCATTAAACCTACAATTAGTTCATGGTCTTATTACTGCAGCACTAGTGCCTGCATCACAGCCAGTGTCTAAAATGTCTCCACAAAACAACACATCACTGGGTTGTGCAAAGAACTTTGTACACAAAGTTAAGTTGAGATCAGATGTAAAACCAGTACATAACTACAGAGCAACATGCCATGCAACAACCCAATCATCTCCAGCTGAATTATTACATGGCAGACAGATGTGCACTAGGTTACATGTTGCAGACGTCAAACTTCCACCAAGGTCTATTCCTACAAAATCATCTACTACTGACATTGTGAAACGTCACCAAGACAAATGCAAGGCTTATACTGATAGAAACCGTGGTGCAAGAGAAGTGCACTTTCAGCCTGGATCTTTAGCCAGAATTAAGAAACCAGGAATACTGAAACAAGGACAATCTACACCACTTGAAGTGAGACGCCAGCGAGGACCATACACATATAAACTGTCTGATGGACGCATATGGAATGCAAGTCGTCTTGCTCCTGGTAGATATGACTTTGGAGATGTTCCATTTGATGAAGTGAACCTATAAGAAATACTGAGAGAATCAGGAAACTACCTGCATGGACCAAGGACTATGTCATGTGAAGAATGTATATATTGCTTTAAGATACATAAGGTTTTATTGTTACTGTTTATATATTTGTCCAAATAGGGGGAATATGTGGTGTTTATACAAATGGCCTGCAGGTGTCACTGTTCATATACAGGACTTTCTGTACAGCTTGAAAGTGAAAGTAAGACTTACTGCTGTTATGTAATGGCTGCATGAACCTGCTAATAAAGCACTGTTATACCCTCCTCATCCTTGGCTACCAAACACAACAGAAGTGTGTGCAGACAAGCTTTTTTTTAAATGTGTGTAATGATGTGCAATTACCCTATTGATATTTGAGCTTGTGGAAACTCTAATAACTCCTCTGAAGAGCCACGGTAAACATGTTTTTGTTTAACTAGTAATTACTGTGGTGCAGAGGATGTGCTGAGGGCAGTTGGTAATTGTTTTAGCAGAATTTATAGAAGGAATTGGTCATTTATACCCCTACCGAATGTGTATATATAGACATTAGTAATAACATAACGAGTCTGTTCTTTGTGGGCACGATTAAATGCTGAAGAATCAGTAGTGATACAGATGTAACTGTGGGGGAGCGTTAAAGGAGAACTAAAAATTCATGATTTAAAACTTGTTCTGTTATTTGGTAATTCTGATTATGGTTACGTGGCTTTCTGTCTCAGAATTGTTTAAAAACAGGTCCATAGCAAGAGGTTTCGTGACAATAGTAATGTCACTTTCTGTTCTTGGTTTGATGATTTCTGCTGGCCCATGCGTTATTTAGTATTTGTAGTATTTGTATAGATTGGATCAGTGACTCCCATTTGAAAGCTGAATAGAGTCAGAAGGAGGCAAATAATTAAATATTATAAAAAAATTAAGACCAATTGAAAAGTTGCTTACAACTGCCCATTTTATAACACACTAAATGTTAACTTATAGGTGAACCACCCCTTTAAGTTTATCTCCTACCAGGAGCTTTATTGCTGGACAATGGTCAGACTGTAAAGCAGGTTGGTCTCAAGCTGGTCATGATTGAGAAGCAAAATAGGCCCTGCAAAATACAAATCACAGTTATTTCTCTATTCTTTCTGCTTATTTTTTGCAATAATTTCTTACATCTCCACTATCTCTTATTATTTTATATGGCCGAAGAAGAACATTCCATTGTCTTACATATGGTGTGCAGTTACATCACTGCTCAATTTGTAAAATGTCCTTTTGTTAGAATAGTTGTAGTTGTGTCTACCTTTCTGAAACTGGACTACTTTTGAACAGAGTGTATTTACTCTCCTAATGCCTACCAAGGTCATGCCTAAAACTTTCTTAATGACCTAGAGGCCAAGCTCCATCATGGGCATTATTCCCTCTGGGCAGAATCTATCTGTAAAGGAGGATTTTAGAATGCCTGTGCAAGTGACTATATAATCATCCAGAGCCTATGCAAGGCATGTGTGCTGCTGGAGGATTTGAACAGTGGATTACCTAATTGTAGCACACCTGTAGCACACCTCATGGCCAATGAGCTCCATATCCTGAAAACAGATCATACACTGGACTGGAATGATAAACAGTACGGTACTCATAATTTATGATTGATGCTTTTTAAGGAAAATAATAAAGTAACCCTGTAGTAGTCTTCTGGGTGTGCTTGCAGTTCCAGAGGAAAACTATTTATACCTATGATGCTGGCACACAAAAATAAGCTTATACAGGTATGTTATCTGGAAACCCATTATACAAAAATTTCTGAATTACGAGGAGGCCATCTACCATAGACTTAATTTTAATTAAATAATTACATTTTTCTAAAAATTGCTTCCTTTTTCTCTGTAATAATAAACAGTATCTTGTACTTGATTGATGTAATCATTACTGGAAGCAAAACAATCCTATTGGGTTTATTACATGTTTAAATGATTCTTTAGTATGGGGATCCAAATCATGGAAGAATCCCTTATCCATGAAAACCCCAGGTCTTAAAGGAGAACTAAACCCTAAAAACGAATATGGCTAAAAATGCTACAGAAGTACCGGTATCTTTGGAGGCACAGATCTTCCCCGATAAAGGGCTGTGGCCAACTGGGATTGATACAGAAGCCCAAAACATTATGTACAGCATTTCTAGCCTACTTCTTTAGTTAAGGTTTAGTTCTCCTGTATAACAGGTACCACCACTTTACTACAATCTTTTGCAAAGTCCACAAGTGGTATCACCATTAATTCTTAAAGGTGATGTAAACTTTCTGTAACCCTGGTTCTTTTGCACCTTTTGTACCCCAAACCAAATCAAATTGTCTCACCATTCAAACTAAATTAGAGATCCTAACGGAAACTGAATTCAAAATTCAGAGGGGCTAGAGGTTCTAGTTGAAAGAACTGTTAAACACTCTGTTAAAAGCAAGAGGATAGAAGGCAGGATTCTCCCTAGTGGATCCTTCTGTATTTATTTGGCAGCATGCCCTTAAAGTAAAATTAAACCCCCTAAGAGAGACTGCCCCCCCTCCCTGCATAGCCTTCTACTTAAAAAAAGTTGCACAGAAAGTTGCACAGACATTTCCGATGATGCTTGTGATCTCCAGTGCGCTACTATGCATGGAGAGGTCTGTGCGACTTTCTCAGATACTTTTTTAAGTAGTGTGCTATGCAGGGAGAAAGCATGGACAGGGGCAATGGGGGACTCTCTTTAAGACAGGGGGTTTAGTTCTCCTTTAAGGCCTTGTATTAACAGAATGGCAATTTGTAGAACTTCTTTGAGAAACAAGGAGATTGTAGGGTTTGACTTTCAGTGACTAAGTTGCCATGAAAAACATTAAAATGTTTGTTAGCATTTCTTTCTATATCACACATAGTTTCAACCACAAGTTATCTGTATCCCGAATATTTTCACCAGTCTAAGCATATAGGAGCTGTGCATACAACATTAGGTATGAAGGACAAGGAAAGGTTTAGTTGCTGGGGTGCCCCAGTTATTATAATCACTAACCCTTGAACTTGAATAGTAAAATCTCTTCTTGTATTCTATTGTGCATTCGCACTGCCAAGGGCAACTGCAAGTAATCCCTGGATAGGGGCTCAGTGTTCAACAGAACAGTATCCTGCCAGTGTGTTTTTTCAGGCAAGAGGAGCTCTAGCCCAAGGTCTGAGGTTATTCATTATCATCACCGGAGGTACCTAATAAATTGGACCCCCCACCCAGAGGCATATCTTTAATATAAGACTTGTCCTAGTTTTTAAAGACAGCATACCGAAAAAAGGAAAAGAAACCCATAAAGCAAACACACACAGTAATCATATAACTAATGCCAGGTGTTCCCTGTGTACTCATAGGGGCAAATTCACTAAAGCTCGAAGCGTCTAACGCTAGCGCTTATTCGTCAGCGTGACTTCATTTCATAACTTTGCAAATTCACCAACACCGACTCTGGCGAATCTTCGATAGCGAAGTAGATAGACAAGCACAACTTCACACCCTAACCCTAGGCGAAGTTGCGCACTGACGAAGGATCGTAATTATGCAAATTCACTAAAATGACCATTTTACTGAACGTTACCACTTACGCTAGACGTTACTTCGCCAGGTCAGACCTGGCGAAGTTCAATACGATAGATAGGAGTTTGAAAAAAAAATGGAAATTTTTTCTAAGTCCCAAAAAAACACTGGCGTGTTTTACCTTTTGTAGGGTGATAGTCTGAAAAAGAATAAAATTTTTTTAGGGGGTTACCCTCCTTCCCCCCTACATTTCCTAACATATGGCAACTCAACTATACAGGCGACACATGTTTAAGGCAATAGGACAACTTTATTTATTCTATTATACTTCTATTATACTTTGAAATTTGCGCCGTATGTAAATTAGGCATCGCTAGCGTAAATACGCTTTGCCTGGTGAAGTAACACTAGCGCAACTACGCTACCGTTTGCCAACCTGAGCGTAACTTCGTACTTTAGTGAATTTGCATAGCGCTGGTGAAAATTCGCCTGCAAATAGCAAAGGCAACGCTAGCGCATTTTCGCCGCTTAGTGAATTTGCCCCCTAGTGTGCACACACATGTTCAGAAGCAATGAAACAATACTACCTTTGTATGTTAAAGTGCAAAACAATGGTACAGCACCCTGCCTAATGCAAGATTTTCAGCTGATCATCCTGTGTTATTTGTATATACAGTGAAGTGTGTTCATTGCTGATGGAGACAATAAACACATATTTCTAGCTCAATACACTACGCTCTGTCTGTCAACGCAAACGCATGATGAGTGGTAGTACACAATTCCAAATAGACCGTACCTACTGTTTTGGCCAATTTATCGTCAGGTGCACGTCTTGTAGCCTGTTTATAAGGGCTCCATCATACCATATAAAATCTCTCCAACTGACAGCACTCCAGCTTCAAGTAAAACCGTCTTCATTGGTTACAGGACAGCAACGAATTTCAACTACAGTATGAAACTATACAGATACATGTGGATACTTACTGTATCTTTAATTTAATTGTTTTTTTTATATTTATGTAATGACACCAGGGGGCACTGGGCCTCATGGTATTTAAGGTCAGGTGGTGGTGGTGGTGTGGTTTTTCATGCTTCACAAAGACTGGAGTGCTGTTCAAAATGTTGCAATTTGTTGCTGTCCTGTAACCAATAAAGACAGTTTACTGAAGCTGGAGTGCTGTCTGTTGGAGAGAATTTATATGATGACTGGTAGTAGGCAGGGTTTTGTTGGATTAACATCTTGTGTCTGTAATTACATTTGGGCTGCTTTTTTACCCATGTTTTATGTTCTCCTTAAATGGTTACTTTAATATGAAGCCATTTGGCGATTGTCATTCTTATAACTGTTAGGATAAATCAGGCTTCATAGGTAGATTGATTTGTGTTGATGATTTACTAAATTTAAGTTCAGTATATAGGGTATGTTTTCTCTTTAAAGGAGAGTGTGTTAATTTTTCAAAATAATTTTAAGTGAAATAACTTTTAAGGAGCTATTAAATATCTCTATGCCATTTTGGAAGTGGACAATGGTATTGTATTAACCTATGTGTATTAGTTCTGCATTCAAAAAAATCTTATCAAAAAATAAATCATAGACTTTCTGTTAAAAATCTTCACTCTGTCTCAGAAAGGTAAATAATTATACTATTATATAAGGGGGGCTATTTCCAAAAGTGTGATGTTGAATTAAGGTTAAAATATATAACAAACCATCGGGAGGCCAGCACTCTCGGGTTCATGTGTCTGGATGCACAGTATGCATCAGTAAATCATCTCACAAGACTTAAAATAATATATATATATATATATATATATATATATATATATATATATATATATATATATAAATAAATAAAAGCCAAAGGTGCACTCCGTAAGCAGTAGTGATACCTGGGTGCTCGTCTGTCGGGAATAGTAATATCGGCATATAGTAGCGACACTCACAGGTTTTTCTTTCTGATGCAAAAATTTATTTTATTGTGCTCGACGTTTCGATCCCCCACAGGGATCTTTGTCAAGAGATATCAGGTGAAAGACAGAATACCCACAATCCCCACCGATTTTTAAACCTTGGGCCGCTCATTCGGCACCAAACTTGGTTGCTAAGTAACCTAAGTCACTAGAAGAAATCGAGTGCGATATAAGATTTGTGTGAGGAGGTGAGAAAGTGACAACAGGACCAGGTGTGTGAAAGAAAGGAAAAGAACAGTAACAAAGTAACAATTGTGAAAGATAAAGGAAGTTAAAAACAAACCAAAATGTCAGAGATATACACTGTATCAGCCCAGTGCGAGGTGACCAATCAGCTAGGCGATAATAACGCTTGTGTCCAATGAAATAACAGTATAGCGGTGGGCGTGTCAAGATTCCAGTACCCGACCTCCGCACTTAGTAACTTATGGATGAATGCCATAGCAACCGCAAAAGGCTGAGGTAAAAGCCGAACCGGGGAGTAAAACACCGCGGGGTATTCAAACCTTTGGTGTATACTTCAAGTCGGCCAAAATGTATTCAATACAGAGGGAAATAAGCCGTGGTGGGACACTGCAATGAGTGAATCCCGCATCGCAGGCTCATTAATCAACCACCCCGCGGTGGTCCCGAACTGTCAAATGTATCGTGCTTCGGTCTGGCCCACATAGTACTGTAAATGCGATCTGCCTATTGAGCTGCTTGTCTATTTATTCGGGCTAGTGTAATCTGACATTAATGCTGGTTATTGAAGTTGAAACAAGGCAAAGTGTAAAAAGTTAGATGTAGAATTCGAAGGAGACATCAGAGCAGGGGAAATAAGGAGGACAGCATATTGGATGCAATCTAGTACTAACAAAGTGGTATCATAATTATCTCGTATCAAAGCGATGGTCTATATTGTCAAAGATATCAAAACAATTAGTAGAGAAATATGAGATAAGTCTATATTAGTTCATATAAAGCATCCCAGAGGCAGAGTCTCATTAAGCCCACGAGAGGCAACAGTGTCCAAATGGTAAATCCATTTAGATTCCCTCATCAGGAGTGCGAGATCTCTGTAGCCACCCCGTAATAGGGGTGGTTGAAAGTCAATCGCCATACACCTAAATGTTCGTAGGCCATGTCCCATTTGTAGGAAATGTCTTGCCACTGGTTGTTTGGTTGATTTTTCTTTGAGGGCTTTACTAATAGCAGAACGGTGATTTGCAATTCTGTCTCGGAGAGGTGTTGTTGCTTTTCCCACGTAGTAAAGACCACATGGGCAGGTGATAATGTATACCACAAACGATGAGGTGCAAGTCAATCTGTGTAATATTTTATATCTTTTACCCGTATGGGGGTGTGGGAAATCCTTCCCCGTCAGCATCGATCTGCATGTTGTGCAGTCAGGGCATCGATAGCAACCCAATTTCTGTTGCGTTGTCAGCCAATTAGTGCGTGTGGTGGCCTTATGTATAAAGTCAGTTTTCATAAGAACGTCTTTAAGGTTTCGGTTCCTGCCATGTCCAAACATGGGCACCGGCGCTTGGTATAGTGATGGGCTGTTATCCATGTCAATAATCGGCCAATTTTTTTGTACACATCTGTTCAGGTCTCTGGAGACATGTGAATAGTTTGTTGTAAAAATCATTCTGGGTGATGAGTGAATTTCTTTAGGTTTACTGGTGAGCAGATCCTTCTGAGATGATGTAAGTGCCCGCTCGAGTTGCTGGTTTAGTAATCCCTCGTTATAGCCCCTGTTGAGAAATTTTTTAAACATGTCTTGTAGTTGAAGTTGGGCCCTACTCGGGTCACTATTATTCCGTATTGTTCTTAGAAATTGGGAGTAAGGGATAGCCCGAATCGTAGATGGTGGGTGGTAACTGGTGGCATGTAAGATTGTGTTACGATCAGTGGGTTTTTTGTATAGACTTGTTCCTATCCCAGATTCCGTCTTGAAAATCTGCAGGTCCACAAATTCGATGCTGTTTTTACTGTAGTTCAAGGTGAGCCTGATAGGGGAGTCCAGTTTGTTTAGTGTGTCAAAGAATGCATTAAGAGATGAAGAATCCCCATCCCAGATGAATAGCAGATCGTCTATGTAGCGGAGGTATAGCAGGAGTTTGTCCGCAACCCTTCCAATTATGTTTTCTTGCTCATATTGCAACATAAAAAGATTGGCATATGATGGTGCCAGGGGACTGCCCATAGCGGTGCCCGACGTCTGTAGGAAGAACTTGTTCTCAAATCTGAAGTAGTTATGGGTCAATGTCAATTCAAGTAGATCTACTAGAAATTCTGTTGGCACCCTTTTATCCTCCCGTGATTCTAAAGCTCTCCTGCATGCCTGTATCCCTTGGTCATGTGGTATCACGGTGTACAGGCTTTTTACATCCATTGTGGCTAGGATATACTTCTCTGGTAGGTTTTCAATCCTATGTAGTGCCTGTATAACTTGTGTTGCATCTCTGGTGTATGATGGCATCTTAAAGAATGGTTATATATACCGGCCATCTACCAGACATCCCCTCCAGTTTGTACAATATATATATATATATATATATATATATATATATATATACTTTGAGAAAGGCCTTGGAGGAGGCCGAAACGTTAGTCTTCCATAAAATAAATACATTTTGTTTCAGTTAAGTCCTGAGAGTGCGGACCGTTTTTTGCATTATATATATATATATATATATATATATATAGCAACTATATTAGTGGGGGTTATATGGATGTATTTGGTTGTTATGGTGGTGGGATGCATTTAGTAGCAGCGGGGGCCCTATGGACCAGGTCCTCCTGTAGACCCATGGGTCCACAGTCTAAATACTGTATCACATTAACATGTTTATTAAAGCTGCATATCAGAATAACCTCAGAAAGAACATCAATATTATAGACATTCTAGATATGAACACTGATAGAGTTGGCTAGTGCCAGGCAGGGCTGCTGGGATTATCAGTGTATCACGGAGTTTAATTTTGGCTATGGCCATTATATGTTAACTCATTAATTTATTCTGGGTTGTCAAGTTTCCTCTCAAGGTTAAAAAAAGAATACTGATAAATCAGTTGTCTTTAGATGAAATGACCCTAGTGTCTTTCTGCAGTATTGCAACTTTAAAAGATTTTAAAATGATCCAATACCTGTAACAGTTTAGTATTACATTGCTTACCATCTGGCAATGACAGGAACAGAACGACATTCTTATCTCTGCAAAAAAATTTCAGCAGATTATTAAATTGAGTCTATTACAAATGCGATGTCCATAAGTGTACGTTTCACATTACTGTGCTGAAAAATGAGCATATGTTTTGTATTGGCGTCTCTCCTCTAGTGCTTCTGGTATACCATTTATTACCTTCCTTAAGATTATGTGTTAAATAAACACAGGCATTATAAGAATACTTTTTTTTAATTAAGAGCATAATCTCGCAGGGTCATTTACCACCTGAATAAATAGTGACATAGGCAATTGTTAAGTTCTTTGGCAGTGAGTTTGTTGTGTCTTGAAATATATTTATTGCTCTTACTAGACTTTTCTTTTTTCACACAAGCTTGATTAAATTGTGAACATTAGACACAGGAGTCCATATTTTGGTTAATGCTCAGTGGAGTGAGTGAATGTATTTTCAAGACCCTAAATTTAGGAGATGGCTTCCCATGATGTTTGACTGATGGTTTGAAAGATGAAAGCAAAGGACATGGCTGCTCTGGTCTAGGTTATACTCACTTAGGGGGGAATAACAGCACAAGCAGCTGTATTAGAAGGAATGCTGCTTTACCACAATTTAAATCATGATGGAAATTGTATTGTTATTCCATTGATACTGCAGTGATCTTTGTGGGTGATTATTCTTGAGATAGTGTCTTGGAAACAGATGGAACAACTTTTATATGACTCTAGCAGAAAATAAAGCTGTAGAATTACCAGTAGAGGAAATAATGACTTCAAAAATATGCCAAGCATTCGCTAATGGAATATCCGTTTAATCTTGGTTTTAATTAATCATATATCGAAGGTAGCTTTTTGCGGTGAAGTTTTAAAAACCTGAAAGAGCCTGCACCTATTAATACATATTCATGTTAAGAATACAAAGAACACCCTATCCTGTTGAAAACAATACACGCTTGACACTGGAAATTAAGGGATTCCTTGGTTGGATGGAAGAATTACACAGTTTACAAAATATGTATGGAGGAGCAAGTAGCTCTGAGTTGAATCTGGGTTCATTCAAATCATGTATAAAAACTTTATTTGAATTCCCTGAGCATAATCTTGAAGTATTACAAACAGTTAAAATTTTTATAGCATTTAGTAACACTTCCTTCTCTATCAAGTCAACATTTTTCGTGGGCGTCAGAAAAGTGTTTTAAAGAACGGACACCTTTATCAAACCAATGTTTCCATTCATCAGCATACTGTACGTCTGATTGGTTTCCAGCTTTCACTTTTCTGTTCTATGTGGTGTTAAGTGCTAAGCTCTTACACACCCCACGGAAGCAGGAACATTTCTTTCCATTGCAGAAAAGAGCTTGTTAAATCAAAGAAATCAGTATTTTACATCAGAAATACCAAAACACTTAATTTTTCTCAATGGAATTTCTTGTCCATTTTCTATTTATATTTATTTGTCGCTTTCATTTTCTGGAATGTGAAAACACCTGGACAGTTTTGTCATACTTTGACATTGATAAAGTAACCTCTGAATTCTTCAGTAAATAAATTGACAGTAATATTTCCATTTAAACATATGTTGGTGTGGCCTATTGGTTTGAACTCATTTTGCCTCCTTTGAGCTGTCAAATGGTTTCATTGACAAGAGACACTTTTTAGTTATGTAACTTTGTTTTTCATCTTGACCTTTGATTAATTAGCCTTTTAATGTTTTGATTCCTATTCTGCAATAATGGAACCTGGGCAGTATGCTAAAGGAGCTACAAAGGAAATACTATTTTTGTCCAATTCTGTAGCACAAACAGTAACAGTAGGTATGTGAAAATGAATGATATTTCTTTGGGAAAGGATGTTGTAATATAATCACAGTTCCCCCTGGTAACGTAAAGCATAATAGCCATGTAAAATATTTGCTATTATTTCATTTATTGCCCCAAATGACTAAAATCTAACTGCTGTTAGTTTTCTCAATAATTGTTATTACTGTATCACCCCTGTGGGTGTCTATAAGTTCCTGTTCTGCATATATTTCCTTCTGGTACCTATTTTTAGAGTAATGTAAAGCATAGCAGGACATAAGTCACAATGCAAAAGAAGGCAGTAATGAATAGATTAAATAGAGCACCTGTATTTCAGATGTTTTGTTTCAAAGGCACACAGTTTTACAACTGTTAAACATGTTACAAAACTAATCAATGTTTCCCGTTAATACTATTTACTGGCAGCTATATGTACTTGGTTGTTCTACACACATTGTACCCTTATTTTTGACCTATGATGTAACACAGATGAACATTTGCTTAAGCACTCAAGTTTAAATTAACTCTACTTGGTTTCTGTTTTTGCCTATGGCATGTGTTTAGATTTGCATCGGAGCTTAAAGGGATACTGTCATGGGAATTTTTTTTTTCCCAAAATGCATCAGTTAATAGCGCTACTCCAGAATTCTGCACTGAAATCCATTTCTCAAAAGAGCAAACGGATATTTTTATATTTCGCTGAAATATCTGACATGGGGCAAGTCATGTGACTTGTGCTCTGATAAATTACAGTCACTCTTTACTGCTGTAGTGCACCCTAACAACAGAGCAATGGGAAGGTAACCAGATAACAGCTCCCTAACACAAGATAACAGCTCCCTGGTAGATCTAAGAACAGCACTCGATAATAAAAACCCATGTCCCACTGTGACTCCTTCAGTTACATTGAGAAGCAAAAACAACAGTAAGCAGTTCCCTCCTAAAGTGCTGGCACAAGTCACGTGACCAGGTGCAGCTGGGAGATTGACAAACTGTCCAGCCCCATGTCAGATTTCAAAATTGAATATAAAAAAAATCTGTTTGCTCTTTTGAGAATTGGATTTCAGTGCAGAAGCCTGCTGGAGCAGCACTTTTAACTGATGCATTTAAAAAAACAAAAAAAAACAAAACATGTTTTCCCATGACAGTTTCCCTTTAGGGCTAGTCTAGATGAGAAGATTCAGAGAGATTTGTTCCCCTGGCGAACTACTTCCTACTGCCTTCCAGCTGCTTCAATGAAGAATCTCCTGTGCTGCGTTCTCCGAAGTGGCTCAAAGTTGCCTCATAGGCAATTTCGGATGCGGCGCAGCGCCTAGCGAGGTGCGCTGTGACTGCGGGGAGGCAGGCAGACAGCCTTTCCTCCCCCCTCCCAGCTACACGTAGGCGCGCGGTGACGTCATCAGGCGGCGCCGCAGCATTAGGAGCGCGCGAAACTGAGCGCTCATTTCCTGCCATCCCCTATGCAACGAGCATCAGGTAGGGAAGCTAGGGGACAGCAGCAGCGCTGTCTCCTTTGAGCGTTCCCCCCTTGTTATCAGGCTCCCTGCTATTCACCTCCCTCCTCGGCCCACCCCCCTGCTCCTTAGGGTTCATTACAGCTGCCAACAACCATTACAATGGAAGAGGCACTTTTGCAGCAGTTACGCACAAAGGTGGCAGCTGAAGGGGTTGACTGGCTGCAAGACATAATTAACCCTACTCAGCAGCCACCTGCAAGACCAGGTAGAAAAGGGGCTAGAGTGGCCACAACCCGCCCAGCTCAACGTGCCCGACCACCATCTAGATTAAGCCCCAGTCCACCCAGGGCAAGAAGTGGGACCCTGTCTACCTCTGCACAGAAGGTGGCCCCCCCTCCCATAATTTCTGGGGATAACGCAGCTCAAGCTACTACAGTGGCATCGGCTGGGAGTCACACAATAACCGCTATCACACATAAGGTTGCGGGTACAGTTGTGTCCAATAGGCACACCTAAAAAAGGGGTAATCTTTCACCTAATGTCATTCCACCCACTCCGAATAGGTCCTCTGCCAGACCTGCCCCATTAAAGGGACGTTCCTCTGGTCCTGTTTATCGGGAATCTGAGTTGGTTATTGACACTTTTACATCAAGCTCAGAAGAGGGGGAACTTCCTCTTTTTGATGGGTCTGAAACCACTGCTGTGGTGCACGGGACAGTTAATACCACTGTGCCAGTACCTACAGAGGCTTCGAGGGCAGCCTCACCTGTTTTACAAGGACAACTTCGTCCTTCCCCCCCATTTAGCACTCCGCCTTCTCTATCTAGCGGGCGACACGGGCGCCCACATAAGAGGAGACCCCATTCTTTGTGCAGAGATTCTGATACCCAGAGTTCGTGCCGGCACAGCCGTCAACAAACTGCTGGCAAAAGGTAACGCAAGACTGTACGGCATAGGTGTGCCACCGGTCGTAGACACAGCAGTTCCGAATCTTCAAGGGCAGAGTCCGCAGTTACAGGCTCAAGCTCGTCACAGTCTGCTTCCTCTTCTGGCAGTTCTACACACTACCACCGTCACTCCAGACATCCAAGGAAATAAACAGCACGGAGCAGGGCTACAGATGCCCAACAAAGGGCCTCTTCAGCTGTCGCTGCCGCACCATTGCCAGGTTCCTCTCCGGCCGCTCCTCAAGGTCTTGGTGAGTCATCCTGTTTAAGAGCTTGGGGTGAAACCCCAGCCAATTCTGAAATATTACTGACCTTACGTTCCATTATGGGTAAACTTGAAGGTACACAAGGTCATTCCTTGCCTCAAAAATCTGCAGAGTTACCTCCTCCATTAAAGGACACTCATTTCTGTGGGGTTACACCTTTAGGTTGCCATCTTACAGATGATCTCAGGGAAAAAAGTTGGCGTAATGAATACATTGACATCTGGTCCCTTATATCTCCAGAACAACCCACAGTAGATAGGGAAAGGCGTTTTGAAAGGCAGGAGGATAGAAAAATGAAAGTAGCAAAAACTTTCGGTAATTGGCTCCAGGCCTTTTCGGTTTTAGCTTGTGTAAACGGCCAGAAGTTTCCGGCAAAATGTTCGGAACTCTTCGTATACTTAGATATAATTTTTGGTGCATACAGGACCCACGGGGGTTATGCTTGGTGGCGCTATGATGAGGAATTTAGGCGCAGGCTGGCACTAAAATCGGACGTAGGTTGGGATAACAAAGCTACCGATGTGTGGCTGCGTTTAATGACAACTCAGCGAGCTCACCCCTTTCAGTACCCTGCCGCAGCACAGAATGCCACCGGGGCGAACAGTGCCGCGGCCCCCAGGCGCCCCGGAGCCTGCTGGCTCTTTAATGAAGGGCATTGCCGATTCTTTGGATCGTGCAGATTTAAACACAAATGCTCTTTCTGTGGAGGGGCACACTCAGCACTACGCTGTTTTAAAAAACCAACCGTCCCTCCGCGCCCCACAACTACAACTAGGATTGAGAACCCCAGTGAGCGTGCAAAGGATGTCCCCATGGTTAGATCTGTATCCCAAGATGCAGGAGGCCACCCTTCTTAGAGATGGGTTCACCTATGGTTTCTTTATCCCTTTCAAATATAACGCAACCCCAACTTTTGCCAACAATTTAAAATCAGCTTTGGACAACCCAGAAATAGTGGCATCAAAATTAAAGAAAGAAGTCGAATTAGGTAGGATAGGCTGGCCCATTTGATACCCTACCCATCCCTAACTTAAGAATTTCCCCTCTGGGTGTGGTACCCAAAAAAGAATCAGAAAGTTATCAAAGAGAGTGTCACGGCGAAAAGTATTGATCCTTGCCTTAGCACTTTATGAAAAGTATTGTTCTTACATGCCCATTGCTTTGCAATGGCTGGCATTGGTGGTTATTTGTTTGAGCTGGATATTGATTATATAATAAAAGGTTCCAGTGGATTATAGAAAATGTGTCTATAAAGGTGCAAGGATCTTTTTTGATAAAACATGATGAATAAAGCTGTGACCGACCTTCATCCACAAGTTAGCCTCTGAGTCTTTATTTGGGCCACTTAAAAGGGGGGATTGTTCCTTCTCTGCAGTCTCAAGTGATTTCGGGAAAACGCAGCACCGTGTGTGAATAGGAGCAGGCGATTCTTCATTGAAGCAGCTGGAAGGCAGGGGGAAGCAGTTTGGGGAGATAGTTGTGAGGCGATAAGTTGCCAGGCAAAGCCACTCTAGAACCTGTTCTTGATGTTATGTTTTATCTGAAATTAGCTGATTTGCTCCAATCCAAATATATATGCATTCCAGTGCAAATATGTGGCTTCCTTTGCAGAGGTCTGTACATCACTATTGTGTGCAGTATAGAAATAACAACACTTTATTTAATTGCACGGCAGTTATAATAATTTATATGGTACATCTCAATGGTGTATCTACTGTATAGATAGGACAGACCTAAACAGTGCATGCAAAATCATATGTGAAAAAACATTTCACTGGGGGCCCCAGAATTTACACGTTTCTTGCCCCACTGGCGGTTCATCAGAAAGATGGGAATAATTGATATCATTATATAGGGCCCTTTTTTAATCCTATAGTGTTCACTAATTCATTTCATACAATAAAAAAACAATAAAATACATAGAAAAAATATCACAATTTATAAAACAAAAAAAGCACGAAAAGTTAATACTTTGAAAACAACATTAAAGGAAAACTATACCCCCCAAACAATGTAGGTCTCTATAAAAAAGATATTGCATAAAACAATTCATATGTAAAACCCTGCTTCATCTAAATAAACCATTTTCATAATAATGCACTTTTTTAGTAGCATGTGCCATTGCGTAATCATGAGAAGAAAATTGCCATTTTAAAAGAAAAGGACAGCCTCCTGGGATCGTATGATTCAACGGTGCACACAAGCATACCAAACGAACTATAAAGTTAGGTCTTTTGCTTCTACACTTCTTCCTATTACAGTTAGAGTTGTAGTATTTCTGGTCAGGGGATATCTGAGGCAGCACACAAACCATCAAGAAATGGTGGTTAAAGGCAAGAGATGTAAAAGGGCAATATATACTTAAATATATATACCAGTTTGGTAAGATTCTTTACTACTGTATATCACTTAATTTGATATAAACTATCTGTTTTCGGGGTATAGTTTTCCTTTAATCTCTTTTTTTTTTTAAAAATTGGAATTATAACTTTCTTTGTACCAATAAAAGACATGAGATTAGGATAGCAGGAATAGGTTACCATCAGGCCCAGACTAGCAATCTGTAGGTTTGGGCAAATGCCCAATGGGCTGCTTGCTTTAAAATTTAAATGGACTGCTCACCTAAAAAATGCAAATTAGGTATGTATTTAATATGTAAATGAGCCAATCCCTTTAGAAAATGTAAATGAGCTGTCCATAATAGTCAGCCACAGCTAAGCCAATGTCTGCATTTGTTAGTGCTCATGCCAGTAATGGCATATGGGAGGAACCAGGAATTCTGACCAACTTCAGTTAGTAATATTATTGTTGCTTGCTATATACCCAATCCCTTATGTTTATGATATGTATGTTGCCAACAGGAGGATCCATGCTCAGAACAGTCACTTCAGCCTGTATTTGTGATATGTAGCATTAATTGCATGAGACAATGCTTTCTGTATTGTTGTTTCCTTGTAACCTCTCTCCAAAAACCTCCTTGCATAACTTGTGCGTGCCCCCCAAATTCACTGACCGTTGAGCAATTCCTGCAAAGTCTCAAGAACTGTCCAACGGGAATGCCCTCTATCAGTCTCCTGGGGTGACAGGATGAGGCATGCAGAAGGGTGTTGCCACTGAATGGTTTATGATAAATACTGGTACAAATTGAAGTACTCTCTGCTAACAATTCCATATATAAAATTTCTATTTTACTTGGGCTGAATTGACTAGGAAATCTCAGATATAAATCGTTCTTATTGATATCCTTTACAAACCCGTCAAATTCCCTCTGGGTGCCCTATAAAATAGATTGCCAATAAAGCACAACCCATATACAAATTAGCATATGAGGGGGCAAATTTTGCACCCACTGCTGTCCCACACTTTTGTAAATAAAAGCACGCATGAAAGATTACATAGTTTCATTCCAAAAGGAACTTGATGGCACACAGCAAAAATTCCTCAGGGTAATTGCTATATTTCACCAAATGGTATTGGACTGCATTGATACTCTTATAATGCGGGATTGAGTACTATAGAAAGGTCACATCAAGTGTGCCCCATCCACAATCCCCTGTCCACCAAACACCATTTAGCTGTTGTAGCACGTGTATTGTCTCTCGTGTAGGCGTAAAACCAATGGCTCTAAGTGTGCATCTAGTGTGCATTTACCCATTCTGAGAGATGTTCACTCAGGGAACCAATCCCAGAAATAATCGGTCTCCCCAAAGGAGGTCTCTCATTTTCGGAAGGTGATAAAATGTGGGAATGAATATTGAATGTGGAACTAGATCTTGTATTACCACTAAGCCACCCTTATCTGCATTTTTGATGGTAATGCTCTGGTCCTTTTTTAAATCTCTCAATGCCTGTTTCTCATTTAAGGTAGTTTTTTTTTGTCTTTTAATTTTATCATTCAGTTCCCATAAGCCCTCTTCTACTTTCCTCTGGAATTGCTCCACTAAGGGGCCTCTCAATTGCACTGGATATAAATCACTTTTATTCTTAAATCTAACACCAATCTCACTTACATGCTGTATATCTTTTATTTATTGTGCCATTGGCTCATTTTCTTGCAACAACTGTAAGAAATGTTTTTTAAGTACAACTCTACGAACAAAATTGTTCACATCAACCACTGTATCAAAAATAGGTGAAAAAGAGAGCACTTTACTTAATACTTGTATTTGTGAAGGTTCAGTAATTTCTCTGATGTGAGAAAGTATAAAGGTGACTGGGGAATGGAATCTATGCTCTCAATCTCAGCAATTGCACCCCCCATCCAGGTGTGACGACTTAGTTGAAATTGTTAGGAGGCTGAGAGAAAACAAAAAAGCAGAATTTGCTGCTAAGGGCGGTAGCCCTTTAAGGACAAACGCCCGAAACACGTTGTGTGCAATAAACGACACTTAGCAGCAAGTTCTGCTTTTTTGTTTTCTCTCAGCCTCCTAACAATTTCAACTAATTTCTCTGATATTTCTTCTATAAGATGTAATGATTCTTGTCCTCCTCCCTGATAGGCTCTTTTTAAAACTTTTTTTTAAACTTGTATTGTCTACCTATAGCAAAAACTGTATTTCTCTTCCCTTGAAATAAATATTTACAGTCTTCACACTTTTGAAATCTTATGTTTCCCTGGAGTGTGAAGTTTAACACCTTGAAGCCATCATATTTTTAATTGTGCTCAATCTTCAAGGAAACAACATATGGTCTACTAAGCAGCATTTGAGAAGTATTTGAGGCTAAAGGCTATGTAAAGGCCAAGTTTTTAAGTAACCAGTTTATTTTAAAACAATCTTAAACCATGCATTTCTCCCCCCTGTTCAGCCAAGATCCAAATGCTCAATGGCAACAATACATTCACTGCTGGCTTTGATTATTAGTGCTTTAGTTAGGATCAAAATTACATAGTATCTGATTTTCAAAAAATGGACAGGAAGCGTGAATTCTGGATTAAGACTAATTACTATGAAATGTAAAAGTAAGTGAATGATGATCCAGTATTGTATGATGGAAATGTTTTCTTCATTTAAAAAAACATAATTTTTATAACTTTTTCTGGAGCTAACAGTTGTTATTTCCTCATAAAATAAAAAGATTGACTGCACAGCAATTAACTCAGTCTGTTTATTTAGAGAAAATATTAAAAACAACAGAAAGTGGTTTACGTATCCTCAGTGAACCTTGGATAGATGTTCACTGACACCGGAGGAGAAATTAAGCAAAATACTAATTCATCTTACTTTGTATTAAATTAACAATGGAGATTTTCCTGCAATGCTAACTGATTAATCTGTCATTGCAATTAGTGAAAAACATTCCAGAGAAAGAAAAATAAGCCATATTCTGTAGGTTTTGAGAAAATCCAGACCAGGCCTTTCAAATTAAATAGGAACATAGTAAGAAAGCAGGATATCTCCAAACTTGCTCTCCCAGCTGCTGCCCAGAGACAATTTACTCTAGCTTAAACTTGTGGCTTTCAGATAAGTGAGTCACCATATGTGTCTATTATTTTGCCTTAAGCCTAAACCCCTTATTTGTCTAGCTAGAGTTTAAAAGAGGTCCTACTCATAAGGTAGCAGATTGCTGTCTGTTATTCTTCCTTTCCTGCAAGTCTGCCATTTCACTGACTTCTTAGACCTCTACTGAGAAAACAACCTGCCAGATATTAATATGAGGTGCTGCTAGCGTTCTGGAACAGTGGTCACATTTATGGACCCAAAGGGGGAAACAATAGTAAAAAGAGAGCCCCATAGTAGGCTTCAGCTGTAGCAGTAATAAGTTGTTTAGATTTTGATCCTTCCAGGCATTTCACTGTTTTGCAGAAGCTGTGTTCTCTGCCATAAATCATTATCATCCTGAATATAGTTCAGCTGCTGGAAACAGAAGGGTTGTTTCCCAATTCTAAGCCAGTGTTCAAAGTACAAAAAGTGGATGCTATGCTTCTGATTTTTGCACTTTACACTCTGCAAAGGCAGAATTGCAGAGGGCTTGCTAGAAGGGTCATGGGCATATTTGAATTTCAGTTTGTTCAGACCAAACCATGATCATAATACAAAAACTTACTTAAAGGTTCCTCAGATACAGGCAGCATAGGGTAAAGCTGGGGGTATAGTGAGTGACATGGACAGGGGCATAACAAGGTATGGTTGGGGAACTCAGGGGTTACTCCTACTTCCACATCCACTTCTACCTGTACCTAGAATATGACCTCCACCCAACCTACCACCCACATAAATATGCTCCTTACAGCCCTAATACTTGCATTTTCTTAGTTTTATAGATTCATTTCCCCTATTTCTTTTCTACCACTAAGAACCATTTTGAAATGTAACCCACCAGATAGTCCATCCCAGCTGTAAAGTTTATAATGTTTATCTTCACTTTGGTGATACAACTTGTCTTTTGCTAAAATTGAGATGCCATGTAAGAACTCTCAATTTCAGTATTTGTCTCTTTATCTACCTTGTTGATATTCCCTTTTTTCCCTATGCTATGTTCCATGTTCATTTTTGTAACTGTTAAAACTCAATAAAATTTATTAACCAAAAAAAAGGTATGGATGAGGCATTATTGGTTGTGCCAAAACAGTCCCAAAACAAAGATTCATTTGGCTTTTTGTCTCTGTATAACAAAGCAGAACAACAGATGGAGTCAGTAATCAAATAAATCAGTATGTGAGTAAATTAATCAAAATGTTAACATCAAAATGAAAAGATTTGTAGTAAAGAGAAACAAGCTGGTGTGAACTGAGTGTTATGGACCAACTAATTTATTCTGTATGTAAATGCAGTCATTTATATTATTTCATACTGTAATTATGTACTAATTAACTGTGTTTCTATTCTGCTTCATCGCACACTGATGGCACAACAATACATATAGCTATAATTTTGTCTGCTATTTTGCAATTTTTTTGTTGCTTGTTGTTGCAGTGAATTGAAAACCCTACGTCATGATTTGTTTCTATTTTTCCAAGTTTTTCAGCATTGCAAGGTCAAGAGTAAGAATTAGCTGGTCAAGTCAAGCCTGGAAGAAAAATTAGTCTGGTGTTTTGTGTTTGAGTAAAATAAATTACAGAGTGGGCTAAGGTTTTATCGGAACACAGCATGCGTTTCATTGCTGTCCCAGTAAAAGAAAAGCTTGATATTTCCACTAGCTTTATAGTTTGTGTAAATACAAATATTTCACCTGCTCTGCCTTAAAGTGCTAGAACCCAAAACCCCATCCACTGGCTCTTTATGTAGTTCTGCTGCTTCTCCATCACAGGGCTCTTTAATGAGATGATGAGAAGGGGACCTGTTATCCAGAATTGCTGGGTCCTTGGGTTTTCAGGGATCTTTCCTTAATTTGGATCTTCATACTTTGTCTAGTTGAAACGCATGTAAACATTAAATAAACCCAATAGGCTGGTTTTGCTTCCAATACGGATCAATTAATATTAGTTGGGAACAAGTTCAAGATACGGTTTCATTATTACAGATAAAAAAAATGGAAATTATTTTTTAAAATTTTGATTATTTGTATAAAAAGGAGTCTATGGGAAGTGACCTTTACACAATTCAGAACATTCAGAATAACAGGTTTCTGGATAATAGATCCAAAATTATATGATACAATATGAAGAATAAAAGTAATTTATTGTTAGGCACATGTGGTATTAAAACATTCTGAAATGCCAGATTCACCATTAATAATTAAGGAATTTGAACTGAGCAAAATACATATGGATACAAGGGGTTCCTTGTTTGCATTCCGTGTCCCACACAATTTTTTCTTTTCTTTTCTCTTTACATGGAATCAACATATTCTGCAGTGCTTTATAGAGACTATACATGATTTACATCAGTCCTTGTCCAGTGGAGTCAAATACTTGCCTGTATGTTTTTTTTTTTTTAATGCTAAAGTAAATCCATTCAGGGGAAACATTACAAATTCTTTAGAGTAACAATGCAACTATAAGCTGTAGAAATGTTCTAATTATTTCCATACCACAGAAAATTTGTAAAGAGTTCTGTGTAAATAAAAGTTAGTGTAATATGATGGGGATGATGTCTTCTAAAAGTTGGAAATAAGAGGCAATTGTGAGCTCTTTAGGTCAGATAAAACCTTGCCCGTGTGATAACTATTATTCTTATAACTTCCATGTCAGTGTATAAATACATCAACAATTTTGTACCTAGGTATAAAGGTAAATATATCTATTTATGCACAGGCCCCATTAAGCTTGTTTCTTTTATTTTTAATCTCCTTGTTTATTCTTTTGAAAAGTTTGAGGAGGGATATACTGCTTCTACTGAAAAGATGTTGCCTTCTTCCTAGGTTTTAATGGCTCAACACTATAAGAATATTTGCATAAGAGCATTTGCATTGCATATAATACATGCAGCTTCTCTCTTGGTTCTTAGTGTGAACAGGATTCACGCGGACTATTTATGTATCTGGAATGTAACTGGATCTTAAGTTACAGTGAAAGCTTGTGGCACATATCCGACCGGATGTCTGCATGACCTTATGTCACTGTTTCCAGTAGCATGTGTGTAACCTAAACCTTTCCCTGATATGAGACTGGAAGTGGCTCTTTAGAGCTTCCTTCTGAACACTTGTGTAGCTAGGGAATGAATGAATTTGTAGGTGATTATATTCTATGTGTGTGTGGCATTGCATATATACAATAAGCAAATTAAATGTTTTTTTATGGCATAATCTAATTGCACAATGCCAGAATGGACAGTATTAGACAACATTTTTACAGTTTTTCTGTTTGATTAACCAAAATGTCAGCCTTCTACAGGGCAGTAGAGGTAAAGTTACTTAGTTGGTACAAAAATAGAATATGTTAAGTAAATTCAGATTGGTCAACTAAATCCCTCATTGTTTTATTATGGAAGTTTGGTCTAACTTTTTTTTTACATGCAGTAGACTATGAAAGTGTACTCCTCCCAGATTCACAACTGCCCCTTCAGAGGGATCCAGAGGGATAATCTTTTTCCTCTACATGTTATATGCTTACATTTTTAGAGTGGTTTGTCATAGTATATGTGTAACATATGTGATATCTCTGCAGTGGAGAAAAGGTGGGTTGTTTGTAATTCCAGAAGAAATGGCAAAAGTATAATATGGTTTCATATAATCTGTGGTTATTCTTTTGTAAGATTTCATGGATACTTACATTTTTTTCTATTTTATTGGTTTTCTAATCCTTTTCAAGAAGCAAAAGTAGTTCCAGAATCTTTAGGAAAGATAAATGCTCCTTGGCACCAATTGCAGAGCTATACAAATTATTCATGTAGAAATCCAGTGGGTCAAATACCGGACTTGAACAGATGTGGGTGCGTTGGTCAATTTCTTAAATACAGCAACAAGAGTACTCTGTGCGAGTCCTCTTGCTGCTTTATATATATATATATATATATATATATATAAATTTTATTATAATATATTTATATTTTTATTTGAAACACTGGATTCAATATTTATATCTATGAATATATAAATATATGTGTAGCTGGGAGCAGTGTTCTGGGGCACACTAAACAAAATAAAATCCTTTCCCCTTAATGGGCTTCTAACTAAAACAGGTCAATTTCCTAACTAATCAGGAGGAGGCCTACTGTCTGTCTCCGCAAAACATAGCACATTCAGGAAAATACAACACCCCAAACCTTGTGGAGATTTCAATCCCCTCAGTGAGCTCACACAGGCAACTTTCCTGCATACTTTCCTCAGACTGGGGCTCTGCAGTCTGGCTTGAGCTGCCTTTTTAATTATCCACCTGAGATGCCTCAGGACAACTCAAAACACCTGGGCTGGACTAGCAGTCCTGGAACCACTCCCAGGAATGTGGGGCATAAATAAGCTCCGTCCTGGACTTTCCCTGGTATCCTAGTAGTGAAATAACCACAATATATACAGATGCAGCCACTGGGATTTGTGGGATTAGTGATGGGTTTGGGGGATTAGTGATTTCCAGCGAAATTCGCAAAACGAGTCGCGTCACGTTTTTGATGCGCGTCACATCATTTTCGGTGCATCGAATCATTTTCGGCACGCCTGTCTCGTTTTTTTTTTTACGCCAGCTAATTTTCGGCAGGCTAATTTTTGCTTGCATTTCACGAATTTATTCGCCGGCAGCGAATTGCAGGAATTCGCCGCGAATTTGCGCCTGGCGAATAAATTCACCCATCATTGATATATATATATGTATATATATGTATATATAGAAACAGTCCACATAGGTGCACTCTCAACCGAAAAGCAGCTGCCCGGGTGCTGGAAAAAAAATACAATAATAGAAAAAAATAACCGCACTCCAGGGACTTCTTCTATGAAAATAAAAGAGATTTATTCAACGTTTCGGCACGCCAACTGGTGCCGTCCTTTCCTGAGGACGGCACCAGTTGGCGTGCCGAAACGTTGTATAAATCTCTTTTATTTTCATAGAAGAAGTCCCTGGAGTGCGGTTATTTTTTTCTATTATATGTATATATATGTAGAATTTGTTAGTTATAGAACTCAAACTCCACATGTCATTCGTTATTTATTTTTCAACATTATAACTAGTTTTTGGAATATGCTAGTTACCCAGTGGGAACTGCTGATTGGATGGCATGGAAATCAAGTAATTTGGTTTTACAGTGAGGTTGCAAGAGGCAGATTGCTTTGTACTTACAGCTATGATAGAATATTTGCTAGACACAGAGCAGGTTGAAAAGTTGGTGGTGAAATACCATAAGCAATGCTTGAACAAACTAGACAAGATTTATGAATTGAATGTACCTTTTATTTCTTTCATTTTCTTTTTCAGTTTCAATACATTTTTATTATTATTCAAGATTGAAAATATAAAATGGATATACAAAATGATAGGGTTTAAGTACAAAGAGTATATACCAACTATTTTCATTACAGAAATCATGTCCAAGTGCTTAAACATATAGCATATCTGCAAACATACAAAAATTTAAGAATTAATAATACTAAAGTAAAAAAAAGTAATAAAAGGGTGTTTTTTTTCTGAATGTGAACTATGGTGATATTAGATAGTTTAGATAGTACCTGTAGTCAACCCAGGGCTACCAGGTTTTTTTCTGAATTGGGCATGTTTATCTAAGGCAAAACTGGTCCATTTATCATCAACAAATATTCAGTCTGTCTTCCCCTTTAGATTTGGGAAGTTATTCAACCTTTGTTTCCAGGACTTGGCTATAGTTTGTCTTGCAGCTAATAAGATAAAGTTAACTAGACACAGTTGAGCCCTTGCAAGTGCAACAGGAACAGCACCCAATTTTCCTTCATATGGGTTCTTCCTCAAATTGACATGTGATACAGAAAAAATAAAGTAGTATACTCCAGACCAGACCTGGATTGCCAGAGGGAAAGTCCACCATGTGTGTCCCATCATGACCAGGGAACTTTTATTTTCTTTTTAAAAGTCTTTTACCCAGTGATAAAAAGGTAATGTGTTGCATAACAGATAAACAAGGAAAAGTTGTGCTCTCACTAATTTTTAAAACCATTAGGCGGGGGTGCAATGAGGCTGTGACCACAAAATACATATAGACAAATACAAGAGGTCCTCTGCACTCAACCCATTATCAATATATTTAAGACATTGAGACACCGCTCCTCCACACCGGCTTCCTTTAGTGTGTGCACAGCACGCACTTCAAATTTGAAATATTTAAAGGGGCATCTGGGTTTTTATCATGGCCGTGATAGGTTTATTCCTGGTGCCTGTACCTGTGCTTAAAGCTTCTGTTTGTTCCTGATATCTGTTTTTGACCCTGCCTGGCTTTGACTATTCTGAATCTCTGTATCCTGACCCGTGCCTGTTATTTGACTACTGATTCTGCCTCATCCTTATCTGATTGATTACCTGGTTTGACCCTTGCCTGTCTGACGATCCTAGCTATCTGCCTGCCTCGACCCAGCCTGCCTGACTACGCTGTTGCCTTATCCTATTGTACCGTGACCTTTGGCCTAACTGTCATGCCCCTTTGCTTGCCAGAACTCCTCGCCTTGCTCCTCTCGATAAGTCCAGGTGGCATCCGAGTAAGCTGAGGGCTTCTCCCGCAGCCAAAGGCGGTCACACTACTGGTGAAGCCGAGCCGAGACCAGGGAACTTGGCATCTGTTCTGGTTTAGGGTGCCGACTGTGACACATTTTGTGCATACAGCTACTAAAAATGCCTTAACCTTTAAACAAAAAAGGAATTATTTTTCCAAATATTGCAATATATTTAAGCTGGCCAACTATGTCAAAGTCATCCCATATCTGGACAAACAATCCCTGTTTTGATTAAAGGGTAAGGCATTTTTTAGTAGCTGTATGCACAAAATGTCTCAATGTCTTAACTATACTGATAATGGGTTGAGTGCAGAGGACCTCTTATATTTGTCTGCATAACGGATAGGCAACATCCTGTGGCCTCTAGTACCTGCACCCCATGAATATGCACACAAACAAAGGTTAGGGCAATGACACACAGTGCATGTTGTTGCCTGCATTTCTGAGTGTTTACATGATTTGAGCATTTTATAATATAGTATATTATATATTATAATATACTATATAATAATTATAATATTGTATAATATAGTATAATAATAATTTTAATAATATTATAATATAATAATTTTTATTTTATAATATAGTATATTATATATTATAATATACTATATAATAATAATATACTATACTATATTATAGTATATTATATATAATTATATAGTATAAGCAATTTTTTGATTCCCCTTTTTAAAATGTTTTCTAGAGTTTTCAGAATGCACTGTGTTGCTCCATGTAAATAGAGTATACTACATAACATTTGCGTGACCACATAAAGATGAAGTTGTGAGTTTATTGTAAAGCAACAGGCTTTATATCAAGATTTATATGCCTTCTTAACATATTTGACAAATACTTGTATTTTATCAAGACTATGAGAGAGCAGAAAAGCTATTTTGGTTTCAATACTAGGATCATTTTCTTTTCTGGCTGGGTTTCCAGATAAGAGATCTCATACCTGCATTGTTTTCTCAAGACATCCTAAGCTAAATCTGCCTGAATGTTTGGGTTATTTTACTTCTACACCTAAAAAGAGTGAAAGCCTTACATTATTGAATATGTATGGAGAAATACATTTTATTATATGTTTGAAAATACAAGCTCCATATCACTTGAGTGCACAAATACCAAATATGTGTATAAAAATGGTTAAATCCTCCAAAATGTTTGAAGATACTTGCCCTTCCTGCCAAGAATCTGCTCATATGCAGGTATTAGCCTCCTGTATTGCCTGTAGCTGGAAGGGAGGACAGGACTGCCTTGCACATCCCAAATATTTTTTTTCATATATCATTTTCATATTTCCATTCATACTCTCCTAGATGAATATTACTTCCCCAGCAGAATATTTACTGACACATGCAAGCACTTATCTGCATTATGCATTCACCAGAGAATACACTTAAATCCAGCAGGCTTCTCATATGAAGAGGAAAGTTGGATAGGTTTTGACTTTGGTTTCCTTCAGTGTCTGGAGCATGAAACCTACAGTTTGTTCTGTCTTACAGTCTTACAGTGTAGCTCCAGTGGGATTTGTGGGGTTCCTACATTCTTAAAACTTGTGAATTATTCCCTAGTGTAAGCAAGGCCAAACTGGGTCAGAGTGTATTAATAACAGCAGCTCAATGCTTAAATCTCTGCTACTAGTATGTTATATTTATTCTAACCCACATACTGTTCAATAAAATAACATGGTTTTTCTGGGTGCATACATACTTAATTGCAAAATAAATTGTACTACCATTGCACTCAATAATAATAATAGCAGCTAAATAAGCTTAACAGGTTCACTACCAAACAGGTAATAAAGAACTATTTTGAGATTTTTGTATTTTTCAGTTAATAAATGCCAGCCAGTGGTGTAACCTCTCATGAGCAAACTCAGACAGTCCCCACAAATCAGAGTTGCTCATTATGTTCATGTAGCTGAGTGCCAGGAAAATGACAAAAACTTTCAGGGAGTATCTTGTACTCATCAATAAAGGTACAGATATGGAAACCATTGTGTGACCCTGTATATCATGGAGAGCAAATACATTTTCTCCTTAACAGATCTTCTAAATAGGCTTTCAGGGAAATCTAGGACAGCAAAGTTCCCAGCTCCATAGACTGGGGACTTATGATACACGGAAAGTTTTTTGAGAACAAACTGGGGCTGTGGAAATCTATAGTGGTAGATGAGTTACACACATCGGTATATACTGATTTAATGAACTCCTTTATCAATTGCCTTTGGCAAATTTTGCTATTCCACTTACCTAACATTCTAAAGCAATTTGCCTTGGTAAAGATTATTTTTTAATGAGGGCCAATCCATCTTGACGTTAAAATAGAAACAACACAGAGGGACGCACTCTTTTTTCCATCATATTTATAATGGAAATTCACATCAAGTTTAGAAGTATGTTTTTTTACAATACCATTCAGCATATTAATGTGTCGTTCCTGAGTTTATTGCAGTAATTGTGCTAAAACAAGGAACCCTTCCCTACCCTGAACATCACAAAAAGCTGCTGGGTCCATAATAATGGAAATGTAGGGTGGTCAGTCAATGCTATTCAAAATATACATGGAATATGTGTAAAAATAATTGTTACAATTAATTGGAAGTGAGGACATAATTCTATTGGGTATGATAGTTTTTTAAGTTAAATAGTTCATTTGGGTTGAAAAACTGCCAACATTCTTCATGTTCAGCCCCTCCAAACAGACCTATTTATAGACTCACATATATACTGTAAACTATATTTACAGATACCATTACCCATAATAAACTGATTTAAAACAGCCTTGGATATTATGCTTCTTCAAGAAATGCAAGCACTTCTAGAATTTGTCATCTAAACATAATCCAACAAACAAGAAAAAGTTGTGCTCACCACTAATTTTTAAAACCATTAGGTGGGGGTTCAATGAGGCTGTTGTAGTTATACTGGAGCAGTGACCAGCTCCTTGTTGTAGCCCCCACCCTTCCCAGCTATAGTCAGGTGATCCCACTGGTGTCTAATAAAAGGGCATCCATGATTGGGAGTTTTACTTTGAAAGCAGAAAGTAAGTTGCAGGTAAAACTTAGTCCCTTTGTAAAATGTATAATGAAGCAATAGAATTCTTAATGAATCAGATTAAAATTGAGCGTAGGACTGGCCAGATATGGGATGACTTTGACGTAGTTGGCCAGCTTAAATATATTGCAATATATGGACAAACAATCCCTGTTGTTTAAAGGGTAAGGCATTTTTTTAGTAGCTGTATTCACAGAATGTCTCAATGTCTTAAATATATTGATAATGGGTTGAGTGCAGAGGACCTCTTGTCTTTATCTAAACATAATCCAGCAAGGTATTCCACAACCTCAATGTCCTTACAGTGAAGATGGACCCATGTTGCTTCAAATAAAAGTTCTGTTCTTCAAGTCTAAAGGGGTGGCCTCTGGTTTGATGATACCTTCTTTGGGAAAAAAAAATCCCCCCACCACTAGTATATTGTAATATACTTGTAAAGAGTAATGTGCTCATTTACAGTATATCCTTCTTAAAAATACACTGTCATTGGAAAACATGTACCAGCAGACTTCTGCGCTGAAATCCATTTTCAAAAGCACAACCGATTATTTTTATATTTAATTTTGAAATGTAACATGAGGTTAGACATATTGTCAGTTTCCAAACTGTCCCAAGTCATGTGACTTGTGCTCTCATCAACTTCAGTCACTCTATACTGCTGTACTGCAAGTTGGAGTGATATCACCGCCACCCCCCCCCCCCCCCCCCCCCCGTTCCCCACAGTAGCCCATTAGTAGAACAATGGGAAGGTAACCAGATAATAGTTCCTGGTACATAATATAAGAACAGCAGTCAATAGTTAAAACCCATTTCCAACCACAACCCGATTCCGTTACATTGAGTACGAGAAACATTAGCCTGTCAAAAAGCAGTTCCATAGTGCAGCACTGGTTCTTTCTGAAAGCACATGGCCAGTCAAAATGACCTGAGATGGCTGCCTACACATCAATATTACAACTTAAAAAATACACATATTGGATTATCAATTAAATTTTATATGGTAGAGTGAATTATTTGCAGTGTCAACAGTGTAATTTAGGAATAAAAAATGCACCATAAAAATCATGACAGAATCCCTTTAAGGACTGGAGCCCAACATTGTACTGCATACTCAAGGTGAGGCCTTACCAGTGACCTATAAAGGGTCAAAATTATGGTTTTATCCTTTATGTTAATGTCCTTTATTATAAAGACAGTACACTATTTTCTTTAGTAGCCACTGAGTGATGCTGCTTAGGGTTACACAACTTATCCATGGAAATCCTTCGCAAGTCAAAAGAACATTTTTAGCTTTGCTTTAAAGGTAAAATTTAGCTTAACATTAGCCTTAAGTTTGATGTAGACAGCAGCGTTGTAAAATAATTTATCATTTAAATTTTTTATGTTTTTGAATTATTTATACTCTCAAAATTGGAACTTCAACTATTATCTGGTTAGCGACCAGGCAGCAATTTGCAAGTTAATATGGAAAATAAATAGAAATGTGTTACAGAAATGTATATATTCTCAGTTTACAGTAAATCTTTTTTGCTGGGGTCAGTACCCTAATCTAATTTAGTAGATTTTTAATTTATTTATTAATAAATCTGTACATTACACAGTTTAACCAACAAGCCATTGTGTGTGTCTTTATTCTGGTTATTGGTCTCACTTAGCAGGGGTAACATAGATGGGATAGGTGAATGGGAAGTGGCATATTTTTGACTATTTCAGTACAAAGTGTTTAGGCAATGTCCATTGATCTCCAATGATGTAGAAAAACTTGACTTCACTATTTATATGACTACTGCTGCATAGTTATTGGGCTCTACAGCAAGGGCAGTAGCATTGGGGCTCTTAATACTTTTGCAATTTAAACTTTTAACTTATGCAAACTCCATTAACCCCCCAACAAACTCACTTATTAGCACATTTAATTAATTGGAATATTCATATGAACTACTCACAACTGTTTATACTTAGTGATGGGCGAATTTCCCCCGTTTCGCTTCGCCGAAAAATTCGCAAATTTCCAGCGAAATTCGCGAAAAAATTCGGAAAACGAAACGAGTCACGTTTTTGGCGCGCGCCGCGTAGTTTTTGTTGCATCGTTTACGACATGCGTCGCGTAGTTTTTGTCGCGTCAAAAACGATGCGCGACTCGTTTTTTCACCTAATTTTTTTTGGCGAATGTTCGCTGGCGTTTCGCGAATTTATTCGCCAGCGGCGAATCGTGGGAATTCGCCGTGAATTCGCCTCTGGCGAATAAATTCGCCCATCACTATTTATACTAAGATATTTTTACTGAATTACTGTCTGCCATTTTTCCACCATTTGATTTTCCCTCTCTGCCTACTACAGTTTCACCAGTGGTTCTCCCTTTGCTGCAGTTCCACCAGGTGTTCTCCACTCTGCTAGCCACAGTTCCACCAGCGGGTCCCCCCTCCTCTGCAGCAGTTCCATCTAAATACACACATAATAAGCAGCCCCCTTATATAAAATATAGATGGGATATTAGCAGTCACTGAAGAAATCAAGGACAACTGCATTGTGGCCATTTGTATCCTGCTTTTGCAGTGGCAACAGTCTACTTGGTCAAGATCACATCATTCTCATTTGGCCCACCAGTTGGTGACAAAATATAGTTAAATACTTGTTTGTTTGGTAACTTCATTAAACTAATATATTTTACCATATAAGGCCATTTTTAGGGAGATGGAGAGTTGTAGTCCACAAAATTCTCCAAGTATTAACAAGAATTCTCCAGTATTAACTTCCAAGAGCATTTCAAGGAATGAGAAATTCCAACATATAGGACAGCTACTGACTAGAGGAGGGTGAGTAGAAGGGTGCCAGATGGGAAACAGGTTTGGGGTGAAGGAAATAATCAGTGCTATACAGAATTCTGGAGAAGTCAAAGGCAATATCATCTGTGTATAGGACCCATTGTTTATTATACCTGCTGATCTACTAGTTGTTACAACTCACAGCACCCAACAACAGCATTGAGTTATTATCGGATCTACTGCAGAGGAGAGAGAGAGAATATTTGTGGGATGCAAACAGGTTTCTATGCATGTGTTCTCCAATGTTTCAAGAACTCTCAATCATCACATCACCTAGCAAACCACCACTACATATCTGCCCCCACTTTCTTCTGTGCATATTGTAACTTCCAGACAAGTTGCTTAGATCTACAGTGCAGAACACAGACATGTCCAGCATCAGGGAGGCTACATAAATAGAAACCATATAAGTCCTTTTGTAATGCCCTGTATAATGGATACACGAGGAAAAGAGTGCAATGATAAGGTAAATGGCTAATATTGTAGTGAGTGCTGCCATGGAGTGTCTGTCCCCTACACATTAAGGTGGTGGACATGCTGGCGAAATCCTGGGCATGAGCTTAGCAGTAATTCACACAGTGTGGTCTTGCATAAGTGCTATGGGTTACCAGGGTGGGAAAAGACTTTTCTTGTAACTTTGGGAGACTAATTGTGTTTTAGCATACTGAGCTATGATACAAATTACATAAAGCTCCATAATATGGAAAGCCCCAGGTCCCAAGCATTGTAGATAATAGATCCAATACCTATAACAGTTTACTGCAAATAGATTAACCACACTAGTGTAAACTAGAATGCTACATTTATTCTGTAGAATGCTTTACTATGCCTGAGTGTATATGGAGTTTGGAGTGCTCTACCCTTCACGCATAACCCTATTCCAGGGTATCAGGTGCTTGCTCCGGAAGACCCTTTCTTGTCCAATGGGTCCAGCATACAATGTAGAGAACAAACCGGCAGCACACTGTTTGTAGTGAAGCAAGTGATCCGTGGTTTATTTTAGCCCATGTACATACAAAATAGGGGCAACGTTTCGGGCCCCACTGGGTCCTTTGTCAAGCCTGAGGCTATTTTGTATGTACAGTACATGGGCTAAAATAAACCACGGATCACTTGCTTCACTACAAACAGTGTGCTGCCGGTTTGTTCTTTACTATGCCTGAGTAAACATATCTAGAAACTCTCTCTGTTTGTTTAGGATAGCAGCTGCCATATTTTATTGCTGTGACATCACTTCCTGCCTGAGCCTGAGAGGAGCAAACTGTGCATACTCAAGCCCTAGCCCTGGAGGTTTATGCTGAAAACAGTAAGTCTGATACAGAAGCCCATGTTTACATAATAGAAGAGATGCTGTGCTTCTTTTGACAGAGCAGCATTACTTTGAGAATTTACCGGTGTATTTATATAGCCCTTTTTGCAAAAGCTTTCTTACTTTTAACCTTTCCATCCCCTTTAAGAACCAATTTAAAAAGTGGAAGAAAGGCCAGCAAATTGATTGGTATAAGTTAAAGGGATCCTGTTATGGGAATTTTTTTTTTTTTTT